>VXBZ01006768.1:246227-276648 GCA_013399135.1 Heliornis fulica
TTAACCTGTCAATATCTGTGCCAAAATCAAAAGTTCCTGACAGTCCTCTTAAAGATGCAGCCACACTAGGCTTAGTACCATGGGGGCTTTTATATACTTCTCTTGCTTGGGGTGCCACTGTCTTTGGCAGAAACAAGGGGCTGAGATGCATTGTGGTAAGACATTGATGTTTCCTCTACTGACATCCAAAGTCAGGCAACAGAATAGAACAGAAAAATTAAGAGTTTCCTTCTTAACTGAGACTTTTTTCCTACTTGCCATGTTAGATATTTTTTGTAGAGAAGGGGCAGAGAGGAAAAAAAAAAAAAGTCAGACTAATTTTTATAGCTAATCCATTTGAACATTTAATTTTTACTATTTCTGTCATACTGGCTGATGAGATGGCCTGGTATACTGACGAGGCTACTAAATGATGATGATGATGTCTTTCCCCTCTAGAATACAGTGCTATGCCTAACCCTAGGTTTAAATCCTATGACTCCATCATGGGGTATGAATACAGCTAAAAGACTGAGAGACTGAACTGATAAGGCGTAAAGATTTCAGAATCACAGAACAGATTCAAGTATCTGTTGATACTTGGTCATTGATCCAGTCACTTAAAATTTCATTTTACTTTCAGGCTTTCTGCAGCATAAAACTGGCAAACATGGCCTAAAAGCTGGCAAATTTAATTAATGCATTTTAATAAAATTTTGCATTTTAAAAGAGTGAACTTCAAGTAACTTGTAAACTCTGCAGTCCATAGCTTCAGAATGTACTATAGTAACTGTAGCTGCATGAAGGTCATAATTCAGCTGTATAACAATTGTTCTTAAATTATCTTTAATAATGATAGTTGCTGTTGTGGTGGTGTTCTCACAAGTATCTCAAGCCCTTCATTAAATGTTAAGTAAGCCTCAAAAATTCCCTCATGCAGTTCTGTTGTAATTTTTCACATTCTTCTGCTGTGGCACAGGGAAGTGAAGTAATTTTCCTTCCCCAGGAGCCAGAAATAGAACCAGGATTCCCCCAACCACTAACCCCTTTACTGACTCTGTGTTCATCAGTTAAAACACAATCACTTATTGTCTTTGCATATTATAAACGTTTGACATTTCTTCTGAACTCCTGGCTGTCAAGGGATTATGTTATCTGGCACATAGTATAGCTGGGAGTGGGTATTTCATCGTCTTCTAGAGTGCTCCTTCCCCTTCCGTTTTTACTTTGCCTCCTTTTCTGCCCCTCCTCCCCTCAAAAGGAAGTTTCTAAGCACAAATGACATTTATATGCCTTGTCCTTCTCATCTCTGTACAAGGATGCTGTGAAATTCGTGTTTGAATTTTGCAGAAGTAATTAAGAAAATAACTATTTTCATGGCTTCTCCCTCCCGTGGAGGAACTCCCCATACCCTACACCTTTTTATCTCCCTTTTTAAAAAGCATCCATGACACTTCACTGTCTGAAGTCCATATGCTAATGCTAAAAGCTCAGGTTTTGACAGCTGGGGCAGAGTTTTGACCATAACCAAGAGGTTATTTATGTAGAATCGAGGCGCCTCCATCCTACCCGTCTGTGCATGCAGGCGCGTGGGCATGCGCTCCGTTACCCTCCCTTCCTCCCACCGCATTCCTCCCTTGAAGAGCTCTCTGGATCTGAGAAATTAAGCCTCATTACACATCCAGCTCCAGTCAATCCTGTTATCATTAAACTCTTCTTGTGGGATGCCTAAATGAACCAACTTGTGTCGAGCGTGCTGTTTTCCCAGCGTTAAGCAGTCCCCATATGTGTTTTTCTTTTTTTTCTTTTTCTGTTGTGGAGCTGTAGCCAAAAAAGACAAACTTCCCTCCCACCACATGAGAATAAAACATTGTTTCCTCTTTGCCTGAAATTATTTTTCTTGAGATAGTCCTACAGGGACCAAAGCCATTTTGCTATTACCCCTTAGTGCTACTTTATGTGGGATTTATAATGAAATTGCTTTGACAATTTGGATAATGATGGAGCAATGCAATAATTGATGAAACATTTTGAGTAGAACAATTTCCTCTGGGAGACATCAACTTTTGTATTAAAATTACAGTCCTAATGTAATATGTTGAAACTTTAAATAATAATAATTAAAGAAATAAAGTAGTCTTTGACTGTATTACTTGCTGTCTCTCACGGATTTTAGTTTCTCATAGTTCTTAAAGAAACACTGAAAAGGGCTCACGGTCAGTAAAACTCACATAGCTAAGGGACTCTCTGCTAATCAAATAATCAAAGATTTACCTTGTTTATATTCATTCCAAGATGAACATTAATAACATAAGTAATAGCTTTCTGTAATTTTAACTAACCCACGTAAATGAGCTTTACCTTATGCTAACAGAGAGGGAGAGAGTTTTACTGTGGTTTTTAGTAATCTCACTCAAATTCTTGAATTAAAACGTATTCCCTAAGATAGTAATAAGCTTTGCAACATCTATATATTTTTTTATTGTCCATCTAATGCTTT
The DNA here is from genome assembly GCA_013399135.1 of Heliornis fulica. Lineage (NCBI taxonomy): Eukaryota > Metazoa > Chordata > Aves > Gruiformes > Heliornithidae > Heliornis > Heliornis fulica. The sequence goes on from VXBZ01006768.1 coordinate 248,707, forward strand.
TTTATTTAAAGATCTCGGAATGTTTAACTTCAGTTGGTTTATTAATGAGCAGTCTCGTGGAGTACTTGATGTAGATCAGAAAATTACAATTACTTCTGGAATATTTGGGCTTTTTTCGTTTGTAGATCCAAAGGACCTAACAAAAGTAGATTGTCCTTCGTATCTCTGATTTGCAGACAGGAAAAGTGAAATTCCTCTGATTCCTCCTGAAGTGCCCCAGCCAAGACTATAAAGCAAGCAAGGAACCTGATCTGTATATGCTCTATACATTAACTCCTCCCTAAGTACATGGGTTTGTTTAGCAGGACAGTCTCCTTCAATCACAAACATAGGACTGTTTGCATGGATAGATTTTTCTTGTACTAATAACCAACACTTAAATTCTTTCAGGTGAAGCAGTCAGATCGATTGCTTCTCCTTCTGAGAAGAGTTTTTACAGCTCAGCTGTGAATTCCTGGAAAGGGAAACTGAATCCTTGAAAGCTCCACAGCCGCGGAGAACTCCTCGAGAGCACTGCGATTCTTCTACTAATCAGAGTAGTTTTGCCATGAGTGCTTTAAGAAACCTGAACTTCAGCCATAGCTCTGACACTTGTGAAAGAGATGTTGAGTTAAAACACGTGACATCACACCAAACAGATATGTTAAAAATTCTACTTAAAGGTTAATATAATAAAAGTGTAGTTCATGTGAGAGTAATAGAAATATTGATCATAAAAATAAGTAGTGGCCCAGAAATTCAGCTGAAAAGGGGAGGGAAAAACTAGTTGATATATGAAGAATTTGAGTTGTGACACTAAGATCAATGACTGTATTTTCACCCAGTGAAGCATGAGAGCTTCAGATAAGGGCAGTTAGTCAGTGAAATACTGACTGACATACCCTTTTACTGCTGGTGTTTGGTCTCCAATATTGATCTCGCCTGTCACTGCCAACAAAGTATACTGAGGCTGTATTTATGTTCAGATAATGTTGTGTTTGGTGTTTTATGAATGATTTCTCAAAGCCCGATGTGTGTAAGGAGTTAATTCTAGCACCCGCCCTCATTTTTTTGATTGTGTCTTTTGTATGGCTACGAGCCATTATAATCTTCTGCCAATCAGTCAGAAAGCAGACAACATGCTGTAATCCACAGAGATTCTTTGAATCCAAAGGTTTCATATTCCTCTGCTGAGAAACCATGTGCCATAAACAACAATTATATAGCACAGTCATTCTTTAACTGTCAGGTGTAGGGACCGCTCTTCCTGACTGTACAGAAGGTACAGCGACTAAACTGGTTAAAGAATGAGTCATTAGGGAGAAAGTCATGATTTCTTTGGTGGAGCTGGAAGAGTTAAATTCAGCACTTTTGGAAATGGTGATATTACAGCAAAACATGTTTACTGAGAGACACACATCAAAAAGTTTTGACATTTTATTTTCTTTTACTTTTAACTGCTGGCTTCAACTGAAAATCATGTGTGAACAGGTTTTGTGGTTCTGCTCGTGTAAAGTTACCAATTTGAACTCAAGACAGAAAGGTTGAGAGAATGGTGCAGTTGTTTGCTGAGGCGGTGGCTTAACTTCAGCCACATCAGCCAGACCAGGGGTCAAGATCTTGCTCCATTGAAGTTGGGAGGTTTTGCATGTTAGGAGGCAGTTCTTGGCTGCTTCAAAGAGACAGAAGGATTTATCTGGAGAAGAGCTTAATGCAAACCAAACCACTTATTTGCCTTTCTCATAGCACCATCCATGGAGTTGTAATTTCTGCTTTATTTTTCTCATGTTTGGTAATACCTCCAGGGTCCCCTATGGTTATTGTTGCTAGTGAACCCAATGTGTTTGCCAGGCTACTACCCAATGTAGTAGCCTGGCAAACCTTGAACTTCAAGGGAAGAAGAAACAAGGAAAGAGAGTAGAGACCAAGGAACAGGTTCACTGACCTCTGTGAGAGTCTGGTGCTCTAAGCTAGACTGGGGTGGGTGACTTGGCTCCGTCTGTGCAGTGACAACTAATTTCTGGAGAAACAGTTAAAGTTGAATTTTGTCGTTTTCCCAGGACAGCTTATGTCAGTCTTAGCCTTTGACCTCTCATTCAAGTTTATTTGCTTTCTTATGACTAAATAACTCTCTGGGATAATCCTAGTCAGCAGGAGAAACATCACAGGAATGAGTAATGAATTCAGGAGGATGGAGACATGAGAGGGATGTTAGGAATGGACTGGGAAGTTCCATCAGGTTTTAAGAAGAGTGAATGGATGTCATTACAGGAATTTAAGGGCATAACACTTGAAGTATTTGCATGCAAAAATCTGTAGAAGTTAACATTACCAGAAAACCATTCAATTCAAATCTGCTGCACCCCACACTAGTACAGCAGCAGTGAGTGCCACTGTGAACTGCCAACCAGCCAGTCTCACTTGTTTCTCCACAGCCAGTTAGAAAGAACCTGTAATTCCAACCCAGAATTTTTATACTGTTTCTACCTGGTTTTGCTTCAGATTTTGTTTTCTACACCCCACACAACTTTGTGCAGAATACCAGATAATACCGTCACTGGTGATGAATTTTATGACTGTACTGGCTGAGTTGCATGCAAAGACTGGTTGGCTTTTGAGTTCCTAGACATTGGATGAAACCAACTGATGATATTTTTTTGTTCTTACCTCAGGGAGGATGATAAGAAGGTTAAAATTAAGAGTTTTGCAGTTATGGTTAGGAATTAATATGGGGTTAGAAGGGATTTCTTATGCACCATCAAAACAATTCTTAGTGCTTTGAGATTTTACCTTTTCCTGAAAAGGAGAAATCATTTATGCATATTACCATTTGCCACCTAAAAGGCAAGGTATTTTTCTGCAGTAAGCTTGAAAAATGAGACCTTTTCAAACTGTTTTGTTTCAGTCAATCAGCTTTGATTTTAAATCATGAAGTTGCTTAGAGGGGGGTGAGCAAAACCAAACACCTGTCAAATACATGTGCTGAAGGCAGCTAGTAGATACACAGTGAGTTCAGTGTAGAGTTGAAGCTCGTCTGATAAGAGTCTAAGACAACCTTGGTCTGCTGGTTGCCAGTTTAAAGCAAGTATTGCCAAAACTTTTAATTAATATTCAAAAAACAATTACAAGAATATATAATGAATGCTTTTTTGTTGTTGTTTTTAGGGTTTGTTTTCTCTCTTACATGGCTTAAGCAAACAAGATGGACTGGATCCACCAAAAGGGGATGTAAACCAAGCTCCACTTTTCATCATGAATCTTGGTGGGCTGAGTCAGTGGTCCTCTGCTGTGCTATGGCTAGAAGCATCCCTCCCAGATATGCTCTTTTTCACCCAGGGAGCTCTGTCTCTCTGTTTGTGGAGCACAGGAGTAGCCTGAGAGTGGTGATGTAGCCTGTTGCAGACATCAACTGCTCTCATGTGCCAATCATTGCCTCTGTAGCTCCTGGGATGTGGTTTTGCTCCTGTCGCAGTGCAGCCCCCAGGTACCCTGTAGCCAGTGTTCACCCTTTGACTTGGCTCTTCTTTTTCTTTCTTTGTGGGTGAGATCTGGAGGGCTTGCAGCAGCCTAGAAAGCTTATATATCATTGGGAACTCTGATAATACATATGAAGAGTTTGTTCAGGAAGCACTTTCTGTTTTGAGATACAGAAAAGGGGAACAAAGGGGTATTTGCGGGGCTTTGGTCTGTTCAGGGTTTTTTCTAGCAAAAGACCCTTTGCAAATGTTGTCTTCCATGCTCTTTGGGGATCTGATGCAGCAGGTGTGTCTTCAGACTTTCTTTCCTTCTCCCTCAATCCATTTTTGTCATGATTTACAAAAAGAACAAAGGTGGTCACGGGTGAATGAAGCCAGACATCCAAAATGACAAGAGGTACAGCACACTTCAGTAGCATTTTTATGATGGTACGATCAAACAAGCTCATGCACTACTACTGACATCACTGTGATGACAACTTGAGAGCATTAATGATAAGTATCAACATCTTCCTCAGCCACCTGAATCAGAAAAAAAAAAGTAAAAGCAAATACTAACATTGCTTGCTACAGGCTGACTTATTTCCCCATTTTCCTTTATTTTTACATTCTAAGGGGCCTGCCTGCTATCCATGTTCACCTTATCACCATCATCAGATCCACTTAACTTCAGTTCTTCATTAAATATTGCACTAAAAAGCATATTGTTATTACGTGGGTGGAGGGAGTAAGGTTTGATTTCAGTATCTGTGGTAGATCAAGCTAGCACTGTCACCAAGTCTAACAACTTATATCTGGCTGATGTATTTCAATGACTGAAATTTTAGAAGGTGATTGTAATGTCATAACTTAGAACCTGGGTCCTGAAATAAATATTTATGCATATATAACGTGCATAATATAATTCTGTTTATATATTTATATATATTTATTCACGTACATAAATACAGAAATACAGAGTGTTCCATATCTCCCCTTCTAAGTGGGGTCTGCAGATATATCCTTAAGCTCAGAACCCATCATTTCTATTCTCCTAGGCACTATTAAATTCATTAAGCCAAGTAAAATGGCAAATTTATTTGCTGCTGTTGAAGGACACAGAAGTGTGCTTGTTTGATTTTTGGGCTCTTGTCTGTGTTGCTTACTGAGAAATGTTGCCTTGTATTAGAAGGGTGGTGATTTCAAAAGGCTCTAATAAAGCTAGTCATATTATGTGTGTGTGTATTAGACTGTAGCAAAAAGCCTTTGTTCATTTTGACTGCAGCGGAGCCGACTTAATGCCCTGTTTTGCAGCTGTTCTCTGACTACCACTCCAGTGGTTTTCCCTTGCAAAGACCAGTTTTGTCCATCCCATGGGTTCATTCAAGAGTGTTTGCAGTCTTTTGAGGTTTTGCTGGCGTGTTGTATGTCTAATGAAACAATGGGCTATTTGCTGGTATAGAGGCAGAGGAATATTGCACATCATTTTAAGAGAACAGCAGTAGTTTTATGTTGGGGTTTGGTAGGTCGTATTATCTGTGCAAAATCAGCCCTGAAGGTGTTCAGAGTGCAGAAACATTCATGATTTTACTCTTTGCATCTCGAGCTCCTTTGTTAGAACTAAAGACATGTCAAATCATTTCTTTAAGGGTTTAGGGAAAAAGACTCAAAGGACTTGCCTTCGAAAGAGCCTGTCACTTGATGGTTTGCATATAGGCACTGAAATAAAAGCAACCTAGTATTGCAGATGAAATGGCGTCCACCAGACTCAGTTGTTGGGATTGTTTGTGGTGACCACTTCTGATAACCTGACTGAACCTTTCAGATGGCTAATTGGGAGCTCAGCAAGTTGGATGTAGCTTGGGCTGGGCGTGCTTATCACCGCTGAAAACCCTTTCAAGGATCTCTTGTTTTCCAAATACAGCTTGTTGGTACAAATGTCAGTGTGCCTGGCCATCTTCTGGGCTTTGCAGGTCATCCTGCTCAGCAGGTAGTCCTTGCTCAGTAGCTGATAGCAGAGTCTAAAGGTGAAGATATGCTGAGACCTTTTCCTCCTCCTCACTCCACATATGCTAAGCAGCACTAAGTATAAGCTGCTGGCAAGGAATCTTATCGTTTGTCCTGGGTTTGGAACCTATAAATAGGCAGATCATTAAAGGTGTCACTTACAATACGCCTTTGTCCCAGAAGCTATTTATGGAGTGGACTTTGGCTCTGCAGGGTTTTCTAGGATTGCCAGAAGCAATGTTGATCTACCTGTGGCAGTGAGGCTGGCAGCAATCGCTTCTTCTCCTTTGCATATCACTCCATCTGGGTAAATCTTGGAGCCTGTGGGGTTGTTATTAATTCATCTGGATGTAAAGGAGAGCAGAATTTGTCCCCATCCTTTTATGGACAAAAAACCAAAAAGTTCCAATATCTGGCAAAACTTTTGTAAAAGTGATGATGAGAGAGGGTTTCAGAATATTCTGTGAATCTTTAGTGCTCTTCAAGGGAAAGGAAGAAAACACACTTTCTATTGTAAAGATTTCATTTGGTTCCTGGTGACTGCTCGGGGAGCTTGGAATGCGACAGTCCGAAGCTGGATACAGGCACTGCCAATGAGTTGCAGTGAAAAGGTGCAGGGACAGGGTGTTCAGTGGTTATGGGGCTGTTCAGAGACTCAGCCCACCCACATTACTTTCCCTCCTCAGCCACAGACCTGTATTACCACCTTGGTCGGGCCACTCTGGTCTTCAAAGGGAGAGTTATTCTCGCCTGTCTCTAAGGGTGATGTCAAATGAAACCAGCTCATGAGTCACCCAAACATGGCTCTAACGAAGGCTGTTTTGTACAGATACGTGCGAGTGTTTCTGGGGTGTAAGCACCAAAGGATGTACCATCCAAGAAAACTTAGGACAAATATCTTCAGGAGTGAGTGCTGCAGTTGTTTAGGGATGATTTTTCACGTGGAGAAACCCACAAATATGCTGGAATCCCTCAGGTTAGGTTGCTGCTGCAATTCCTCTGGTTTTCTTCTGTAATTCCAGTGTTAACAGCAAGCGAAATGATTTCATTTCACATCAGCGAGGGTCTTTTCCATTAGCCAAAGGCAGTTGAATCAGGAAGATTTTCTCTTTTAAAAACATGGAGACAAATGTTACTCAAAACAATTATTACTGAAAAATGCTTTGAGTTAGGAGAGACTCTGCCCATCCCATTGTTTTGGTGATTCATTGAATATGACAGACTGGTTTGACTGCAGCCAGCCGCTGTGTGTGGATAAAAATATATGTGTGTGTGTATGTAGCGCAGCTGATGCTCGCTGAAAGCTGTTGTGCAGTGAACCATGACATATTAATAGTGAAATCAAGGTTTTCTAGCTGACAGACATCGGTTTGCCAGAGGCCATCCCTCTTCTCCACCCTCCCTGGCATGTTTGTGCACTCACACACACATACACATATATAGATGTATGTAATCTCCTCTGCTGTTTTCTGGCAAATCCTGTGGATACTCAGAATCTCTGTTCTTAAGAAATTTGCCAGCCAGCTTCTCATTCATAATGTCTCGTGTGCGTTCCTGCAGGCTGGGAAGAAAAAAAAAAAAATAAGTGAGAAGAATTACAGATGATTCAATTAAACTGATCTTGTGCACAACAAAACTGAGAGCAAATGCAATTTGGGTCCTGTTCATGTGACTTAATTATCTCTTACCTCCCCACTCCACCCCCTTTTTTAGAATTTAAAAACAATTATGATATAATTGCCAATCTGGAGATCCCTAGATATGCAGTAAATACCCTTTGTCTCATCGAATGCTCTTTTCCTCACTTCAGAAATGGGACCTTATTAAAAATGTGCACACACAAACCACATAAAGTCATCCAGCGACCTTCAGGAAATAAAATTCTGTAGTGCTGTATACCCAGAATAGACATACCCGTGTATTAAGTGAGCAAATCAGTTGAAGTCATTGAAGATAATTAGCTGTGTGCATATATAAGATGCACGCACTTTCAACACTGGAGGCAAATCCCTGGAAGTCGATTGAGACCTTCTCTGATAGAGGCTGGGAGGTGCATTTATAGACGAAACATGCCTTTTTGCTTGAGTTAGTAACATGTTTCAAAATTTACTAACAGCTTTTTAATGTGGAATCAGCTTGACTTAATGGGGAAGAAAAAAATTGTGATCATTAAGAGTCCCACACTGAGTTTATATATATATTCACACGGTGGGAAAGTGCTTTGCAGTATACTGTAGTTTGGAGTAAGTAGGATCCATAACCCAGATCTGCTGAAGGGCTGTCAGATATGAAGTAAATTTAGAGACCTGCTTGTCCCTTTAGCTATCCATCACTACCGAGTGGCTCTAGCGGCAGCCGGCGGTATTTTTAGAGAGGAGAACATACGGAATTTCTCCGTGTGCCGAACATTAGCTGATCCCATTACTCAGAGCTGCTCAGAAAGTCACAGCTGACACTTTGGGTTGGTGGCAAAGAAGAACAATTGGCTTAGAAGGGAAAAACACAGAGGAGACCGTCTGAGGAGGGTTCGGTTGTGGGGACGCTGCCACGTTGGGACTCTTCGTCAACAGTGGGCTTGTGTGTACTAGGACAATACGTTGTTGTTGTTGTAAAGGAACATTTCCTCAGGATTCAGTGCAATACTGCTCAGGCGTGTTTTCACATAGTCTATGCAATACTTTGACTAATAACAATAACAACTCTTTGTTGGCTCTGTAAAGCAGTCAGAAAAGGGTTTGTCCTGAGCTTCGGGATATTTTCAAAATAATGCGGGCAACTGACTACGAACAAGCTATTTTGCAAACAACCAAAGTCATCTGTGTTATTATTTATCATTATTTCATCAAAGAAAATCCATTTAGTTTAATGTTCATTTGAATTGCTTCTCTTGAAGACCTCCAAATCCTAATAATGCGTCGAACGCACTCTAGAATGTCAAAATAGTAAATTGTATGTAATTTTCTTTGACAGTAAGTGGATGAGTCCTTGCCAGAATTGTTCCTCTTTACACCCGGTGTGAAGTCATTGCTTTTTTGCTTTTTTTTCCCCTCCATCAAGTGATATTTGACTTTTTAAAACCCACTAACAAGAACAGTGCTGACCTTCTCATAACAAAATCAGTCAGCTGGGTGAGCTGGGAGAAGTGGGCAGCAGGCAGTTTTCTGCCCCTTCTTTTGCTGCATCCCTGGCTCCACACCATCAAGAACTGAGTGTACCAAAACCTTTAAAAACCGGGCTATTCTTTAAAGAATGTACTTTGTTGTTGTTGTTGTTGTTGTTGTTGTTGTTGTTGTTGTTGTTGTTAATAGCTCTAGTACTGACCCCCAGGCACTGCGATACTGAACTTCCAAAGCTTTGGGCTTACAATGAATAGCATTTATCTTCACTTCTGGTTCTGATCTTGTAAAAGCTAACTCATGCATGCACAACATGATAGACCATGTTACGCCTCAGAGCCTTTTTCAGAGCTATCATCTAATACATTTTTTATAAGCCAGAGCACATTCATAGAATTCACCCTTAAAAAGCATTCTGCTTTAATGGCTGCACTGAAATGTCTAGGCTGTGTACTCGTGCTTTTTGGAACAAAAGGGTAATGAAAATGTTGAAATTTTTTATAGCAGTCTTTAAATTTCAGGGGGGTTTATTTTTTTTTTATTAAAGATATGATGTTTAAAGGTGGAAGGATGTCTAGAGAAAAAGTGCTCTCTGCAGCTAAATGAAAAGGGTCAGAAACTTGGCTGCCGAGGAGGCGTATGCTCTTTGTGGAAGGGGCTGTTTGAGCAGATTTTATACATGTATACACACATGCATACGTTTATCTGCAGGCAAACTGATCTTGAAACAAATTAGATCATGAAAATTGTTAGGACTGGCTTTCTGGTGCCAGTCCTGAGACTTGGCTCAGGTCAGCTGCTAGCAACAGAAGTGAAAAGCAGAAATGGTTTATGGATTTAATTTTGTAATGTGCATCAAAGTACCAAAAAAAAAAATCCCCAACTCCTAGTAAAATTTCAGTTGAGAAAGGGTTTAAAAATTTACATTTACACTTATTGGATTCATTAGTAGATGGACAGTTTCATGCTCTGACAGAGAAATTAATTGTCCGAAGAAAGTTAGTAATCTGAAGTAAAAGCCAGTGCTCCTGCAGTTTTCTAGTGTTCTTAGGCAGGAGTCCATTCATTTGGTTTGCTTTGACACATTTAGAAGACTGTTTTCCTATTGATCAGAAATTTGATTTAGCAACTAGTTTTTCTTGGATTTGTCTGTAGCTATAAGGCTTGTTTGTCTTTAAAATGGGGAAGAAATTTGTCTGTAGCAGTAGGAAAAATGAGATTTTACATTATAAAGCTTTCTCAAGTCCTGAGATAAAAATTCTGTCCAAGTCTTTTAAAAAATACTTTGTCTTTTTTTTTTTCCCCCTTTTAAAGATACTTCTGAAAGGCTTCAAGATAAAAATTCTGTGAGCTGTTTGCTTGGTATGAGTGACTCATTGTAAAAGCTGAGCTTGGCTCTCAGTTTATGCTTTGAAAATCTGTGGAGATGGAGAGTATGTCAGAATCTGGGCCTTTGATTCACTTCTGTGTTAGAGATGGAGAGTGTCTTGCTTTGTCTTAAGAAGAATAATTTGTACTGACGCTATTGTCCTCAACTGAAATGGAAAAAATGGGGTTTATGTACTCCTGAGTCAAATTAGAGTCGAGGACAAGGTAATTGAATTCTGTCCTTTGTGCATGATATTTAGTGCAAAACACTGTCTGGATTATTTTTCTTCACCCTTTTTTTTTTCCAGATGATGATCTGGAGCCTTGTTACAGGTTGCCACCTGCCCTTGCTCTCATCACACAGCCATTTAGCCACCATACTTGCAGGTTGATGTTGATTCTGGCAGTGATTGTAGCACCCTGAGCCTTTGTGCACATGGGTCTTTCTGTGGGACTCATTTGCTTTGCAGAAAGTCCCAGGGGAAGGGCAACCCAAGCTGCATTGAAATCAGGGGTGCACCCTTGCAGCACAGAAGAGCAACCCATACTGGGGTCTTCTAGCAAAAGGATGGGCAACAGGCAACAAGGGGTGGTTATTTCTCTAGTACCAGTGAGTTCACATCTAGACACAGTGTCCAGTTCCGGGCTTCCCAGTGCAAGACATTGGCATACTGGGAAGGCTTTGGTTGAAGGCGACCAAGATGATGAGGGGTCTGGACACATAATGTACAAGGAGGGGCCAAAAGAGCTGCTTTGTTATCCTGGGAGAGAAGGTGAAGGGGAAATACCCACTACTTAGTGAGAAGTTACAAAGACAACAGAGCAAGATGTTTTTTCTGGAGGTGCACAGAGTACATAGGACAAGAGGCAACAGGCACACGTTGTTAGAAAGGAAATGCAAATCTTGATTAGATAAAGAGGAAAATATTTTAATTGCATGGGTGGTCAGACACCCTTAACAGGAACACAGAGGGGACGCTGAAGTATCATCACAGCCCTGAGCAACCTGATCTAGTTGGCCCTGCTCTGAGGGTGGCTTGACCAGGTGACCTCAAGATGTCCCTTCCAACCAAAATTACTCTGTGAATCTATGCTGACACAGGCTCTCTCTGTTTAACAATGTAGTCATGAAATTTTAATGCTGACAAAAGGGAAGAGGTCAGTTCCTCCTGCTTTAAGAACCATTTGTGTGAAGTTAAAAAAAAAAAAGTTAAAAAAATGCCCTTGTTTATCAGTTACAAGTTTTGCACAACTCATGACCTTAAGTAGGCAAGTTAGGACTTTTTAGGTTATGTTCTGCAGAAGCAAAAACCACACAGCCATGTTTTTGCAATGGTTGTGGTAGTAATTCACAGTTCTTGCAACAAACAAGTATTTGAAGTCACCTCCACTGTGCTCTCATTTTGTGTTGGGGTTGTTGAACTTCTCAGATCCTATAAGGAATGCAATGAGCCAGTGAAACTTCAGAAACAACTAAATGTCCACCTTTCTTTCTGCTTTTAAGACTGTCAGGACATCTAGGAGCAGATTTAACATACCTAATCTTTTAAAGCTATAATTAGCATTAATTTCTATTGTGGTAGTATTCAGAGAGCTCAATCAAGGTCAGTACCTCGGTGACATATGACAAAGGTAGACTTTGCTTCACCCCCTTCAACAAAAACAATTCATTTAAATGTCTGTGTGGCTCATGACAACATCCATCCCACTTAACTGTAGTTGTCTTTAAATGTTCATCATTTAAGCGTTACCTGAAATATTGTGTCCAGTTCTGGCCCCCTCAGTTGCAGAATGACATAGACCTCCTTGAAAGAGTCCAGTGCAGGGCCACCAAGATGATTAAGGGAGTGGAACATCTTCCTTATGAGGAGAGCCTGAGGGAGCTGGGTCTCTTTAGCTTGGAGGAGACTGAGGGGTGACCTCATTAATGTTTATAAATACATTATTTTGAGGTCCCTTCCAACTCCAAACATTCTGTGATTCTGTGACCTATCACGGGCCTTTTACAGCCAATGGAAAGACCATGAGTCCTGCAGAGGACTGTCTCAGATGTTTTAGATACTACTAGGCTAACACACTTTATCCCACCAAAGACCACATTTCTAGTACTGAACCAGGTTTTCTGAGTCATGGGCCAGTGCTTGTGTTATTTTTGTACTCTATGTACCACGATCCTGAAGGTACCCCTCTACCTGAATGAGGATGTGCTCTTGGATGGGATGTGATTTTGGTCTGTTTTCTCTAGAAAAGTGTGTTTTGCACACCTGTATCACTCCTGAGACAGACAGGCTGTCATTCTAGACATTTCCAAAAGCAGCCTCCGGCAGGCTTGCTCAACATTTCTGTGATAATGATGACAACCACTGGAATAATATAAACCACTTACTAATCAGTTTGTGAAGGCAGGACATCTGCTTTACACAATGCAGAGGCAAATTAAGGAGGCTTTCACAGTAGTCTGAAATTGTGTGTTAGAGTTTAAAAAGAGAGACTGAGAGAAAGAAACTAATGGTAAATAAATTGGACCATAGTGCTAGTTCTCATCCAGCTGTACATGGCTCTGTACCAGCTATCTCAGAAAGGTACCTATTATTTATTAATTTGAGATGACTCCAGAAAGCAATTCTTCCATAAATTTATTTCCAACACATTTCTAATCTCAGTAAGTTGTTGGCAGATGTGCTGGGAGAATATGTCCTCAATCGGAGTCTCCACTCCTCTAATTCCAAAAGGCACTTACCTACAGACACTTGGCTTTCTAAAGCGTGTGGGCTTGCATGCAGGCTTATCTTGTGTTAGGAGCTCACAGTGAACTGCTCAGCTCTACCCAGAATTGCAGAAAAAATAGAGGGAGCCTGGGATTCACAGCATCCCAGATTTGATGGGTTTGGTTCATATGACTTTAGCAAGGTTCCCACTAACACTTGCTTTTCCATCATTCTGGTTGCAGCCCCAAAGCCACTTTTCACTGCCACTAGGAAGCTCCATAGATCATCTCCTGAAATAAAACATTTAATATTTTTTGTGCATGGAAAGCTGTCAGATTGCATTCCCAGATGTAATATTTGGGCAGGGGAGACTCACTCACCTACCTTTGGGGATTAAGTGTGAGAGCCAGGAGTAAGACAACTGGGCAAAATTCAGATACAGATCTGATTTAGGATAGGCATCGTGCCTCAGCTTGGAAATAGACCTCTATATTTAATTTCCTTTCTTGGATGTCAATAGACAGCTATGTCTAGCAAGGTTTAGAATGAATTTGGACAGAAATCCTAAGATTAATTTTTATCACTGTCTGGACCATGACAAGGATGCCAATTTAACTTGTTCCTTATTTGCTCTGAAAACTAGTGGGATCAGGATCCAAGGTTGTGTTTCCAGCAGTTACCCACATCAGTACTGTTCAGTTAAACATACTCAGGTAGAATTGTGAGAATGGAAATCTGAATTACTTCTGATTGTGTGGAGAAACCCAGTCGTGGGATATACACACTACCATGCTTTGCATGGTTTAGATGAGGCAAGGGGGGTTGGACCAGATGGTCTTTCGAGGTCCCTTCCAACTCGTTACTCTGTGACTCTGTGTTATTCTGTGAACATACAACCGAAATCTTGACAGCCCAAAGAAAATTAGACATTTTGGGAAATGCAGATGTTGAAGATGTGAACATGTGTGGCCATTACCTAGGAGAAAAATACACTTTTAAGTTCATCAATATTTCCTTTTTTTCTTGGAGCAGGGAATGTAAAATTTGCTAGTTTTGCTGATGTTAAGAGTAACACTTCCTCGTTTAAAAGGGGAAGACTGAAACAAATTGTGGTATTTACATATGTTATTTCTTTACTTTTCCTGGATATATAATTCCCACACTACTCTCAGAGTTGAAAATTTTAAGAAATAAAGCAAAAACTAATGACATTACAGAATATATTTAAAGCTCTTCAAGAACTGTTTCTCTTTCAAATCCAGTGTAATGATGTGCAGGCTTTCTTTCATTTGCTTATTTCTAGAGTGGATAAAATATTTAGTGCACATTGTTACACATTTTTCTCTTTCTAAATTAAGTGCATAGACCACAGACTGGTTTGAGATGAAAAAGACCTCAAAGACCATCCAGTTTCAACCTCCTGCCATGGGCAGATGCCCATCATTCCATTGGAATGGAACAGCAAAGTGATTATGAAGCAAAACTCTACTGCAATCTTCTCCTAAATGAAAAATGTGAGAAACTACAGCTTTTGGGGAGCTACCCAGTGTTTGTGCCAGCTGACTCTCTCATAAGGATGATAGCAATACTGGTTGTCCTCTACAAAACTGTGGTCTCCTCTGATGTTGATGGGTTTTATCTGCCTGCTGTTAGCCCTTGTTTATATGCTTGTCTGAGATCAGAGCTCTTGGTAGTGCTGCCATGAAGCAAAAATGGGGGTTTCCTCTCTCATGAGTGGGACAGCTCTCTGAGTGCCCTGTTGTCTCACGATTATCTTAGCTGGGAAGTGTGGTTTCACTGGATCTATTCAGACCTGTTACTGATATGAAATGCAACTGGTCTGTGTGATCCCAGCCACGACAGCCTGCGGACCTGATGCGTAGTTCGGGATAGCCATTCCTCTTACTTAGAATCATAGAATCATAGAATCATAGAATGGCTAAAGTTGGAAGGGACTCCCAGAGGTCATCTAGTCCAACCCCCCTGCAAGAAGCAGGGACACCCCCAACTAGATCAGCTTGCTCAGGGCCTCATCCAACCTGGCCTTGAACTTCTCCAGGGATGAGGCATCCATCACCCACCTGGGCAACCTGTTCCAGTGCTCCACCACTCTTACAGTAAAGAACTTTTTTCTAATATCCAATCTAAATCTCCCTCCCTCTATTTTGAAACCATTACCCCTTGTCCTGTCACAACAGGACCTACTAAACAGCCTACTTCATTTCATGCAACCTTTGCTTGGAAGCGGAGATACTGCAGCACTGCTAGAGCATCTCCAGGAATCAGTGTTGCTCCAGAAATTCAGCTTCCCCCCTTTTGTGAGTTCATAAATGCACATTACAAGAGCATTACTTTTTTTTTTTTCTTTTTGTCTAGAGGTTCAGAGGGAGCCCCTGGAATAACATTTCTGCAGGAATTCAATCCTGAACTCCCTGTGGTTGGGATACACTAAGATATTCTAGGGATGGAAGCAATTTGTGCCTTCTGCACCATGTTTGTCAAACCTCAAAATGTCTTTCCCTCAGCAATTTAAAGGTTGCTGTTGGCTGTTACTGCAGGGGAAAAAAATTACTGTTTCTCTGAAGAAGTTAGTTGCAAACATTAAAAGACCTTCAGTAATTTCTCTAAGGGGAGGCACTGAGCCTCATAAAAATATTGACTGAGCTTATGCACAGCTTTTCTGCACCTTGTTGCCTATAAATAAAATCAAGGCACCCGGATTATGTTTCATAATAGACAAGAGGTGACCTGAAAAATTTATAAAGGTGTGAGATAATTAAGAATGATGATTTTCAGTTAAAATTTGAATGATATGGCTCCATTATAAACCGGTTTTTGAGAGATGCAAATGAATCCATCTGAAAAGTGAACATTATGTTTGTGGGTTTACCATAATTGAGTGCAGTGTGTTTTTGAAGGAGTTGTTAGTGGGGAAATGAAGGTTTAAGGCTAAATATGACTCTTCTGTTGAAAAACATGAAAATTTTACAGTCAAGTAGAGAAAACGGGTCCTTAAAGAAATAGGAATGACAGGAACATTGGGATATTCTTTGAAGACACATGAGGCCACGAGATCTGGAATAACCAGGTGATTCTAAGGTGATGAGAAGATCCCCTGAAGTTGTGTTCGTGCTATTGATGTTTGCTGTAGAAAGTCTCGATTCATTCCAGATCTGGCAGCCACAACACCCTCAGAGCAGCACTTTTGCTTCCTCTGCAAGAAGTTCTAATGAAGAGGTTTCTTAAAAGCCATCAGTGCCCATGGAAGAGGGGAATAGACCCCATCACCTCTCATGCCCTGATCAACTGGAGGCCAAAACCAGGCTCTTGGGTTTGCTTTTCTGAGGGTGTCTTGTCTGCTGAGAGCAAATTAACCGTGTTTGAGGGACAGAAGTGGCACTGGCTGCATGTAGAGCTGCTGAGCTGGAAAAACCCAAACCTCAAACCCCACAACCACTGAAATTAAAAGGAGCAGCGAGGTCAGGGGCATCTGGCAGAGCAGAAGGACGGAGCAACGGTTGATAGGAGATTCATTAATTAACCTGCCAAACACTGTTCAAGGACAGAACAGCAGTGTATCTCCTCCCAGGTGAACCTGGGAGATAAGTGTTGCCTCATGCTAAGTAAGTGAGGCAGATCTGGTGACAGTGCTTCAAATATAAGTGTTTGTGGGGATACTTTTAAATGCTGATGCTCTCCTCCTCTCTGAGAAAATGCTAGAAATAGTATTTTTTCAAGCCCAGAGCCACTGAGCAGAAGTAAGCAGTTGCAATCTATTGATGTTGTATGTTAAAAGCCACAATCTGTATCTGGCAGAGGAGTAGAGATTTTGAAGTTTGAGATCATTGAACTAGCTGAGGTAAATACACAGGAATGGATGCTTTGGTCTTTAATTTGTGTTCAATTTTAATATTGTTTAATTGATTTTTGAAGTATTTTTGGAGCTTCAAAATAATTCGTAATGGTCTTTCGACGCTTTAGCTATAGCACATCATATTTTCAATTAAAGAATCATTATTTAATTAATGTGGCTCAGTCAAGCCCTGATAAATATGGGCACCATTGGAGCTATTTTTGTTTCCTGATTCATTTCTCTAACTGGATTGAGGAAACATCGCCTTGAACCATGTCTCAAATAGTGAACTCATTTCCTGCTGTATAAATACACTAAATAATAGCATTATTTGCATGTATTCTACCAAGGATTCCGCTACATAATACAGAGATTAATAACATCAGTATATTTCTCCCTCCTCCAAACACCTGAGTTGACTTTACTAAGCCACATGCCCTACAGTAAAAAGCCAAACATTGAACAGAAATAGTAGCTAATATGTAAAAAGAATAAGAAAAGGAGAAGAAGAATGTTTTTATCTCGGTTTTGGCTGTGCTGTTGTCATACCCTGAAATCAACCTCTCTTGTGAAATGATTTGTATGCTGCTTGGCTATTAGCATTGCTGCCATTCAAAGCTTTCTTCTCTATCTCCTTCCCCCTCCCTCACTACTTCATTTTTATACCTGTGGTGAAATGGTTGGGGTCGAAAGTCAGCACAGAGTGCATCGTTTGTACATTGTGTCTCTTTTCCTCGTGTGCCTCTGCTGCCAGAGAAATTGAACTTTCGTCCATTAAAAATCCATTTATTGTGTCTTGACTTCACTGAACTAAAGAACAGGACATTTCATCAAACAGTACAGTTTAAAATCAAATTAAATTGTGCTGGTGCCCAGAAAATGTGACAGGATAAAGACCCTAGTCATTTAAAAAATCTTTTTAAAGACCTTCCTGATTGCACTTATTGATACTTCCACGTGTCCTCTAAGGTCAAAGCTGGTCAGAGCTGCAAGGACTCAGCATGGAACACCTAAAAGGTGGGGGTTTTTTTCTCCTCTTCTTTCCATAAAACAGGTGGTGAGAACTTCTTCCAAATTCGTGGTCTCTCAGGTTTTATATCTGGAGCTGAGTTGGAGTGAAGGTGGTCCCCAGTTTTGATGTCCTTCCCCGCCCTTCCAAGTGAACCTTCATGTTGGACATCACAGCTCCGGGGTGCTGGTAGTACAGGACTGCCATCTACAGGGATGACTTGAGTTACAGTGTGTACCGTGTTTAAGCAGCCTGGTAGCAAACCCCATGGAGATTGGGGGAAGCACACGTGTCCAGCAAACGTGCCTGACAGCTTTTCAACGCAATATATCCCCCAAAATAAGGTTTTATTTCTTATCATCTTCTGTTGGCATTGTGGTCCCTTTATTGCCACGTGTAACCACAACATGTGTAGGACAGCCTCGAGAAATCTGTTCCCTATCCTAGTTAGAGTTTCCATAATGTTGATGTGCCGCTGGAGTCAGAGAAGCTGGAGTTTCACAGATGGATTACGAAATTAAATTCTGCAACTTTCAGGACTGCACATGTGCAGGGTTTCTGGAAGTCCAGGGATGAAACCAAGGGCTGACAAAACACCCTTCTTCCAGACCCAATCACATGAGCAACAGCTGGAATTTCCACGGCTCCTAATTCAGTTAATATTCAGAAGCCGCTACTGCATTTCCCAAAAGCAAAGAGACAGGAAAAGCAAGCTGCTGTGTCTACCTCCACTACCTGTCCTCCCCCTTACACAGGGTTGGTTGTCTCCTTGGTTATTGGTAGCATTTTGTTTCTTTATTAACCTCTTATGAATATATGTATTTGGCAAAGATACAACTAGGGACCGAGAAAAGTGGTGTTTCAAGAGCCAGGAGAGAAACATGTTCAAAGTGAATTGCATCAACTCTATGTTCACATGATAGATACTGGTATTGGGTTTTTTGCTTGACTTGCTTCCATGCATAATAATTACTGAGATGCTTGTTTATACCTTAGGTCTCTCTGATTGTATGGTCTGGGTTTATGGTCTGACCAACAACAATGGGAAGGTTTACTACAGTGATAAATATTTATTTAGATTATGTTGTTGATAAGGTTTCTAAAATCTATTCAACAGATGACATACAAATGTTTTGTTGCTGCTTTTCATTTTTACAGGCTGCCCAGGGGGGTTGTGGAATCTCCTTCTCTGGAGATGTTTTAAGACCCACCTGGACGCTGACCAGTGCAACCTGCTCTAGGGAACCTGATTTGGCAGAGGGGTTGGACTCGATGAGCTCTTGAGGTTCCTTCCAACCCCTCCAATCATGTGAATCTGTGATTTTTTAAAAGTGAGGTATATCCTTTCCCTTTTGGACTGTGCTGTTCTAAGTAGAACCAGATTACAAAATGATATTTGGAAACCATATTGTATAAACACTTCTTTATTTACATTTACATAAGAGGTGTCCATTTTCCTCGTGTGCAGGAGTACAGCCAGTATGATGGTTTTTCTGGATCCCAAGCTGCTCAAATAGAATATTGGGCCAGGGAATGTGTTCTCTTTGGATCGTGTTTCTGGGCTGAAGTGTGGGCTGCCCATGGATTGCATGTTCTGCACCGACTCCAGAAGAGACTGTCCTCTGGCACCTTGCCTTTTTTCCCCCGCTTAAGACCAGCTCTAGAGAAAAGGAGGTGAAAGAGAGTTCCTAAAGTGTTGTTACTTGCTGGCTTCAAGGAATGGTTTTGGTCTAAAAATCATTGAGCATTTCTTGTGAAGTATTGACAAGTGACCAAAAGCTAAAGGAGGTTGTGGAAGTCAAATTTAGTGTGTGATCAAAGTGAGAGGCTTTGGGATCTGCATTCCTTTCTTGTTGACCCATCAGTGTCAGGGCAGTGAGAGGGGGAAGTGCTGCAGTGTTTTGTCATATGCTTGGCTGTGTAATGTGTCAGTTAAAACACAACCTTTTCATCATTCATCCTATCACAGACTGAGGAGATAGGCAGATCAGTGGTTTCCAGTGTCTGGCTTTCTGACTCCAGGATTTCCGTGTGCATCAGTTATATCGTTTTAATATCAAACCACTTCTTTTTTTATGGTACCTCATCAGAGTTTAAATAATTGATTTTTGTACAATTTCTACCCTTTTTCCCATTTTGACAAATGATGATTATAGTGTACAGCTTTACCATTGTCTCATAAATGATATAACAACTGCTTGTGAATGCCTATAAGTTTTTATTGTTGTGTGTGCGTGTTAATAACAACATTGTGGAATGGTGCAGAGAAAGTTTAGCAGAACAATACTTGCATTTTCTCTAGTAAAACATAACACCATAGTACCATTCCTTTATAATAAATCAGAGATTCTCTGATCTGTCTGTATCATGATAATGATCCAAGAGCAGAGCTTCTAAAAAGAAGGGTTATGTTACTTCTGTGACATGGATATTATGGGTTATGCTTCATCCAAAATCTAAGAAAACTTACTACCATCCCCAGAAGTTACAGCTCTTGCTTAGAATTATAGAATCACAGACTGGTTTGGATTGGAAGGGACCTCAAAGCCGATCTAGTTCCAACCCTCCTGCCATGGGCGAGGACATCCCCCAAAGCTCCATCCAACCTGGCCTTGAACACTGCCAGGGATCCAGGGACAGCTGCAGGTTCTCTGGGCACCTTATGCCAGGGCCTCACCACCCTCACAGGGAAGAATTTCTGCCTAACACCTAATCTAAACCTGCTCTCATTCAGCTTGAAGCCATTGCTCCTCATCCTATCACCACACTCCCTGGTGAACTCCTCTTCCACGTTCCTGTAGGACCCCATTAAGTATTGGTAGGCTGCAATTAGGTCTCCCTGGAGCCCTCTCTTCTCGAGGCTGAACAAGCACAATTCTCTCAGCCTGTCTTCATAGCAGAGGTGCTCCAGCTCCCTGATCATCTTTGTGGCCCCCTCTGGACTTCCTCCAACAGCTCCATAAATGTCTTGTACTGGGGACCCCATAGGTGGATGCAGTACTCCAGGTGGTGTCTCAAGAGAGCTGAGTAGAGGGGTGTCCCATGACTGAGTGAGTAGCATGGGCTCACTGGTCACTGGGCAAGTTGTACTACATGTGTACTGAGTGAGCAGCAGTTGAAATGCAAAGTGCTGGAGGTTTGAAGCATTTTTGATTTGGGGTAACAACCTCTGCAGCACCTTTTGTGGATTGTAGTGTCAGAGCTCATTTACACATAATGTCATGTCTGGGGAATAAATGATATTGTAAAGGATCTTTGAGTCCAACTCTTCTCAAAGGAATTAGTCTATTTATTTCCTAAAGTGTTTCCTCCAATTCTAGCAAACTTTCTTCATGACCCCAGAGTAACGTAATTGTGGACTTCCAGGTTCATTTGCTCCATCCTGTTAACTCCAAGCAGCTCCAGTGAGGTCAGGATGCTCAGGGGCTTGTCATACCCTTACACAGGAAGAATTCTAAGAGTGAAACACCGGATTCATTTTAATTCCCTCTTCTTAGTAATAAGTTGTTGTCATACTTTGTTTCTTCATTGTAGCTTGAGAGGGTATTAGTATGTGTCTGAATGGGATTAAACATGTATAAGCCTTGTGGTGACTGGTGTTTTAGGAAATAGTTGTTTTCTTCAGCTAGAAGGTTTTAACTCCTGTGAAATGCTCCAAGCATTTTTGAAAGCTTAGTCAAAACTGCAGAGCTGAAATCAGGGAACGATATATGTTTTACTAAAAATTTGCCAAGCGTTGATTTCCATCGTTTTTCAGAAGCACACAGACAGCTCAGTGAGAATGCTCACCAGGAGTGAAATACCCGGTTCAGGCATATTATGTGTGTAAACATACTGCTTATGTAGGATAATATGGGATGAAAGGGAAACCTAGAATCTGACCCAAGTCTGTCCCAGGAGATGGGTGAGATGCAGGGCAGGAGTAAGATGGAGCAAGCTCTGCATGGGGAACCGGGCCCAACTCCCATCCCTCCTTTTCCCTGCAAAGCCAGAGGTGTGATAATGCAATCTGGAACAGCAAGGGTGTTGACTAGTGCATCCTTCCTCCCACCCCTGGTCCCTTCTGCTTCTCCATCCTGTTGCAGGCAGCAGAGGGTTCGGTATCTGTGGGGTTTTTCTCTCTGAGGAAATCTCAGCAGTCCGGGAAACAATCTTAGCGCTTTTAACACTAATGAAAGTTGAAGGCAGTAAACAAAATCATGGACTAAATCATCCAGTGCTGACATGTCCTTTGGACAGCAAAGAGACTTTTATTCAAAGACGTGAAATAACATTTCCATCGTGTTTTTGCTAGTCTGATAATTAGAAGTGATTTAGGGTAGCAGCGAAGGTGCCTCTAATGGGCACCTTGTGGGAGTTAATAAAAGGAAGAATATATTAAACATAGTGATTTTTGATTGGGCTGATGGGGTTAATATTTTTTTTTAAATATAGCTGACCGTTTTTCTTCCAAGTAACAGTATAATGTAATTATAACTACCTTAGTAGATGGACTCAATTGCACCTATCATGAAAATTAATTTCAGGATCGTGCTGAGGCTTTCTTTCTATGCTTCTTTATTTTCTACCCCGAGCAGAAGGGAGCAGACACATGCAAATGAAATTAGGTTTGAACAGACCTACTCACAGAGGCCTTTCCCATTCCTATGAACAACTTCAACTGAAACCTGTGGGAAAGGACTGCGTTGCTTGCTACAGTCCACTCTATTTTCTGTACCTGTGAAACTCCCTGTTTTCTCACATGCTCTTTTAAAGCACTTGACAAAGCCAGACCTTGGGTACAATTGTAGATACAAATACTATCCAATAGATATTGGAGGAAAAAGTGAGATATGCTGAGTTTTCCCCAAATGTTTCCCAGAAGTAACTGTGCTATTACAGTTTTTCCAGTAAGTTGGACATGATTTCTAGTCAAGCATCTTCAGCATAGGTAGATGTGCTTGCTGTAGTATTTTTAAACACAGTGAAGATGATAATAACAAACATGACAATATTATGTTGTTGTTATTATTAATATTAATGTTATTATCGATACTACTACTGCTACTATTATTGTTGTTATCATCATCATTATTCAACGTTTATTTTCTCCATTTTTTAGTGCACAGCAAAATAAAAAAACCTGGAAGTTGCAGTGTCTGGATATACATTTCTAAATTTTTGTGATAAGTGAAAGTCTATTATACAGAATGATTGCAAAGGTTTTAAAAAATAAAATAGACAAAAATCTGACATGAAAAATCTATGTTTAGTGATGTTTTGAGCTCTTGTCAGTAGGTTTAGCCTTGAAGAACTTAATGGAATTAAATAGGAGTCTTAGAAATTTCTCTGAAAACATACACAAATTTAGAGATATCAGCAACATGAAAGTGTTGGATTCCTGCTTTGTGGTTTGAAACCTTAATTACCAATACTCATTAGCAGATAGACATCTGACCTATACTGATTCAAAGCAGCTAAAAATAAATCCTGAACTGGTGAAGGAGGAGAACTGTGTAACAGAACCAAGTAGTGAGTCTTGGCCCGCCTGAGAACGGTTTGTTACTGCTTTTAAATCCAAAGGATCGAGATTTGAAGGTGTGAAATTGGGTCCTGATTTGCGCTGATGATCCAAATCCTTATCTGGGCAGAAATTCAGTGGAAGGTTTTGTACTGGTTCTATAGACCTTGCAGTTTTGAAGAACTGACTTTCTCTGTGTCTGTGCTCCATCACTGCTTAGCATTAATATTTCATGCTACTCTCAGCACTATAAAGTGTTAATGCAAAAAAAGAAGAAAAATCTGGAAATCCCTTCCAGAGCATCCTTTGCATGGTGAGAGAGGGAGAAACACAAAAGCACTTGCAAGTCCAAGCAGAACTATGCTGGAGTTGATCACTACTCCTTTCCCTTTGGTTTTCTGGAGAGGTACTTAATGGTGTTTGAATATGACTGCATCATACCATTAGTGTAACAACTTTCATTCGTACAGTACAACACCAGAAAGATAATCTCTGTGTTAAGTACTTTTCCTTTATAATCCCTGGAGAGTCAGAACTCTAAAAGCAAATATTGTATTTACCATAGACTGTAAAAAGGAAGAAATGAGGCTGAAATGCAAAGCAGGGAAGATAAAATAGAGTACTTTTTGGATGTCTGCAGTGTTCCTATGAATATATATATATATACATGCTGTTATGCTTTTTGTATTATCCCTAATTTGAAATAAACAACATGATTACAGATTAGATCAATCACAGCTTCCATATTTCTGGCCAAAGCAAGAAAAGAGTGGATGTGCTAGCTAGCCACGTAATTGAAGCAGAGATTGCTGCACTGTTGGTGATTTGTTTAAGGATTTTAATTCAGAGTAATGAGTATTCTTTGCTGTATTGAAACCTGGCTCCCCATGTCTGCCTTTGGAAAACAGTGACTGTTTTTCTGTACCACTGCAGTGAAGCACTGAGCATCAAAACTCAGCAGCTGAGTGGTGCTGCCTGACATCTCTTGTCCAGAACATAGAGTGGGAAAATTGATGCCCAGCTGTCCTTTGGTTTGCACAGGAGCTCTGGCTAGAGCTCTGCCACAGCTGGGGGCTAGGGAAGTGGAAGTGGAGTGTTCTTCAGAACTCAAGTGAGCAGGTAGCCAGTGCACCCCAGAGGAGAGCTCTGCCTTGGCTGCTGGAAGGACAGAAGGGTGACTTTTCCTGATCTGACTCGTATGTGTCTTCTTACAAAGTTAAGTAAAGAAGCAACAAGTGGTTGTAGTTGGAGAGTATCACAAGTTCCAGAAAGCAATCTGACATAAATAGTAAAGGGAAAAAGAGATCAACAGTGTACAGCACATTTATTTTTGTGGAACACTTGCTCAGACTGGAAGAGAGCTTTTGGGAATCCAGACAAGGTTCAAAAGCAGTAAAACATGATGCTAAGACCCTTTGTCCAGACACTATGAATTTGCTGTCACATACTCTCCTTTTAGAATACTGTCCAGGAATGAAGGAGAAGTGGGGGCCGTCTACCATGTTTGCCTTCTGTGTTTTTATTGTGTATTTATTTTGGTGTATTTTTTGTAGAATAATGAGTTTAGTAAAGAGCAAATAAGCTAGATGTAAATGACAGGTGTGTTAAGGACAACTGAAGAGAGAACTGGTAGGAAAAAAACATGTGGCTACAAAGCAAATTGGAGGAATAAGGGTAAAGAGGAAAATGTGGTCAACCTTGTAGAAAGTTACTTAAACCTTCAGAAAAAACAGGTTTGGCTGCCTGCTTCGGATGGACAAATGATGAATTTCCCTTGAATGCCCTCTAGGGACTCCACCCATGCTTTCAGAGCACATGTAAGGACTTGATGAACCCTCTTTCTTCAGGGTGTCTGGAAGCCTTGACCATATGTCAAGATCCTCTTTCTTGTGGGCAGCTGAGTCAATATTGAGAGTAAAAGTCTGGTTTTCAGTGAAAGCTAATGGCATCATTCTTTTACACAAAATAGGAGAGTTTGTGGCTGAATTCAGGGACTCCTACAAACAACAGGATTTGATTATTTTTTTCAGGAGGCCATTACTTAGACCACCAATCCTAGAAACTCATGCTTAGTTTACTTGTTGATAGTTCAACAGTAGTATTCCTTACAGATCATTTTTTGGGCTGGTGGTGACTAATCTTTCCATAGTGTCAGTGATTTCACTCAGCTCTGATGTACAGGTTCACCATCCTTCCAACTGGAAAACCCCATTACAGGTATGATTCCTGTCATCTGCTCAAGAGTTAGAAAAAAACATGTTGTGGATCTACCATGGAAAAAGAATGGGTGGTATGAGGTACATTCTGACCAAGTCCTCAAGCTTGTCCACTCTCTAAATGAAATTTAAATGTGAATTTATATATGTGAAACATCTGATCATATGGTGTACCTCTAATCAATAGTAAGTTCTTCAGTAAGAGGGTGGTAGATCACAGGCACAGGTTGCCCAGAGAGGTGGTAGAGGTCCCATCCCTGGAGATGATCAAGGTCAGGCTTGGTGGGGCTCTGGGAATCTATTGAAAATGTCCCTCTTTAGTTTGGAGGGGTTTCAAGGTCCCTTCCAACCTAACATGTCCTATGATTCTCTAATTGGTAGAAGAGTTGACGAATTGGTTTTAGAAAGCAATGCCAAGATGTTGTCCAGTACTACTGGGAAGTGTAATAAATGACATGGAAAGCTGAAAGTGAGGGAAATCCAAGTAGCTGCAGCATTACATACTTATGTTTAGTTTTTCAGTGAGGCATTTGGAATGACACCTTTACTAAATGCCAAAGAGAAGGATTTTTGCAGGAGGCAGAATGACACGAATCTTCCATTTCTCAGGACTTTGCACTAAGTAGGAGTATTAGTAGGCTACTCAGAGGGAAGTATGATGAATTAAATGTTCATTTTGTTTCTGTTGAACCTCAGCAACTGAACTTTAACACTTTTTAATTGCGTTCCCTACCTGGCTGGTGAGAGGGGCTGTGTTCTACCACACATACCTTCACATCTGGGCGTCACCTTCTCCTTTAATTCCCTGTTTGTCTCTCTCTGCTCTTACAATATTTGCCTTGTACTGATTCCCCTTGCTAATTGCAGTCCATCCAGCGCTGTATGTGAAAAAACCATTTCAGTTGCATGATTTAAAGCTTTTAAGTCGTCCTGGCTTTGCTGACTCATTGGTCAACCTTGAAAAATCATAACAGTGCAAACATTGCGATGCCATCAGAGGACTAGCAGGTTGCGCGGGGGACTCTGTTACTGATTAGTGTCTTTTTTTTTCTGAGTTGAAAGAGCTATTGTGTTTAAGGCCATGAGATTTAGAATTAGGAGTAATTAAAAATCAAGGCTGCTGCCTTTATATTTTTTTAAATATGAAGGGCCCCAGGAGTCTCTAGTCATTAGAAAATCCTATTCTGGTGCTAAGCTTGTCCTTATAAGCAGTTCTGTTGTTGGCTTTTCCTGAATGTAAAGCAGGATCTTGTTCTGAGTAGATGCTGAGAGGGGAGGAAATATAAAAGCAGGGGGGGAAGAAAAGTGTGTATGTGTGTGTTCGGGGTGCAGATATTTAGTGGCTGCTTTGCAGTGTGTCCTTAGCAACTGGCTTTCTGCTCTGATGGGAAAAATAGATGGTGAGAAAGCGTTCGGGGAAAGTGGGTCACATATGATCCATGACCTAAAAGCAAAAAGTGGGGGGAGGAGAATAATCAGCTCAGATCATTAATGAAGTGAAAATTCATCCCTGTAATGCTCATTCATTGAACTGGGCAAAACTACTATTCTGGTGTCTTGGTTGTGTGAAAGAAAATACAGCTTCCACTATCACAAATGCTACAATTGCTCCACAGCTTGTTATTTAACAAAAAAAAAAAAAGGAGAAAAAAATGTTGTTTGTTTTAAGCACACTCAAGCAGCACAGTGATTAGACATGACAGCTTGGCTGTGGGGCCTTCCCGTGGTTCAGGAAAATATAGAACATCGCTGAGCTGTCCTTTCCTGGTAGAAGTGAGGTCATTTGTAAAGCTTTGCATCCCGTTTTCTGCAGCACTCGTAGGACAGAGCCAGCCAGACTGTTCTCCCGAAGCCCCGGTGCCAGCCCCGGCCATACTCCTGTTTTGGAGGAGTGCAGACCCATTGACCACGATGAGAAATCATGACCTGTGTCTCAGACTCAAGGACTCCTCCAGGATGTGTAATTTCGATGTAACTGTCAGGGATGCATACGCTGAGTGGTGTTGCTGACTCTGAGCTTCTTACTGCTCCCCGTGGTTAAGGAAAGCTGCTTGTAATCCGTTGCCTTTTCTGTGGGAGCTGTGTGTGTGCTCTGAAATAAGCAAAAGTACACTGTTGGGTTTGGGTTTTCTCTTTGTTATGTATACAAATGTATACATTAGATTTGTTAATCCTTATTGTTCATAAAAATGCCCTAGGCGATTGGAATTTATTAAATAATGATTTATTTTATGGAAAAGCTAATACTAATTTTAATATCCCCACGATTTTCCTTCTACTAATCAAATGTTATATAGCTGCTAATATTTCAAAGTCGTTTTAATTAGCATCTCAGCCTAATGCAACTCTGCCCTAGAATGCATCATCAAATTAAGTAGGAAAGGATAGCAGAGGATGTTCTGGATAAGTGGCTGGAAAGTAAGGAGTAATGTGAGATGTGAGCTGGTGCATCAGAGTTGCATTCCCTTCCACCTTGAAACTTCAGGGATTACGGTCCCATTCTGTCCAAGAAACTCTTGATGTCCTCAGATTCTACAACTCCTTGTGATAAACCAGTCAAAACACAGAAAGATGAAAGCATAGAAAACCAAAGAACTGTTCAAGGTCTTGGGCTCCTTAATGAAGAAACTTGGAAGAAAACAGGCAAATGAAAAATCCCTGACTTTGTAGGCAGTTAGATTGGCTGTGACCCCCTCTTCCTTTCTTAACTACCTATTAAAATACTCTGAGA
>VXBZ01006769.1:5154-20419 GCA_013399135.1 Heliornis fulica
CAACATATATTTTCTGCCCTGTCCAGCTAAGAGGGGAATGAAAGATCAGCTTTGTTGGGAGTCTGGCCTTCAGCCTGGGTCAAACCACCACACAAGCCCTTACCCATGAATGGGTATATATTTAAATTAGCTCCATTACAGAGCTGGGTAAACAGCAGCAGCTTGTCTGTGTGACAGATCTTGAGGTCTCCAACCTATTTGTGGACTGTTTGATTCTGGGTAAGTCTGAAACATGCGAAGTTTTCAGTCACTTGTGTTTAACTTTTGTTCAAGTATGAAAGCACCTGTCAAAAGAAACACAGGTGACTTCATGTTTGACCTTGTTTTTCACTGAAACTGCTCTTACAGATTGAATCAATCATAGAATGCATTAGTTTGGAAGGGGCCTTTAAAGGTCACCTACCCCATCTCTCCTGTGTTAAGCAGGGACATCAGGTTGCTCACCATCTCATTAAGCTTGACCTTGAATATCCCCAGGATGGGGTCTCCACCACCTCTCTGGGTAATCTGTTCCACTGGTCTACCATCCTCATATTGAAGATTTTTTTCCTAATGTCCAACTTAAAGTGCCTCTTTTCTAGTTTAAAACAATTACCCCTCATCCTATTGTTACATGTTCTCATGAACAGTTCTTCTCCAGCTTTCAGGTACTGGAAGGTTGCTATAAATCCCCTCTGGAGCTTTCTCTTCTCCAAGCTGAAAAAAACAACTGTCTCAGCCTATCCTCATAGTAAGGGTGCTTCAGTTCTTGGATCATTAAGGATCATTAAGGCTTTTATGTATCTTCCATGGTTATGCATGCTCGTCTTTGCTTATCAGAGAGATGGATTCTATCTTAGACATCAGTGGCAGCCACTTTTCAACTGCAGCATTCAGCACTGGTAGCTAGAAAGAAATACAAAATCCACATACAAAGAGATATGTGGTAGTGGAAACAGGTAGTATTTTTCCCTTCTACTTCATTAATTGCTTCCATTGGATTAGGAGATGATCTTCATAACAATTAGGCCTGCAAAAGTGAAATTGGAAATGTGTCATTCTTCACTTCTATTCACATCTTCAGAGATGTTGTTGGTCTTCTCCATTTGCAAAGCAAATGAACCAGGAGCTATTTTATGGTACTAAGTATAGAAATGAATTCTCTATATGCACCAAAATACATACAGATGGATGAGCAAATGCAGACTTACCTAGGATCAAATCCAGCTCTCAACATGATCTTGCTTCACCCCCAACTAACAAAACTTTTTCAGGATGACTAGGTTGAAAAAGCAGAAGGGGCCTGCAGAGGTTGAGAAGCCCTAAGCTGTTCTGATCTCTTTGTAATTTGTTGCATAGATCCTCTGTTATTCATTACTACATAGGCTTGAGGTAACTTTATTGAAGTACCTCTTCATTCTCTGTTGTTCTGAGAGGACCACATGCTCTTATCTGCCTTAAGCAGGAGTCTGCGGTGACTTAGATCATTAAGCAGAGATGGATTTTATATATAAAAAAGTCATATTTCACATCATTAGCATTTAAGTCACCCATCTGCATTATATTTCCCTAAATAAAATAATTTTAAAACCCGCAACAATAGGGATTAGCTGCATTGAAGCCTCCCCAGGCATGATTTGAGGGAATAAAGTGTGAAGGAAAGGATCAGAAAGGTTAGAAAGGTTGTTAAGGAGGAAAGAAATACACCTGTTTTAGAAAAAAATTAGCAGCCTAATTTCATCACTGTGCCACCAATATAGCTTTCCTTTAGCAAGACTGAGACTCTACCAGATTGAAAATTGCAGATACTCAGAAGCAGATGGGGACACAGAGAGATTGCTTATTCCAACTCAGTGAGGCTCTGGTAATTCTTTGCAGAAGAATCATCTAATTATTCAGGTCATAAGGGACTTCAGAGGTGTCTGGTCCAATCCCATACTCAAACCTGGATTAACTTTGAAGCTAGATCGAGGTTCCTCAAAGACTTGTTCCCTGTGGCATGGGAGTTGGAACTCAATGATCCTTGGGGTCCCATCCAACCCAGACCAATCTGTGATTCTGTGATTAACATATCTCCTTTCCTTTCCTTTCCTTTCCTTTCCTTTCCTTTCCTTTCCTTTCCTTTCCTTTCCTTTCCTTTCCTTTCCCTGGGTGAAGAAACCCAGATCTTTTGAACAATGTTACCCTAAGAATAAAATTGCTCTGGAAAGTAATTTGCCACTGTAGTGAAGCATTACAGTGGTACTGAAAATATTTTGATACATGGATGAAAGAAGTCTAAGGAGCTGGGATGATACAACCCTGTAGCACCCAGTCCTAAAACATTTTTTGTTTCCAAATTCAGATAATTTCATTCTTCCCTTGCCTGTTCAGCATTAACTATTCAAAATACTACTTGCTGTGGATGGCCTTTATCATGGAGGAATTTGGATTTTGAGTAACCATCCTAAGCATTTTCAATCTTCTTTGATCTAATAGGTCCCAGTGAACACTTCTTCAAAAACAATTGTAGAAGCTGTCTCTAGTCTGCATGGCAATAATGGCCATGAGGTTGGATCTGAGATGAAATTCCCATCCTTTAAGTCATCTGGAGTGTCCACACCTTTGTTTGCATAGCAATTTAGCCATGATTATTCAAGGTTGGGTTGGATAGTGGTAATTTCCCTCTATGGACAAACAGCTGAGGGATGGAGGGATTTCCTGAGGTCTAGAAGTTGCTCCATGAGGAAATCAAATTGCTCTCCAAATGAAAAGTCTTCAAATTTCTATATGAAGGAGTTACTTTTGTCAAGAGATGCAGGACCCAGTGGCTAGAAACAGAAACAAGAACAAGAGGCAAACTAAATTTTTACTGATATCTACCTGCCAGACTCACTTGCCATGGGAGAAAAGAAACTTTCCACTCACAAATCTTTTTAAAAAGAACAGATTTTGAAAAGATCATTTGTTCTTAGCCACTGTTCTAGAGATGAGACAGAAAATATTTGTTGACACACAATTTATGCAGAATGCTTATCCTGATCATCATTAATGCTCTATCTGGACTTCAAGCCACCTTACCTGATCACTATCACGAAATATCCTCTGCTTAGCCAATTACTTAATATGAACCACCCAAAAGCAAAACTTTCTTCACAGTTTGAGACCAGAATTCAGTATGAGATATGGCCCTGCAGCAGATCTCCCAGGGGCTTTCTCACATCATTCATTTCATCTTATATTTTACTTTGCAGCTAAAGGATGTTTTAGTAAACTGAAAGTTGTGTTTATCTTGGGGCAGAATAGATTATTCAGCCTATCTGAAATATAAAATGTGGAAAAGGAAAACAAGAACAAAGGAGATGGGCTTTTCTTCTATGTGGGATTTTTCTTCTCTCCAAAATATGAGAGAATATACACCAAACTATACACCAGGCAAATTGCTTTACCATTTCAAAAGTGTGCCCAAAATACTACTTTGCAATTAGTAACCAAATTGCATTGACATTCTGGTGCCATCTTTTAAATAATTACAGGGTAGCTGAACATAATGAAAATTAACTGCAGTTCCTGAGGCAGCTGACACCCTGAGGACTAATATTGTGCAATTATCAGAAGGTAAATATTCACTCAGGCTTACCCTGAGCTCAGAGTGAAAACAGCAAGGCAGTTAGACTTGAAGAGCATTCAGGATGACAAGGAAGCCAGGTGATTAGTTAGCATCAAGGATGGATTTACTGGGGCATTGGAGAGGCTGTAATCCCCAACCCCCTCTGCACCTCCATTCCACATCATCAACAGCCAGTGGGCCTGTGCTGATGGTCATGGGGCAAAGGATTTCCTTAAGGAATGTGATAGAATGACTTGTTTTAGCATGAAGTATGATTATATCAGGATCTCTTTTTAGATGATTTCCCTCTCTTCATTAGGTTGCTTTCTCAATTCTGTCTTCTTTAATGTGGTTGTCTTCACAACCAAGATACATATCCCTTTTTTGCATTATAAAAATGGAAACTGAGGCACTCAGACTGTATCTGCACAGCATCCAGGAAGGGATGAAAATTAACAGTAACCAACAGTGCAAATAGGGTTAAAAAGATGTTTGCATGTTAGTGACAGGCACTGAGTCAGAAGTATTTGATAATAAGGGCAGAAGATAAGTCACTGGATATTGCCAGGCATGGATAAATCAATGTTAAGGTGATTAAGACACCGTAATCTACATCCTTATGGGAAACCAGTTCTGTGATGCCCAAAAACAAGTTCAAAGGCTTTGTGTTCATCCTTCTAAGGAACTCAGGAATGCAGGTTACACCTTCATGCCATGGTCTATCAAAATACAGGCCCACCTAATAAAATCATAGAATCACAGAATGGGTTGGATTGGAAGGGATCTCAAAGATCATCTAGTTCTATCCCCCCCCACCAAAAACAAGGACTCACCACTAGCCCAAAGTCCCATCCAACATGGCCTTGGGCATCCACAGCTTCTCTGGGCAGCCTGTGCCAGAGTCATCCTTGCTCATTGGGAACAATTTCTTCCTTATATCAAATCTAAATCTACCTTCTTTCAGTTTAAGCCCATTACCCCCTGTCCTATCACTACATATACTTGTAAAGAGTCCCTCTCAAAATTTCTAGATAATTTTTTTCATATATCTGTTCAATTAAGAAGGATGCTAACCTGAGAAGAAGTAGAATATCTTTTGCCTCTATTTATTAGGCATTGAATCAAGACAGAGAAAGGGAAAAATCTATTGATCATTTGACCTAAATTGCAATTGACTCCAGTCTATTATTGTAGTGTGCCTGCAATTATCTCCAGTTTCTCATTACCCAAAGGACTCTGTACCACAGACAAGTCTTCAACATGCCAAGACTGGTTCCCCATTTTGATTTCTGCTGACAAGCATTAATAAGGTTTCTGGATGCTTCTTTTTTTTTTTTTTTTTTTTTCTTTTCAGCACATTCTGTTGGCTTCTTGCCTTTCCATTCCATTTAAAAACCACACACATATATTTAAAAAGAACAGTTTTCAGGAGAGCATGCTGCCATGCATGAACATATTTTAAGTCATGTTGAAAGGAAGGAGCTTCATCCTAAATTCTCTACAGTGTCTCAGATCCCAGGAGCTTAAACGACCAATTTAAATTGCTCCCCTTTTCGCTCCCTTTCATGTTCTTATCCCAAGTGTTATTTGCTTTTTCATAAGCAGAGTTTGACAGTTACAGTGATTTCTGGCCTTATAACATCTACCTTCACCTTAATATGTAATATGTGAATTATTTTCAAAGGTTAATATTCACATCTATTTTTGATACTCATGAATCATCATGATTGCAGATACTACTGGCTCCTTTTTTTTTTTTTTTTTAACTAAATAACACCCATACTGCACTTAGTTTTCTCAAAACTGTCTTAAGATATCAATGATATCACTAATGTTCATAAACCTCCTTTGTTCCTGGGAATCATTTCATTATCTAAGGACATATTTTCAACACTGATTGCATTTAACATGCTAACCATCATGCCAAACATTAAATACATAGTTTATCATTCAGTCACTATGTAACCCTGAAGGCAACAGAGAGTTTCAGCTAACATCTGTTCCCTGATACACAAATGAGACAGAACTGGAGTGGCAGCAATGTGGAAAACAGTTTTCTCAGATGTGTGGTGCCTCTTCTCTTTGAAGGCAACATTAGAAGTTGTATTCAGTGCTGGGTTCCCTGGGTCAAGAAGGACAGGGAGCTACTGCAGAGGGTACACAAAAAAAAAAAAAAAAAAAAAACCAAAAAACCAAACCCCAAAAGAGCTACAAAGATGCTGAGGGGACTATAACATCTCTCTTACAAAGGGAGGGTGAGGGACTTTGGACTTTTTGGCCTGGAGAAGATTGAGGTGGGATCTTACCAATGCTTATAAATACTTGAGGGGTGGAGGCCAGGAGGATGGGGTCAGTCTTTGTTCAGTGTTTCCCAGGACAGGACAATAGGAAATGGACACAAACGTGAATATAGGATGTTCCATCTAAACATGAGGAGGAACTTCTTTCCCAGGAGGGTGGCAGAGCCCTGGAACAGGCTGTCCAGAGAGTCTGTGGATTCTCTATCTCTGGAAATATTCAAAACCTGCCTGGATGCATTCCTCTGCATCCAGCTTGAGGTGATCCTGCCCTGGCAGAGGGCTTGGACTGGATGATAACCAGAGGACCCTTCCCACCCCTATCATTGTGGTTCTGTGATTCTATGTTCTGGGTGCAAAATTAATTTATGTGCTAAATGTTTCATGCAAGTTCTGTATAGTCCAGAAATACCCTACAAACTGAATAATGAGGACTCTGCAAAGATATTGATTTGCCCTTTACAGAAGCTATTTATTCATAATACAGTTTGTGACTGGTTCTCCCATTTACTCTGATATGAGTTGGTGACAGTAGAGAATAGGTTGGTCTGCATGTTGATGGGCAGGTTTAGGAAGGCAGAAAGCATGAAGGAACTATTTTAAGGTACTGTGGAGAATATTGCTGTAACTTCTCACAGCATCTTTTCTAACTAAGATTATTTTCCAGTGAATTGGTCTTTGTTAGTCAAGCTCCATTGATGTCTTCATGGTTAAAAGGAAGGAAAATGTAGGACTTGTAAGCTCTTAAGTCTTAAGTGTTTTTAAATTCCAGAAGCTGGTCATTGAGCACCTACAACAGGAAATGTGCTTTTGATGTTGTGAAAAAAGCTAATCAGGAAAGGAAGAGAATGTCTTGCTCTCCTCCTGGTACTCCTTACTCTGAGTGTGTGATCATGGCCTGTGCTCAGTCATCTCAGAAAAATAAAAAACAAAGCACAAAAAAAGTACCAAATAAAAAAAAGCAAAAAGGAGATTAAAAGATGAAAAAAAAAAAGGGGGGGGGAGAGAACAACAACAAAATAATGCCCACTCCTGATTTCCAAGGAAATCTATCATCCAAATTCAGATTTATATCAGCCCATTCATCATTGTCCCTTGGACAATTACAGCAAAACATGTGGCACTGGAACTCTACAGCCACTGGTTAAGTCATATTCACCTTTATGGTAGGGTTTTCTAATAGAAATCCAGGCAATGGTGTTCACAGAACAGGAGAAAGGAGACAGGAGTAGAGAGCAGTCTGTTTAGCAGCTGTGTGCATTGGGGATTGCTGAGAGATGTGCTCATTTTCCTTCTCCATGAGATGTATTTTTTTTCTCAGGGAGGGGAAATTCATTGACAAACTGAAGTAAATCCATGGAGTTCATCACGTTGGGGAGGGGGCTGGACGATAAGTAAATAAATGGGATTTTCATCTAGAGATAAACTTTGTGTAGCCAGTTTTGTCTGAGGTCCCCTTTCTGTCCCCAGACAGTCTTACATTTCTAGAAGGCATCAGAGAGACTAGGCATGGACTAATACATATGGTCTACTACATGCAAATCCACATAGAAATGATTTCTACATGAACATAATGGACTTCTCAACACAGGTGCAAAATCCTGTTTGAGCCTAGAAAAATATTTCTAGTCAGGAAAAGACAAAAAAGTCTAGGGAGATTCTGTTGAGCAATAGCTCAAATAAAGTTAACTCAACTAGTAGCTGTCTTAAGAAGATGATAGATGTTAGGTGGTGAATAGTAATGTTAGTTAATGTCAGATGTTAATTGACTGATACTAACCTGCAGTGATGCAGTAACTTGTCTAAGCTCCAGAGGTCTCTGGAAACTGAACCACAGAACCAGCACTGGCCAAGACTTCCCTCACGAGAGTACTGATCAATTTTTCAACCAACCAAGAATTAATTAAGTTCCTATAGAATCCAGGTAACAGCAAAGTGCTGGGTCATTTTTTTATTTTTTTCTATATTTTTTTTTCTTGTGGGGGAAGAAGATTCTGATTTCCCCTGCAAACTTGCCTCCTTTCTATTTCAGGAGGGTTACAACATGTGGAACTGAGGCAAAACAAAACTTCCCTTTGGCAAATCATCTTGACAAAAGAACATAGAAATCTTTTCAGGCTGGTCTGAAACAGGTCTGGTGGGCAGAACCTTTTGGACTTTTTAGTGAAATGAGAACTGTGGTGGATTTTAAACTGAATGCATAGAGTTTGGCACACCCTGGAAGTCCTTAAATCAGCAGAGACACTACTTAATTATAGCTGTCTTTAGGTTGTATGTAGGACATGATTCTTCATTTTGACTTCCTTTGTGGTGGGGAATACACCAAAGCCCAACGAACCAAGCTGAAATTTTGTAATGGCAATAAAAAGAATAAAAAAAAAATAAAGATGCTGTTCCAAATTATAAAAAAATTAAAAACTGTTAAATTTTAAGCCGTTCTGGCAAGTGCAATAGTAAAGGCCATTAAGTGAGCTGTCCATTTATAGAAAACATAAGATATAAAATTCATTTTTAATGGACTGTTTCCATGGAAATGTTCTTTAGTGGAGACATTTTATAGCGTGTTAAGCAGCACAAGGAGTTAAGCTGGCTGTAGTGGTGACTGTAAAGCAAGGTCTATGGTTTGTAAAAAATTGAAACCATAAAAGGTTTATGGCCAAGAGAGTGAGGAATATTTCAAAGCCGTTTATCACTCACCCAGCAATATTGAGTGCTAAAACTCAGCACACCTATCGAAGTGGAATCCCCTCATTAACTTGTTACCTGAATGACTCGGAGAGAGAAAATGTGTTCCTTGATTATGAAGGTAATAATAATTATAGATAATTTGTACATCCTCATTCCATTAATTGATGGAGTCTTGAAGCATTTTCTAAATATTAATTAAATAACTCAGTCTACACTGTAAAAATCACTCTGCACAATAAAATCTTGCTCTTATTTGCAATGTGCTCCTTATGTCCATGCCTAATGGCTGAAATTTAATGTTGGAGTTTCACTAACATACTGTTGAGACTGTAGACTAACCAAAAGAAATCCATGACTGGGGTCCAAAGACAACCTGGTCTATACCCCAGAGACTGTGAAAATCAGAAAAAAAATGAAAAAGGCTGGGAGAAAAAGTAGAGTCCTAGAAGGGGAGAAAATTTACCTGCTATTTTGATACATTGTTCTTCCAAACAAAGAAGATGCCCTAGATATCCTTTTTTATTGGCCAGAGATAGGACAAGGGAAATGGTTCCAAGCTGGAACATAGGAAGTTCCATCTTAATACAAGGAAGAACTTTTTCACCATGAGGGTGACAGAGCACTGGAACAGGCTTCCCAAAGAGGTTGTGGAGTCTCCTTCTCTGGAGATATTCAAGACCAATCTGGACAAGTTCCTGTGTGATTTAATCTAGGTGATCCTGATCAGGTAGGGGGTTGGACTAGATGATCTTTCAAGGTCCCTTCCAATTCCTGACATTCTGTGATATATTGTCAGCATTTCTTTGACAGTGAGTCTGAATGGTCTAAAAGACAACAAGGAGACTGTGTTCACTAGTAAGAGAACAATGCTATCAGAAGTGAAGGTGTGCAACAAGGTAAGGTTCTGCACTATACAGATGGTCATAATGAGTTATTTTTCTCTTTTAAATGAAGGCAAGCTTGATTAAACGTTCTTTTTGGGACAGAAGGCATAGAGCTGGGTAAAATACATCAAGACCCCATTGGATGGGGCTTTGGGCTACCTGGTCTAGTGGAAGGTGTCCCTGTTTTTGGCATGGGGAGGTGGACTTAGATAATATTTAATGACCTTTCAAACCCAAACCATTCTATGATTCTATGATAAGCTATTGAAATACAGTTTCTCTGAACCTACATCTGGTTCTGTGTAGATAGACATAAGTTAAATTAGGAGAAGTTTTTCACTTAAAGGTTGAGTCTACAGTAAAGATCTGACATAATAGCATTTTTAAAATACTCTGAAGCACTCTGAAGTACTGGCACAACGTGAGCATCATCTCCTTTTCAATATGATTGAACAGCTGGATAAAGATTAGGGCAACATCAGCTGATGGCTTGTGGCTCATTTCAACCTTCACACACTTGGGAGAATGCTTGTTTTCTCCTTGGCTCCCAGCTCAGTGCTCTGAGACTGCTCTCTGCACACAGCATAGCAGGAATTTAAGCCAGATATCAAACTGCCATGACTTTTGCAAACTGAGGGTCTATTGGAAATCCACAGGAAGGCTGCATTGAAACACTTCAATCCAGCACCTTCCTGCTTCCAGCCTGTTAGATGGGGACCCATTGCATTGGAAAGAGCAGTAACAAATGACCCTGCTCTTTCCTCCAGATAGTAATGGGAAGGGCTTAATTCACTAGTCAGCTGACCTTTGTTAATGAAAGGTTACTAGCAATGACCCAGAGGCATGTTTAGTCAATTCTCTGATTTTTTTTTTTTTTTTTCTCTGACACTCAGAGAAGCAGAAGAAAGTGGCCTTAATGAGAAGTGACAGTTTGCAACTGAGACCATTTACTTCTGTCAGGGAGAGTAAATGGCCAGGAAGAGTCTTCAGATCTGCAGATGCCCAGCCATGGAGGGAATTAGATCTAGTGCCTCTTCTTGTCTCTCCTCTAAGTACCACTTGCCTGGGTCAATTTATAGAACCCACGTGACACCCAGGCAATCCACTTCCTCTCAGGGTTAGTCCTACATGCCCAATTATGGCTAAAAGAGTTTCTCATTCCAAACTCGGGCTTCCATGCTGTTCCATGAGCACTGCCTCCATTTTAACCACATCTTCAATGATTTTGAAAAGTGCAACAATGGAAACCTTGAGCTGGCTTGTTTCCTTTCAGGTCTGCCAGCCTGCATTGGTCCTAGCTTCTGCTACTCCAGTCACAAGTCTTGCTGGGATAGAGGCCTATGTCTACATGAGCTGATAGAAGATGGAAAAAAGCCTACATCTCTCAACATGGTCATATGCATTTAGAAGCTTCTTGTTTTCATTTTCTCAAAATGAGTGTTTTAGCCAGCTCTGATTTAAAAGGCCATGCTCCAATTTAACACACACACACACACACACACACACAAAAAAAAGGTTTTCTTTCAAAAGGTTTAAAAGAGTTTATGTAATCTGTTGAATTTTCTATTCCATGTAAAAATACCCTTTTTATCTATCTGGTGGCACTTTTTGTGTCTGCTTAGTAATATCTTGTTATTATTTTGGTTTATTCTGGATAAAAGCTTTTTGGAAAAAAAAAATCATTTTTGTGAGGACTCAAAGCAGAAATAAAGGCTGATACCTCACACAAATCTTTCTTCAGAAAATAAATCACCCAAGTGCTAAAACTTCATGGACCCAGTGTGTTGAAAAAAAAATGCCAAAAATACCTACAAACACACTGCAGCAGCTCTGTTCACTCAGTTTGTGACACTGAGTGACTACAGTTTATGGTAAAGAACAGGCTCAGGGTGGAATGAGATAGACAAAACCCTATGTCCTATATATTCCCTGTGCATACATATCAAGTGCCTGTACTTTGTGCTCAGAAGTGTTGACACTATGACTAGGAATAGCTCAACATATGCCTTGGAGGAGCTGAGATTTGTTGGTTGACTGGGTCAAATATGGCTCTGATTTATATACTCAGGTTTAGTGAGAACTTAACCCAAGGGAGAAGTTGAGTGTGCTCAGAATTTCCCACCTTAAAGAAGTCCAGAGATCTGGCTAAGACATTATCAGACCATAAGCTTCTACATAACACTGTGTGCACAGGAAGAACTGGACAGAAGAATGGGCTGATACCCAAATTTAATTAGCAGAGTCAATGTCCTCTTGTGCATTCATGAGGCTGATGGCTTAATGACATCTTGCCAAGGTGTGAACTTCTGCTCAAAGTGACCTAGATTAATTGTGACCCAGATTAATTGTGACCCACAACAATAACTTTGACTGTTAACTCCATTGCATTCCATATATATTTACTCTTTCCATGGACAAAATATATTGTTTATTAGTTTAATCTTTTCCTCAGTAGAAGGCTGGTGATATAGGTGGCACTGTGAAGTACAATCAAATGCCTTTTCCTCCTTTCCTTTTCCAAGTGTTGTCCCTGGTTGTTATCCCAGACAGGATGTGTAGTACCTTCAGCCTAAAAAAAGAAAAGCCACTTTACTCAGAATAAAAAGCAGAATAAAAATAGGAATTGAGATGGGATTTTGAATCACCTTGGATAATAGCAGGAACATGATGCCTTGGCCTGGTTCCTTTTGTTCAGCAGGGAAATGTCAGAGAAAAACAGAAGTAAAAGTATCAGGAAGATAAGAAAATGGCTTAATTGAGTTTATATCTCACTGGAGAACCAGGAATTGCTGAGAGAGCCAAAGCTTGGGAATGAAAATGAGCCCAAGGACTGGAGGGCAAGAAAGATATTTTCTCAGCAGGGGATGAACACCTAGGGGATCAGAATAAACCACACAGACCCACTGAGACCATCTGTGGAAGTGAAACTGGTGCCTGGTAATTGCTCTAACATAAACAGTGTAGGGGTGTGTGTTCATTTGTTTGTTTCTTTGTTTACTAATTCCTCTCATATATACCCTCATTTTTTCTCATGGAGCAAAAAATGAACACAAACACAAAACCCAAAAGAGAACATAATTTAGCTTATGAAAACTGCCTACTCAATTTGCTCTTGGACACAGACTCCTAAAAGGAAGGTTTAGACCTGCTGAATAAACCCTCTCAAGTCACAGGTTGTACCATCTAAAACACCACCTAAGAGGGTTTGTGTGTCTGCACAAGCAAAACCACACAAGAAAAAGGGCAAAGAGGAAGGTCAGAGCTTTATACAGAGGCCATGATGCAGAGATACCACCCTTCAGGATAAGAAAAGCCCTGTTTTTTCCTCAGCTTGTGAGGATTGTCTTAGACAAAAGGGTGACCCTGGAAATGCGACAAGGAAACCCAGGAAATCCAGCAAGGAAAGGGTGAGGCAGAGTCATCCCTTCCCTTCCTGGCCTATAAAAGTCATGGCTTCTGGCCAAAACGAGACACAGTGTTGAGTAGGTATTTAACACCCAGTAAATCTTTACCTGCAGTAGGAAAAACTGTAGGTTTGAAACTTTCCCTTGCTAATTTAGCTAAGTGTTACAGTGACCAGGCTTGGAAATGCTTCAGGGCTTGACAAGCCATTTGGCATGATGATCATCTGTCCTCTCTTTTATCTCAAGTGCAGCCTTTTTATTAATAGAGGCTATAAAATATTCCTTTATTTTATGGCTGCACAAATATTCTTACATGCTCAGCTATCAAAAAAAAAAAAAAAAAAAAAGTCTTTCTCACAAAGCCTGGGCATATGTGGGTGGTTTGAAACCTCACTTTGTGAGAGATGATACAGCCTTGATGGATAGCACGATAGCAGTGATATTCAGAAAACTTCTCTCCTTGGGCTGCCCATACACTTAATGAAGCCTTTCAGTTTGGCTCCTCCATTTCATCTCTGCTGTCCCATTAATGTCTTCTGGTGTCTGCTCCTCACGTGCTGCCCATTAAGGAGAGATTAACCAGTGATGAATGGCAGCCTGGTTCCCTGAAAGCACAGCTGACATTCAGATGTATAGCGCTGGAAGTCATTTGGAGCAAGACTGGTTTCAGTGATAATAAACACTTCAGCAAAGTGCTTACCAAGTTGTGAAGTTGCATGTCTGACTCACCACCCTGCTCTCCCATCAGGGCTGCAAATATCTCTTCAAGGCAGAGAGATGGAGGACTTGCAGAGCACAGTTAAAAAAAAAAAAAAAAAAGGAGGGGAGTGGAGGGGAAGGAAGGACAGGACAATTTAATAACATATTTAATGGGTATGAAAAATATAGAAAGATATTTTGTGTGACACACCATGAGGGAAAAGGTGGCAATGCCCTGTCTAATGTTAACAAGGGTGTCAGTGATGTAGAACAGGAGAAATCAGAACTTTCTGTAGGGTTTGAGAACTCTCCTGGGAAATACAGACCCCACCTCTGCCACTGAGCATAGACTTCACCTAAAGTAATGATGTCTTTGTCATTTCCATCATGACTGAGCTCTTCCCTGCTTTAGCTCATTCATTCTTATATTGATCTCAGGAAGGAAGGAGGGAAGTGAAAGAAAGAAACTTCTAGCTAATATTCAAGTTTCCCAGAGTTTGTCTAAGACAAGGAATTTCAAGATCTTGGTTAAAATACATTGTTTCACCATCCAAACCACAGTGTCTCTTCCATTTGTGCAGCTGCATGGCCTGGTCCTTCATTGTGTTCAGAAACTGAAGAAGTGTGAGATACTCCATGTGAGGGGATCCATTAAAATGTTTTTTGGGATTGAAGAACAGGATCTGGTAAACTATCATATAACCACCACTATGGGTAATGATAGGCATGATAAAAAATTTTGCACACTCTTTGATCCAACCTGAAATATAGCAGGGAAGTGATTAGTCACTGAAAATACCTAAATTGAAGTAATATCTGTACTAATATGGGCATAAACACACCTGAATGTACTGTTAGTACTAAGTACAACATACAATCACACAGAATGCATTTACTGGTCCTTAGGTGATGGAAACTGCTGTGTTTTAGCTTCAGTTTGGGCTAAAAATGGAGATCTTAAAGGGAGGTCTTCTTGTGGTGTTTGATTTTGCTGAAAATATCAGGTCAAGTGAGCTTTGCTGTTGTGCTTGGATGTAGATCTCTCCTACAAAGTGGTTGACCTGCCCGAAAACTTAACCATTTAAGATCCCAGAAGGCAGGAAGTAAAGCTGCTTGAGGACAGCTTAGTGAGAAAGGAAAGAATAGATCCTTTTACAGAATCACATGATGACTAGGTTGGAAAAGACCTTTAAGATCACTGAGTCCAACTGTCCCTGTCCTCTCCAAAACCATATCCTTAAGCAGCTCATCTATCTGTCTGTTAAATACATACAGGATTGATGACACAACCAATTCCCTTGGCAACCTATTCTACTCCCAACAACTTTCACTAAAGAAATTTTTTTTCCAAACATTTTCCTAACATCTCATCTGAACCTGCCCTGGCACAGCTTAAGGCCATTTTCCCATTGTCCTATCACCTGTCACTTGGCTGAAGAGACCATCCCCCACCTCTCTATAACTTCCTTTCAGAAAATTATAGGCAATGATAAAGTCTCCCCTCAGCCTCCTCAGTACTAAACAACTAAGCAGCAGTTCCCTCTGCTGCTCCTCATAAGGACCTCAAATTTGTTCTCCAGACGCCTCACCAGCCTGGTTGAACTTCTCTGAATATGCTCCAGTACCTTGGTGTCCTTCTTGTAGTGTGAGGCCCAGATTCAGACATTGTACTCAAGGTGTGGCCTCACTAGTGCCAAGTAGAGGGGCACAATCACCTGCCTAGAC
>VXBZ01006769.1:20499-32204 GCA_013399135.1 Heliornis fulica
CAGCTCTCCAGCCACTCTTCCCCAAACCTATAGCACTGCATGTGGTTTTTATGTGCCAAGTGCAGGACTCTGCACTTGATCTTAGTGAACCTCATCCCATTGGTCTCAGCCATTGGTCCAGCCTGTTCAGGTCCCTTTAAAGAGCCTCCCTACCCTTAAGCAGATTGACACTTCCTCTCAGGTTAGTGTCATCCATGAATTTACTGAGAAAACATTCAATCCCTTTATCCAGGATAAAGACATATAGCAGAACTGACCCAGGACTGACCCCCGGGGGACAACACTTTGTGACTGGCCTTTTGTGCTCCTGGAGATTTATTTGGACCTGCTGGCTTCAGTCTTTGGATAAAGAAAAGGAAATAGAGGAGGAGAGAAAAGAGGAGCTCTAAAGAGGAGAGCTTGTTGCTCCTGCTCACTGTAGAAAGAGGGATCATTAGAAGAGAACTTGGTCAGAGAGGGCAAACTATCCCATTTACCGAGCTTCTGCCTCAGCAGAAATAGCAACATTTGACAGAAAAAGCAGGCAACAGACAATGACCATGTCACTTCC
The DNA here is from genome assembly GCA_013399135.1 of Heliornis fulica. Lineage (NCBI taxonomy): Eukaryota > Metazoa > Chordata > Aves > Gruiformes > Heliornithidae > Heliornis > Heliornis fulica. The sequence goes on from VXBZ01006769.1 coordinate 21,050, forward strand.
TTAAGGTGCTTCTTCTCCTTATGTTCAGGGTTGACCCTGAAAAGTCTCTGTCTAAAGAATTGTCTCACTAATTCAAAGCAGGACTGCTCTAGGAAACTGCTAGCACTGAGAACCAAAATGCCTTTAATTCACGCAAGAATCGGTTTGTTTTCCTGGTGATGAAGAAGAAAATTGGTAAAGTGGAAGGGGATGCAACACTAATTAACCTTGTCTGTAATGGAGAATTACTGCAATTATTTCACAACATGACTCTAAAGAGTGCAGTGCTGGCTTTATACATAATGTGTCACCATTATTATGAACTGTAGTAGCCTCAGTATTGTGTGATTATTCCTTTATGTGGTACGTGTAACGTACTGGGAGGAAGAAACAACTAGTTACACAGAGAGGGCACAGAGCATTGCAGCAGGGCTAGTGGAATACAAATTGCTTCAACAAACTGCATTTACTTTTAGCCAGGAACTCCAAAGAACAGCTCTGAGCCATTCTGCAGGGAAGACTCTGGCAGGAAAAAAAAAATGCAACAAGCTGTTACATTCACCCCCCTGGCAAAAGTTAAAAAGTTGAGCAGCAGGAAACAGCTTCCATTGGAAGTTGGGGACTTGCTCCAATCCAAAGGTTGTGCTCATTTCTCTTCCTTCTTTTCTGCCATCAAAAAGTGCCAGAAGGCAAGTGGCAGCCAAGTGCTCCTTGCTTTTATTTTGTATGCAGACAAAGAAGTATCTCCATCAAGAGCTTTCTCAGATTTATCACCAGGAAATAAAAAAAGAAAAGAAGTCATAATAACTTAGAATACTAGTTGATGTCAAATAACTGGGAAGGGAGTGAGAGTTTCCAGTACAAAGGACAGAGTTTGTATGTTTGCACAAACCAAAGGCATTGTCAGAAAGAAATCAAAAGGTTTTGAGTTTGGACTAAAAGGTTTCGAAGTGTTTGATCTGCTAAAACTCCATGGACAGTTGCATGCATAACCTCCCCTCTTCTTGTTTCAAAACTTACATGCCTCAGGGTCAAAGCTCAAGCACAAGTTAAAATTACTACTCACAACCACTTGCTGTGCAGTTATCTCGGCTTTAGTAACTCTCCACTTTCAGCCTAGAGCACAGGCTTAATGTTTAAGCTCTTTTACCTCCTGAAACATCATACAGCTCCATCTGAATCCATGTTAGACTAGGCATGCAGCTGAGCCCTTGAAAATCCAGGAAGACAAGATTTGTTTGTCTAGGAAATGCAATTACATATATTAGCTTGAATTTTCCCAAGCTACTACTTCCAAGATACTTTTAGTGCCTTAAGTCTTCCTCTGGCCTTCATTTCATTTTACTTTTTCAAGATTTTACTTACTCTCCCAACTTGCCTTGATCTGAGATAAAGATGAACTTGAAAATTTTCTAAGTGTTAATAATTAATAATTTTAATTGCCAGACCTACCCACACCTACTAAATTTCCAATGTTGCCTTAGAAAACAGACAAATGAGCATGCACCTTGGTGCTAGAATAATGACCCTGAAGTCTCTGAGTAGGAGATTACTTTAAGGAGGATGACAGAGGTCTTTGCAGTGCTGTATTGAAGATATCCTATCCTCTGTGAGGTTTTCTTTCTGTCTATCCTGTTTGCCAAAAGAATGCATCTTATTCTCTACATTATATCTTGGAAACACTTGCTCTGTCTTTGTATAATGGATCAGTCATGATCAATGTCCTTTCCAAACAATGACACACCAGACATGAGGGGTTCTTCTGGGTACTCACAGCCCAGAAGGCCAACCTTTGATCTGCATCAAAAAGAGCATAACCAGCAAGTCAAGAGAGATAATTCTTCCTCTCTACTCCACTCTTGTGAGACCCCACCTGGAGAACAGTGTCCAGTTCTGGAGTCTTCAACACAGGAAGGACATGGAACTGTGTTTCCAGAGGAGGGCCATGAAGATATGTTCCTATGTTGTTCCTATGATATGTTCCTATAAGTTCTCCTATGAAGACAGGCTGAGAGAGTTGGGGATGTTCAGACTGGAGAAAAGAAGGCTCTGAGAAGATCTTATAATGTCCTTCCAGTACCTGAAGGGAGCCTATAAGAAAGCTGGGGAAGGACTTTTTAGAAGGGGATGGAGTGATAGGATGAGGGGAGATGGCTTTAAGTTGGAAGGGGGTAGATTTACATTGGACATTAGGAAGAAGTTCTTCACTCTGAGGGTGGTGAGGCACTGGAACAGGGTGCCCAGGGAAGTGGTGGCTGCCCCCTCCTTGGAGGTGTTCAAGGCCAGGTTGGATGAGGACTAGAGCAGCCTGGTCTAGTGGAAAGTGTTCCTGCCCATGGCAGGGGGGATGAACTTGATGAACTTTTAGGTCCCTTCCAGCCCAAACCATTCTATGATTCTCTGACTCAAGAGCAAGCATAAGATGTGAAGCAAAAGATCTGTTTTTCTTATGATGAAGAAAATCTACTTCTTACTACTGTAAAATGGGGATGAAGTTGATAGTCATTTGAAAGTTAAGGTGGTGTGTGCCCTATGCCACAGAGGAGAAATCCATGAATAGTACTGCATTGGGAAGACAATCAGCAAAATGGTGGCAGCTCAAGAACCTCATGAATATAGTAAAGGGAAATTAGAAAATTAACTCATAGAGGAGAAAACTCTTTCCTTTGCATATATATTTTCAATAACATTAGAACTATTAAACCAATGAAACAACAAATCTTTCTCAAATGCAGATGATAAGTATGGTTGCAAAATAGCCACACCTTGAAGGGACTGTTGCTTCATTCCACATTTTTCAAGCTCCAGTGCTACCAGCAGTGGAAGAGGAACTGCATGAGACTCATGTTTTGACAGTTTGAAAAGATAAGGACATTAATTGAAGGAGAGGGTGCAAGCCAGCATTAGAATCAAAGTGATGAGTAGCTGAAGGACATGGAAGCAAAGATCTATATAAAGCACTGTTGTGTACAATGAATATGTAGTTGGTTCTTTTTCATCTTGGAAAGCTTGAATTGGGTGAGGGAGAAGAATGAGTGTTAGTGAAGGCAACTTGGGGCAGGAACAATGCCCATTGAGAGGAAGGAAACGAGAATATATATAAAATCCAGACACAAAAAGAAACCATATTAGCTCAGAAACAAAGCTGTTTTTAAAATCAGCATCTGGAGATTACACAAAAGGTAATCTCTGTCCTGTTATTGGATTTGGACATGACCTCTTCTATTCAAGTAACATTCAACTGCACAGCTCTCAGGAGCAGAAGTGTTGGCTGACTAATAGTTTCCAGATTACTATCCTGTGTTTTTTGCAAAAGTTAAGTTCAGAATGCATGGAATGATAGTGTTTGTACAATTTTACTGAGGAATATGACAAGATAAACAAGCAAGAGGCTACTGAAAACTCAAATCCTTCTCTCCCAATCAAGCATATTTTAAAGGGGAGCTTTTGAGCAGTCCATCTTGGAGTGCAGGTATGTGGGAAAGTAGCTGACAGAATACAAGAAGAAAAGGAGAGGAAGGAGAAAAGGGAAGTCATGGGAAGAAATGGATGCCTCAGCCTGGGGTGGTTGGTGTTCTTTTCAGCAATTGGTACCCAGTGCAAATTCAGCATGCAATATGTGTATACATGAAGAGAGAGGAATATCACTGGTCCTGCTCAAGTGATAATTATTTCAGAGTCTAAAAATGAGTATTTTGTGTGAGTCTCTTGATGGACTTGCACCTTTACCTTAAGCATCTGGAAGACGCACTCAGTCCTGTGTTCTGACTTGGTTGGCCCTGTGTGGAGCCAGGAGTTGGACTTGATGTTCCTTATGAGTCCCTTCCAACTCAGGATATTCTATGATTCTATGATCTTATGATAAAAATATCACTGTCAGTGATGTAGAAGACAAAAAAAAAAAAACAAANAAAAAAAAAAAAAAAAAAAAAAAAAAAAGGAACCACAAGAAACAAAAAAGGAAAAAAAAAGAGAGAAAAAGAAGACAAGAAAAAAGAAGTCAATAAATAAGAGCTGAGTGCCTGATAAGTTCCCCCAAGCACCAGGTAGTTAACCATATGACATGATCTGTGCCTAATGAAGGGCCAGAATTTCAGAAAAAATATCTGACATTCCTGGGAGAGGAAAAAAAAAATCAGCATCACTGAGTTTTGCAGATCCACTCATGGTGGAGAAAGAGCTAAAGGCTATAACCCATTTGCTCTTGAGGGAGTCTCAGATACATTTGTGCCTCTCTTTCCCTTTTCTCTATGTCTCCTAGATCATACTAACCTCTTCTGCATGAACTCTGCAAACAGCTTGGGTGTACTTCACATTTGCTGCCATTAAAGTAATAGGTCTGTCATCTAAACTTGCAAGTGGATTGGAAGAGGAGGGGCAAAGAGGACACACGAGTGGAAAATTAATTTGCACAAGAGTCTGAGCAGCAAGAAAAGTTGCCTTGGAGCTGCTCATTAGCCAAGCTGATGACAAAGCTAAAATAAAAAGAAGGTAAGTTTTAAGGCAGCTTTTTAGCCAAGGTACTCAAACATCCATTTCCATCTGCCCAGGATGAGCAACTTTGCATGAATTAGGCTCATGTGCACCATATGTCTATTTATTTCCATCTTTATCCTCTTTGCAAAGCTGTTTGAAGACAGCATGCCAAGTTATTGTTTTAGAGGTTCAGCAAGATCAGTGCCTGGAACAAAAATGCAACAAAACAAAAAAACACCCCCAACAACTCTCCTGAAATAAAATAAAAATAAAACAAACCCCCTTCCTAATCACTTTCACAAAAGAATTAACATAATTTGTCTCCACTTTAAAGATATTATAACAAAGACTGCAGCAAAGCAAGAATTAACAGTTAATATTAAATTTAACTGAGCTTAAATAACAGAAAAACATTGATTCTCACCAGACATAGGGATATAAACCATAAAAAGAAGGGCTGGGTAAACCAGGTCACTTAGTCCTGAATGTGCAGGCCTGAAGGCAAGAACAGATGTTTCTTAGCTATTCCCAACAATGTTTGCTTGCTCTGCTCTTGAAGATTTCTGTTCCTGGGTGTTGTTGGGCATAGGGACTACAGACTACTCTTGTAATCAGGACAGTTGTTAGGAGAAAGCTTTTTGGCATCTAGCTGAAAGTTAAACAGAGCAAAAATAAGCCCTTTGCTGTTAATTTATGCACACTCAAGTTTTGAAGATATGTCACACCTGGACCTTCTGGGACATAGCAACTTTTGTTACAGATGAAATGGAAAAATACACACTGGAAAGCCTCCTGAGCATCTGCTTTTAGGAGCTTGTGGATTAAAAAAAAACCCAAAAACAGAAGAAAGGAAGGTGATGGCAGTGATTTCTAAGTGAAGGGCCCTCAAGGAGTTGAAATCTGGTCCCTTACAAATTTAAATGTGAAATTTGTGTCACAAGTAGAAATGAGCTGGAAGGTCTCCTGGCTACTTAGAAGACAATTATGCACAGGCACTATTTTGACTCTGATTTTATTGCCCTAACTTCATGAAAACTTCCCTACTGCATTTTAGTTTTGAGATAAAAGCACTGATAATTTATTTCATTCACTTCTGAAGCATAGAATTATATGACTAAAAGCACACAATCAATTCTAAACATCTGGATTCTGATGCATGTATTTCACTCAGTATTTGTATGGAACCTATTTCGTGGAATTTTCTCTATATTTTTGTGAAAAGTGTGATATATACCAGCAGATTAAAAGGACTCTGCCAGCTGACAGAAGGAGCTGCTTTGAATAATCCATATAAATGAAGAGCGTGATGGGTTACAGGAGTCTTGGGTTTCCAGTGATTTCCCCGAAGGGCACACAATTGCTCTCAGTGTTGTAAGAAATGGCTGACTGATACTTTCTCACATGACATCAGCATCTCTAAATTGGAGAGACATGGACTTGCACACTTGGTGCATAAGGAATTGTCTGGACAGTTGCTATCAAAGATTTGTAGTCAATGTTTCAATATCCAAGTGGAGAACAGTGATGAGTGGTGTTCCTCATGGATTGGTATTGGGACTGGCACTGTTTAACATCAGCAATACAGATAGTGGGATTGAGTGCACCCTCAGCAGATTTACTGATGACACCAAGATGTGCAGTGTGGTTGATATCCTGTAAGGGGATTGTGTCCAGCTGGACCTTGACAGGCTGGAGAGGTGGGCTCATGTGAACCGTATGAAGTTCAACAAGGCCTAGTGCAAGGTCTGGCATGTGGGTTGGGACAATCCCAAGCACAAATACAAGCTGGAAAGAGAATGGATTGAGAACAACAGATATAGGGAAAAATAACTTTCCTGTGAGGCACTGGTCCAGTTAGCCCAGGGAAGCTGTGTATGCTCCCTCCCTGGAATTGTTCAAGTCCAGGTTTGATGTGGTTTGTGTAACCTGGTCTAGTGGAAGGTGTCTCTGCCCATGTCAAGGATCACAGAATCACAGAATCACAGAATCACAGAATCACAGAATGTTAGGAGTTGCAAGGGACCTTGAAAGATCATCTAGTTCAATCCCCCTGCAAGGATGGTTGGAGCTAGATGAGATTTAAGGTCACTTCTAACCCAAACCATTCAATGATTCTGTGAATATCCATGGTGGGTTGACCTTCCTTCGTGATTGGCGCCTTTTCCATATCACATTTGGGACCAGCCACTGGCCTTTGAGATCTTCAATTATATGTCCTGTCTTTTCCTACAGAAGAGATAGGTGGAATGGACCAAAATTGTCCCAGGAGTAATCAGATGGTGTGAACTATCAGAAAACGATGCTTCAACCTGTACTCTGTCCCTGTTTGCTTTATCAGGAAAGAGCCAACACCTAAATCTGTAGCATGTTGTTAAGTGCCAAGGGCTGCTCTCTCCTGCTACTGAGATCAGTGCCTATTGAGTAGGTGGGAAGTCACCCAATGAGAAGCAAGATAAAAATATTTAGAAGAGAAACATGCAGATACAGAGAATTTATCTGCTCGAGACTTTTTCACAAATCCCCTGACTTTGGAATCATTTTCATGAAACTCCTCTGGATGGTTGACCACTCTACAAAGGAAAAAAAAAAAATCAAACCCTTATTTTAGACATAAATTTGTGAGGCTTTAACATCCAGCCACTGATTTTTTTTTCTGATGTTTGTCTCATCTTGTTTTTCTTTAGTAGGTCATAGTGTCTTGCTTAGCAATGTGATCAAGGCACTTCTTAATTTTCCATTTACTAAAATGTGGGGGTTTTTTTGTTTGTTTTTTTTTTTTGCTTTTCTGGTTTCCAAAACACACTTTTCCAGTATCAGTCTCACTCATGTTATTGGTATAAAATAATAATCTAATTGATTTTAAAATAATGTATTTGATTCTGCAATAAACAGATGCATATTTTTTGCTATACATTTACATTGGGGAAGCAGTTCATGCCAAATTGTTTGTGTTGTCCACCATATAAACTAAAGACCTTATAATTTTCTAAATGGCAATCCTATTTGGATTATTTGCTCTGCATTGATTGTTTCTGGGTATGAAAATTTCCATTTGAGTGTTAACTTGACTCATCTTGGAATTGGCCAAGTTCTGCAAGCAATACTGATCTCTCTGTAGAACCATCCTGCCCTCCTGAGAGGCAATCATTGTCTTTTAGAAATGTTGTCAGCAGTGATTTTATTCTTATTCCCAAGTCATTGATAGCAATGTTGAATTGTTCTTGTAGAATCAGCTTCAGTGATGATTTACCATTGACAAGATTAGTCATTTTTCCAGTTGTTGATTTGATGTTTTTATTGCTCATTTGCAAAAATAAAATAAAAAAATAAATCAGACTGCTTGAAATGAATCAAACCTTTTAGAAAAGTCTTACACTGATGCAGTTACCAGTATCACAGATCTTGTTATCTCATCAGAAACATAATCAGACTGTCTTGACAAGGACCCCCTCCATAAAAGTGCTTTGACTGACATTAATTGTATTCTGACCCTCTGGTTCTTTATTGATTGCATCTAGTAACATTGTTTTCACTATTTTGTATGGCATTAATGCTCACACTTAGCAACTGATAATTGCCATCTCATTTTTCTTGTCCCACATGACATCAGTTTTGCCTGAACTCTGGCAGTCTGATGAGCTTTATCAACTGTATGAATTTTCTGGAAACCATTATAAAGTTTTACTGATGCTCAGGCAGATTATCACCTGCATTGATCGGATCATTGTCTTCTTGGTTCCAAAACATATCATAGAAGAGAGGCTGTTGCATGGACACTATGACAGTCAGGAACTTCACAACCTCTTTCTGCATGAGCAATGAGAACTGTGAGGAACTAGCTTCCAAGAATTTGGGAAGGGGACCAGGACACTTCTCCTTGTAAATAGGCTGCAAATGCAAAAGTAAATCTGAAGGCCAGAACACAACAAACTGAAAGTGGTTGGTTGAACTGGTGGTTGATGCCCCATCCCTGGAGAAGTTCAAGGCCAGGTTGGATGAGGCCCTGAGCAACCTGATCTAGTTGGGGGGTGTCCCTGCTTCTTGCAGGGGGGTTGGACTAGATGACCTCTGGGTGTTGCTTCTAATCCTAATCATTCTATGATTCTATGATTCTATGAAAGGTATGGTCCTTCTTCTGCTCTCTGGGTAAGAACTGGTCTGGTTGAAATGTGCAAGCCTTTGGGAAGAGGAGGGAGTGCTGAACTCCTTCCTAGACATTCCCCCTGTATGGTGATATCTAGCTTAATTTTTTTTTTCTTATTGCTTAAACATAAGGTTTCTGTGCATTGTTCTCAAAAAATAAAACATGTAAATTGGTATTTGGCTGTACTGTATTGCTAGAAGTTCAGAACAACCATAGTGTGGGCACTCTGTGAGATGACTCTGCTGTGTTCTTCTCAGGGGAAGATGCAGGAAAGTATTTGCATATTTATACAACATGACCTCTTTACTGGGGTGATGTGTTTACTACAGAACTTATAGTAAGCATTTTCTTTTCAACAGGACAGTGGAAGTGCATTAAAAATTGCAGTTATCTTTTGCAAATGTCTATATCTTTTGCAGTATGTCTGAAAGAACAAAGAATATATCTCAACTTCTATAGGAAAACATATTTTTTTCATGCAAGACTTTGTGCAGACACAAACTGAGCTCCTTGGCAGGGCAAAGGGAGAAAAAGGGAAAGTTTACATATCACCTGTTATCCAATTACTCTAATGATTTTCAGCACAAATCAGATTGCAAAAAGGACAAGTGTTACATAGGCAATGTAAAGGGACAGAGGCTCTTTTATCACTAGTGGTTTAAATAAGGAAGTATTAGAATTTATTTATCAGATGCAGACCCCAGATGTTTGAAGCAGTGATGAAATCCATCTTCCTGTACAGATTTTTCTTTTCATTTCCTGTTAACTCATCAGATCAACTGTCATAGGGGACTGACAGATCAATGGGTGACCAATGTTGTTCCATCCAGGACTTGAATAAACTGTCTTAAATTGTTGTGATTTAATACCTATCAAGCTGAGAGGATGTGAGAGTGCGTAGATTAGATATTGAAAGTTGCTCCATGGTCTTGTCAACAGTTCAACTGGTCCAAGAATTGGAATGGGACATCCCAGGCCATGCCCATTGAATTAATTTTTTCTTAATACAGTATGAGAGAGGTGAGATTTAATGTCAGTAGTGGCATAACCCTGTAACAATCAGTAGTGAGAGAGGGAGTGGTAAAGAGAGCAGTAATTGCAGAAATACAGTCATGAATGCTGAGACTGAAATAGAGGGCTTGCTGGAGGTTGGTTTTCTTTTGCTTTATTTTGATTCATATGTTTAACCACTGAGAATTAATTTCAATGTATCACTAATGTCATTTACATAAGATACACTTAGGAAGCTGTTTGTCTCAAACCTGCTCATCCTCCCCATTGATTTTATCTTTATAAAACCTTAGATTCATGGAATCATTAGGTAGGAAAGGACCTTTAGGATCATCAAGTCCAGTTGTAAACCAAACATTTTGAGTTCAAATATAAACCTAGTTTTTAAAAAAGAGGTTTGGGGCCTTTGTGAAATACCTGTCTGATCAGAGTAGAGCACTTGTCTGCATCACAGAGAACAGGCAACTGAAGATAGCACAAAAAGCAGGAAAGAGCTTGCAAGACAGAGGAAGTCAGTAGGTAATAGATAAAGGTAAATGTTGGATCATACTGGACTGGGGAAATTATAGGATTGAGTAAGAAATTATCAAAGGACTAAAAACCTGAACTCTGTTACCCAAGATACAGCTCTTGTTGTATGGCTGGTTGGCCACTGAATCCTCTGAGGGACCTACAGGACACAGTTGATCATTAACAAATTTGCTTTCCCAGCTCCTCTCTGGATCCTGGTCCCTGATCTTCCCCATGTCATTAACACCAATTCTCTTCCAGAATCTGGTTTTGGGCACGGGATCTGATGATCCTTATGACACTTTTCCAGGTACAGTGCACTGGTGACAGCTGATGTTTTCCATGCAGATTAAATTTCCCTTCTAGTTTTCTCATTTTTGCCTTGTCCAGTAGTGCATGCAGGTCAAACTAGAATTTGCTTGTGTAAGAGGGAGTGAAGGTCAGAAGTATCCCTCCTTCCTCCCTGCTCTGCATACCATGGTGAGGACATCCATCCATCCATCCATCCATCCATCCATCCATCCATCCATCCATCCATCCATCCATCCACACACACAAGCCCATGTACAAACAGCCAGTGCTGGTTCTTTACTCACCAGAAGCATCCCCAGAGATTGAAGAAAGCCCCTGCTTACTGTACACATCACTTACAGCATAGATTGCAGGTGCCTGAATCATACCCACAGAAACACGTGAGCAAACCCACATGTCACTTACCACACAGTAAGCATGACCATCCACGTGTCTGCAGACACATGGACCACAGTCCCTACACATAGGCATGCAATCAGGCTTGTACCTCCCCCTCACAGGCTGGAACAAGTCACCTTGGCTTATTACACTTAGACATACACAGACAGTGTTTGCAGAATGCACACAGCCTGTTATACACAGAAATATCCTTATTTCCTCAAAACATTCACATCTTTCCTTAAAGCTACAGGCACTGGACTTGTACTTTCACTGCTGCACTCTTATTTTCTATGAGTATATGAACACAAAAAAATTACTGTGAGCAAACACATAGGGTTTGCT
>VXBZ01006769.1:43401-56276 GCA_013399135.1 Heliornis fulica
TTTAGTTATTTGTTCTCTTGTTTTCTCTAGAAATAAAGGTCTTATTTAGAATTAGTGTTCATCAATAAAACTTTCTTTGATAATATCTAGGAGAGGATGACAACTGCTTCATCACAGACTGAGACCATGGCCATGTTATAAAGTGAGATGTTTCAAAGTGGTATATAAACCTTGCCAAATTTTTGGATGAATTACATTTTTTTTTTAATTACTAGAGCAACAGATTCAGGAAAATACTTCCTATGGATTCCAGCTATTTCCTACCTATGCCAGGTTCTCCATTTCGTTTGGACAGCATCACATTAGTTCTGCTGAAGTCATGAGCTGAATTCAGCAGCTACTTTGAATTTGGGTGTTTCTAGTTCTATTCTCATTTTTCTCCCCAGTAAATGCATTCACACTTCTCTCTGTGGAAGTGGGATGGTTTCTGTGTTACAATTGTGTTTTGCTTGGCACCAGTTCTAATAATGGAGAGCTGTACTCTTCTTCGTGAGTTCAAAGAGTGACTCTTTGAGTGATTGCTGCTGTTTGCTCTGGTATTATGTGCCCCAGATGTAAGAGATGGAATAAATACATTGGGGTTGAATAAATCACTATCTTTCCTTGAGGATGCCATTAAAAGAGAGGCATAAGATGCCTTTCTTTGGTATATGCAGCAAGCCTTACTCATTGCACGTCCTCCAGATGAACTAATGAATAAAACAGCCAAAATTAGGTTGCAACCACAGTACTGTCATGACTTGTCCTTGCAGTGAGCTTGACTTTGGCTGTCTCTGGGCTGTTCTGAAAAGCATTTCAATTTTGTCAGATGAAACACAAGCATACAGTCACATTGTAGAATAATTTTGCTGGCAGTCAGCAATCTGTAGAGATATTATATGTCTGCTCATGTTCCTACATGAGAGGATCCACCCAGCTAAATCTTTCAGATTCTGTTCCCATCTGTGACCTGACAATCAGGGGTGTTGGTACTACCCAAAACAGATGCTTCTGGGTGCTGGGGTGACTGTACTCTGTGGAATTAGTGACAATGCTGTCCTAGAAAGCTGCTGTATCAATAGTGTCTTCTTTAGAAGAGGGCAAAACAATTTGGAAAAGGATTTGGTCTGTGCTGTTAAAGGGAGGATGCAGTATCAACAAAGCACAGATGATGGCAGCAAAGTATAAAACCAAGACAGCTGGGAAAATATCAATTACAGTTAATAAGGAGCAGAGTAACTTATAAATAAGTTTCTGGGAAGCTGAACTGTGGGATTTCTGATGATTTGACATGAAGCTTTATCAATACAGCTTCCTGCAGGACAGCAGCATTCCCCTTCATTAGAACAGCACCTGCTAGAAAAGTATTTGCTCATGACTGGTTCACAGTGGATATAGTAGACAGAGGTCTAATTGTTCCCATGCTAATTAATGGAGGTACAATAGAGTCCCTGTGGAACTCATTGCCATTTTCTTTTCTGTTGTTAAAAGCTTGTGGCTTTTAAAACCATCTTCCTTTCAGAGGAATTACAACAGAGGAGTTACAACTTTGAGAATATATCTGAGATCACTGTGAATATATATATATATATGTACATACATATTCCTGGAAAGTGTAGTGTTTGTGTGTGATGCCTTGCTTGGGTAATTTTCCCCTATTTCCCTCATCAGTAGTGCATTTTTACATGTGACTTCTGCTTGCTCAGAAAGGAGGTGTGTTACTCTGCAGGTATCTGCTTGCTCAAGTGCCTGAGCAATAAGTCTGACAAAGATGCACATGATTGTTTATGCAAGGAAGCTTTCTTCTGCATCCACCAAGATGCAGTGTGATATATCTCCTTTTCATTACTTAGAATTGCTACTGAAGGATCAAATTTCTGCCTTCTCAATTATAGGTGCACTTGACTGATTCACTTGGCCAGTGCAAGGTTCTGATCCATGCTAGTTATTGTTTAGTGTCTCACGTTCCCAGGGTCCATATTTAACAGGTAGGTAGAGTATATAGAGTAATTCCTTTCCCCTCTAAGACCCTAAAACTCCTTTTTCACTTGTGTGGTGGCTACACAGCCCTGTGTCTGGACTCCCTATTTGGTTACATTCATGCTAAAGTGGAGAGAGCCCTTTTACTTTGCAGAGATCCTTAAATTAACTCTGTTCTTCCACATGCACATTCTGTGCACAGGTTTCCAGACATGCAGAGTCTTTTAGAGCAGCCAGTCCTTGGTGGAAATGTAGTCCTGTGGCTTGCAGTCAGCACCAGCTTCCCCAATTCCACCAACAAATGTAATAAACAGCCCTGGAGCTGTCAAGTCACTTTGCAGCTAGATGATGTGGGATCATCTGAAAGCTTGCTCACTGCCTGGCAACCATAATATGTGTTAAGAGCTGCATTGAAAGGGCTGCTTAACTTGACAACTAACAACATACTCTGGCCTTTCTGTGTCTGTCACTGTCTGAATAATACATTTTGTCAACGGCATGATTTTATGAACAAGTCCCTTGTATTACCTATTTGGAGGCAAAGACAGGGTAAAGGTCCAGAGCCAGTGAAACTCCTGCTACAATAGGGGCTGGATCAGCCTTGATTTGGGAAAGATTTGAACCACCCCAGGAAAAAGAAGGTGAAAAGAGCAGTAAAATCCTTTGGCAAAACACAAGAATTGTGTTTATGTGGAATGGAGAGTAAAAGGCACAAGCTGATGGGCAAATGGAGTGTATCCCACTCTTCAGAAGAACAGATGAGTTTCATCGATGGCTGTGGTACAGGTCACAGTGAGATGGTGGGACTGGCAGTGGGATCCTTGGCTTACCTTCTAAGTATGATGGACTAGCTCAGTTTTGTGTTGCCACATTCATAGGCTACTGCAGAGCAACTTTGGTCTGCTCCAAGGGACCTTGAGGGACTGACATGTGGTAGTCCAATGACAATGGGTCATCTTTGAGGGATTACTGGAACAGGCTGCCCAGAGAGATTGTGGATTCTCCTTCTTTGGAGACATTTGAGACCAATCTGGACATGTTCCTAAGTGATCTACTCTAGATGATCCTGCTCAGGCAGGGGGGTTGGACTTAGTGATCTATTGAGGTCTCTTCCAGCTCCTAATATTCTGTGAATCTGTGAACTTGCCAAGGTCATATGTCTTTGTTTCTGTTGACACCAGACAACAAAATCCAGTGAAGTCCATTCTTAGGCCTCACTTTTAGATGAAGGTAGCTCTGAGTTTCAGTCTGGTCTTGGGTACCTCATTTATTTCAAGTCAACAGATGCAGACCGGCTCAAAAGAAATTTCCAAGAGCCCTGTGGGTTCATCACAGAGAAGAAAACCAGAGTGCCTGATGGCACAGTAGAACACTGTCAAACACATTCCCAGCAAATGGGTGAGGTGTGGAATGCACTGGGTTGACTCTCACTACAGGAGTTTCTGGGCTGGTGTAGGGCACCTATATCCTCTCTGTCTCCATCCCCTGCCTGGGAAGCAATGATGCTAACAGTCCTCAGTACTGTTTAAATTGTAATCATTCTAAGGAACACACTTTTTCTTACCAGCAACTCCTTGTCTCAATCCTGGCTGAAGATTGTGGGTGCCTTTATCTTACAAATACTTGTCAAGAAGTGTTAGTTCGAGGTGGAGCTGTGTTTATGATATGAAGTTTGCATGGAAGCATAAGCAATAGTTAAAGCTGAGGGCTCTAAAAATACTCCGTGCATATATTCAGCATTCCTAATGCACCTCAGCTATTAAGAAATCTCTCTATCTGTGCAAAGCCCCCTGATTTCCATATTACTAGAGAAGGAGATAAGTGAAGTACATCTGAAGAGATCTTTATCTAAGCCCTTAGAATAAGATAGGAGAAAGGACTCGACCCTTTTTCATTTTCATGATGCTGAGAAAGCTGATCTGTGGCAGAAGTGTAAGGAAACCACGCTTGTTACAAAGACAGCTTTCTGTGTGCAAAGATGGCCTTTGTCCCAAAGGTTTTACTTACAGGAACAACATTTACCTCTTCTCTGGAGAGTTACTTCTGGCTGAAAAAAAAAAAAAAAAAAGCGTGTTAATATCTCTCAGTTGGAAGTGATTCATCTTTTCTTAATTTAGGTAACCACAGTGTTAACTACTTCTGGCTGAGCTGGCTGGAGTTGTACATAAATGTCCATGGAGGAGAAAATAAAGGTGTTAGAGAATAGAGAGGTATAAAGGAGAATCATGCAGTGCAAAAAGAGCCCAGACCTCTTGAATTCAGGTACCATCCATATAACCAGCTCTCCTCTTCACCAAAGCCAACTGGTTTTCACAGCATCAGGACCATCTTGAGATCCAAAATATGAGGTACAGCTCATCTGTTGATCCAGTATTGGAATTGTGAGTAGGGAAAGGAGCCATAGTGTAGCATGCTGTTGGGTCAATGGTTGTTCCTCTTCATACACAGTCTTCAGTCCTTTCCCTATCATATGTCTATATACCACTGACAACTCACTGTGAAAGGTATTTTCATGATTTGAGGTGTGGGGAAGCATAAAGTTATAATTTTGATGATGCTGTGCATATATTCTTAGTGTCTGAGGTAAATATCACTGACTATAAGAGATGGAAGTGCCAACACACACCCTGGAAGTGCTTTTGTTGACTGATATTTAGACAAAATCATCATTAGAAGAGATTTAACTCAGATGAAAACTCAAATGTCTCAGTAAGTATGGCAGGAATTTCCAAGGCATCTCAGCCCTACATTTGCTGTGGCCAGAAAACACTCACAGTTATTCAAGTGACTCAAAATACTTACATTTTTCATTATTTTTCACAAAAAGCCTGAGCTGACAAACCAGTATGTCACAGGGATCTGATGGATTGCTGAGTATTTATGGAATGTCACCTAAAATAACTCATAGCAAATAGGTGTTTGCCTGTTTGTGTGATGCAGCAGAAATTGCTTACACATTATTGCACTGCTGTAGGATACAAATGACAATAATTTAAACCAAATAAAAGCTTGAAATTGGTTAATGCACTTTACTTCTTCACATTATATTTTAAAGGGCAAAATATTTAGAATAACCAAACTGGATTGTTTATTCATTATGTCTGAGATTGAGGAATTATTTTTCAAGGGGATGTGAAGGAAATCTGTTCCTGGACTAGTGTTAGGTAAGGTGGATGTACATGCTTCTTTTCTGTAGTAGAAGTTATAGGTTTCATCTTTAAACCTGAAATTGCAGCTTGATGGCTTTAAGACACAATTTGTTTTTAAAGACTGGCTGTGGAAGGGATTAATTTTAAGTATATAGAGCTTCCCTTCAGTATTTCCATAAATTGACACTGATGCAGGAGGGGAAAAAAAAAAGGAATATTTTTGAGGAAACATTTGGGGATTTTTCTCAGATTTTGTAGCTCTAGAAACATCAAGAGATAAAAAGGGGAAGCTTGGGGAAGCCAGATTTCATGGAAGGAAAGAAGAAGTTGAGAATGTGATTTTCAAAGACATGCTCTTGGAATTGCCAAGCCTGTGGAAGAGGTGTCTTGGACTGAAATAAGGTCTGGTCAGAGCAGGAAAGGCTTTGCTATTACATCTTCACTTGCTTCCTAATCATCATGACAGTATTATTCCCATCCATCCTGCCCAGTGCATCCTAATAGGCTTCTTCTTTACAACTCTTGTCTTCAGGTAAGAGCAGGGCAGCTACAGAGTCATAAGTAATGTATGCTAAGACCATGGGCCAGACTGGTCTTCGTGGGGTTGGGGATTTTTTGGTTTTTATTTACACTGCAGCAAGGACATAAGTGGAAGTGAAAGGTGGTTTTATAACTAGAAATAATGTAAAAAGCCTAATGATAATTATAATCCAAAGGCAGATTTTATCTCTGACCTGTAGCTTCATCTAGTAATAGTGATGTTTAACTTCACTTAATATACAGTTTATATCTATACTAGGAGTCATTAAAAATATAGAAAAAGTTTTTCTACAAACCTCCTCCTTTTAAAGCACTGAGTTTGCTTCAAAAAGCAGTTCATTTTTAGATCACTCAGGTTCTTAGTCCAGAGTGTTTCTGGCTTCTCACAAAACAGAGTTTACTGCATCTATGAAATGCTAATTTTGCACATCCAGAAAGTTGCTACGATGAGTATCAGAGCACTGTTCTTTTACATGGTGCCAGGAACAGATGGGATCTCCTGGTAAAAGACTAAGAACCTATATGATCTGCATACATGTTGAGCTGTTACCACCATGTTCTGCAGAAGTGGCTTTGGTACTTTGGCAGGACAATTGCTTTTGTTGGGACAGCACGATTAAACTACTCCACAGTCCACAAGGAGGTAGTAGGCACTGTAGAAATGCAAAGTGAAGAGGCTGCATCCCTCAACATGCTACAATGAAGGTGCAAGATGAGAAAGAAGTAGTGGCAACCACAAAAAAAAAAAAAAAAAAAAAAAAAAAAAAAGTAAGAACAGAGGGAGACAACAGGACAACCCAGTTAAGGCTCCTTTAAACATCAGTGGTCACTGTATGAGGTTTCCATTGTTTCATCTTTCCCATTCTTGGAAGTGTTCAAGACCATGTTGGATGGGGTTTTGGACAACCTGGTCTAGTAGAGGGTGTCCATGTTCATGGCAGGAGGTTGGATTTTTAGGCTTTAAGCTCTCTTCCAACACAAACCATTATGTTATTCTCTAAATCCATAATTTGTGTTATTCTCTACATAGAGATAAGTCAACAACAGGTTGACTTCTTGTACATGAAGGTAATTAGAAAGTGGAATTGACAATCTTGAGGGAACATCTGACATTTTTTTGTAACCCTGTCCAGGAAGCATATGAGATTATGAAAGCTTTTTTTTTTTTTTTTACAACATTGTTCTCAGGCTGGAGCTAACTGATTTGGGAGTGCAAGGACAACTACTTTGGCATTTTGAAAGAAAAAAAATAGAAAAAGTCATTTTAGATGCTCTCAGAAATATTTTATTCTAGATCTCTGTAGATTCAGAATGAAATATTCCATTTTAATTGGAAGTGAAACAAATGTCAGATTGAGTTATCTCAGAGATTTTTTTTCCAGTTCCTATTGCCTCTGATTTATCTTGTACTCTACACAGTTAATACTACATGTAATGGTCTCTCCCTGGGTCACTGCAGGTTCCCATGAGACCTGTGGATCCACATGTGATCATCTAAAAAGTCAAGTATAGCATAACTGAGCACATCTGGGACTTGTTACATCTTTCCTGATGTTTATGGTCAGTCCATGTCTCCAAAGCTTGGACTGAAGATAGGATTAAGTTCAGCTTTCTTTCAGGCCTTTTCTATTTAGACTTGTCCATCAAAATACATGCTATTAATACTCTTCATTTTACAAAACATGTGTAGCTGTGTGCCCAACACAGTTGAGAGACTACGAGACCCATTCCAGCTCCCATTGCTGTCAGATTTCTCAAACTAGCTAGGAAAAGTACTTCTTGTCTTCCATTCATTTCCCCAGTTTTAGGGACCCCAAGGGGACCTCTCTTAATAGTTCTAATGATTAGGGCAAGACCAAAAGCAAGAGGATTTGTCAAATTCTCTGACATCAAAGCACTAAGATATCAAAGGGACAAAAATATATACAGACATAACGACAACTTCTGAAAAGGCCTCCAGGGGCTACATATTTGTGTCTCTGCTTCACTTGCTAGCAAGAAAATCTATATGTGTTGTGAACCTGTTAATCCAGAGCTGTTCTCCAGAATGTAAATATAAGAGATAACCAGGCTTTCCTGAGAGGAGCTGGAAGTTGTGGTCTGGATGGAGAGATAATCCCAAGCATTCCCTTTCCAGAGAGTCAGGAGGCAGATAAGTCTGGCTCTTGGTCTGATCTGTATCCCACTATGTCTGCAAGTCATGAAAGACCATAAGAACATCTGTGCAGGATAAATATAATGTTGCCCTAAACTCATATCCAATATCCCTAAGAATTAAGAGCATGTTCATAGGAAAAGCTATAACAACAGGTCGAGTATGTGATGATATATTTTCAGAGTACTCTTGCCATTTCAGGAGATCTGGGGTCTTTCCACATAGATGTGGGATTTCTGTGTTTTATAATCCTGTATTTATAACTCCTCCCTTCCTTCCTCAAGAATTTATCAAATTACTTTTTTAAACACTTTAAGTGTTTGTAATATCCTGTGGCAAGAATTTCACAGTTTCACTGTGTACTGTGTGAAGAAATGGACATCTTGTGCCAGGGGCGATGTCTTTGTGTAAGAACTCTGGAAGTAAATTTTAAGTCACAGGGGCCACCTTTGCTTGTTGATTAAAAGGAGTATGGGCAGTGCTTGGATAGTCTTCCTTACTTATTCCTACATGTATGACAGAGCCTGGATACTTAACCATGGATCAAAGCCCTCTTGTGCTAATCACTGTGCAAACACAAGAGGTTTTTCTGCAGCAGAACAACACACCAGCATGTCTACAGGTCTTTGCATTGCCACAGCTTTAAAGGCTGTGTGGAGGAGCTCTGCAGCAATGGAGGCATTGCAGAAAATGAGGGAATCAACCACTTGGTGTCACCCATGAGAGTCAGGAATAAACCTGGGGGATTTCCTCTCTACCAGCCTTCCCTGTCCCCATGGAGGGACCAGAGCTATTCTGAATAACCCTTATGAACAAGGAAACAGAATCACAGAATGTGTAAGCTAGGCAGGGACCTTTAAATTTCATCTAGGACATGAG
Organism: Heliornis fulica; assembly: GCA_013399135.1. Lineage (NCBI taxonomy): Eukaryota > Metazoa > Chordata > Aves > Gruiformes > Heliornithidae > Heliornis > Heliornis fulica. Next base: position 52,084 of record VXBZ01006769.1, read on the forward strand.
GGTACTTGTGGATTAAAAGATGGACATGAGCCACCAATGTGCATCTGCAGCCCATGTGGCCAGCTGCACCCTGAGCAGCATCAAAAGATGAATGTTCAGCAGATCAAGAGAGGGGATTCTGCCCCTCTACACTGCTCTGGTGAGACCTCACCTGAAATACCGTGTCCAGCTCTGAAGCCCACAACACAAATGGACATGGACATGTTGGAGTGTGTCCAGAGGAGGGCCACAAAAATGATCAAAGTGCTGAAGCACGTCTCCTATAAAGACAGGCCGAGAGAGTTGAGCTTGTTCAGCCTGGAGAAGAGAAGGATCCAGGAGAACCTTATAGCAACCTTCCAATAACTGAAAGGGGCCTATAAGAAAGCTGGGGAAGAACTGTTCAAGGGTATGTAGCAATAGGACGAGGGGTGATGGTTTTAAACTAGAAAAGGGGAGATTTAAGTTGGGTATTAGGAAAATATTTTTCAATATGAGGTTGCTCAGAGCTTGATCAAGCTTGAGGAGCATCAAAGCTGGGAGCTTTCCAGTCTCACCTCATCTCAGAAGCTTTTACACTCTCAGAAACTTCTATGATTCCCAGCGTATGCCCAGTCAGCAGCAAGTGGCTACATGGTGCTCAGCTGCCAGCTGGAGCTAAACCACAACACTTATTAATATTGACATTCCAATTGATATGAAACACCCATCAATAAATAATGAAAAAATATTAAAAAGCAAATAACATTTGTTTATATACATTAAATCTGATTATTGGAATTAAAAACACACACATGCACACATATTGCTATTTGTCAAAACCAAACAGCACTAGAAGAGGTCTACAAGGGAACCAATGAAAAATTGTAATTAATATGAATGTGGCCAGTTTGTAGAGAATAGCCTCAGGGACAGAGAATAGCCCCTGAACTGATTTATTTAATAGTACAGACATAGGCTAACTGAAGAAATGGATGGTGGTAAATTGTTGGATTTAACTGGAAAATACTATTACAAGTTATTTACTTATAATTGTGTGAGCCCCTACTTCCCTGAAATGTCTTTATACCTTGCTCAAAATCACACACAAATTGAATAACTGAAGTGAGCTGAAGATGCTTCACTCAGGAATTATCTTTGCTGATGATTATTGACCTGTTGAAAGACCAGTCTTCCTGGAGTGGTTTTGAGATCAAACAACTATCTCCTGCATCCGTGCTGTATGTCAATAGGTAGATAAATGCATCAGATTTCTAACAGTCTTTGTCTCTGAATTTTTCCTCCCTATCCCTTAGGAGTTCAGAAAGCATAATCTCAATATTAGGGCTGCATCTGTGCTGTTGAGCTTAACATGTGAGGGACTGTTCCAGCAGGCAAACTGGAGGATGGCAGAAGGAGTTGACTTATGTAGAGATATATTTGTCACTTGGCTTTATGAACTGAGAACAACTACTGGCACCTGTTATTAGTTTTGTTTATTAGGATGGAAATGTCAAACATGCAGTGCTTGAGATAGGGTTGTCCTATCCAGTATATCTCATGGTACAGACCAGCAAAACCCAGGAGATACCAGATGTCTTCAGTAGTGAGGGGAATTCAGAGAATAATCTTTACATTCAAGAGGGCTCAAGTTCTGCCAACCTTGAGAACTGACCCATGTGGGTATCCACTTGCCAACAAATTTGAGGGTTGCTCATCAGAGGAAGGACCAACTTGGAGAACTGTGTCCAAGGGCCAAGGGATGGACTGTATTAGCTATGTTGAGTAGGAAGAGGGAGACCATTGGTTTTTCCTCTCCCTTCCATCTATTACTAGCTATGAGGTTTAATGAATTATCCTTCCTAGTATCAAAGTCTCTGAAACCATAAAACATTCTCCACATATTAAAGCTTCTCTAGGATAAGTGACTCATTTCTGCTTTCAGAATCACAGAATACTCCAGATGGAGTCCTTTCATTTTAAATTATTTTTGGTGTCTCTTCAAATAGAAGGCAAAGTATTTTGGGGATCAAGAATTTTCTTTTCATCAAGTTTTCCACCGCCAAGATGGAGACAATGTTCCTCTTGGATAGGTAACTGTATTAACACTTACCAGGCACTTTTCTTCTACAGCCCAAGTTGAAGTTTATGAAACTTTCTTCTTGTTTCTCAAAAAAAAAAAAAAAGAAGTGCATAATTGCATCTATAATGGTTGTAAAGCCATGTATACATACCTTGGTTTGTCCAGTGGATATATTTGGTATTTCAGACCAAAGCTGACTCACATCTGTCTGTATCCAAGGACTGGTGGTAGATCATTCATCTGACCACAGCTGAGTCCACTGCAGGACACCTTTCTCTGTTACCAAGGCAGAAAAGCTTTCAGACAATATATGCCAAACCAGAGGAGGAAAACTCTCCTTTTGTTTTTGGATGATTTGCCAAAGAAGTAAAATGCACTGATGACTTGTTTGACTACAGTGTAGAGTTAGTGAGAAATAAATATAAAATGGGACTGAATTTTGTGCTATAAAACTATACACTGTGAGCTCAGCTTAGTTTTATTTTTTAGATTTCTGAAAATTTTACAGAGGAAACAACACCAAGCTCACTCCCTTTGCCATATCTCTACAGTAATTCATGACTGGAAGAATCCATCTCCTCATTTTCATTCTCCTCCACTACTGAGTAGATGATGCTAACAAATATTTCCCTCTCCAACTAAACTCAGCAATTCCACCTGCATTATCAGTCTCTGAATGATAATGTTCAGGATCCTTGCTGTCATCCCAAAAGTCTAAGACAAGTGCAGTTGTAAGAGATATCAATACAATGTTGGCCTGAGTTCTGTCCATGTGATCTCTCCTTGCCTACACTTAGCTGTTACCTAATTTTTGGAAGATACCAGGTGGCAAAATGCAGAGACAGCAAAAATTGCTGAGCATCTGTGATCTGAAAGCAGCAGTGGATAATGAGTGCCACTGAGGACAGAGCAGGTTATGGAAACCTAAAATCACTTGCAACCATCTGCTGAATAATTGAGAAGCTCAAATTCTTGGTGGCTCTCTAAATACCAAGATTTGGGCTTTCACACAGTCAGGTATGCACATTTGCTGATGAAGAAGTATTTGAATGTGCTCTGAGGCCAATTTCTGTGGAAGGCTAAAAATGAGCTGATGGCTGATCTCTGCCAGAGATCCCCCTCTTAATACTTTCCCTTATCAGGAAGAGGTTTCTTATCTGTTCTCTGAATTAGTAAAGAGGGAAGAGTGCATTCAGAACTCCAAACAAGTTAGACTTGAAGTGCATCTAGTCCACAATAGCTCTGCAGTCTACTGTATCTCATAGGGACTAACCTGCACCTTACTCCAAGCTCTAAAGCTCTCCTTTACCCCTTGCTTTCCTTATACTGCAGCTTGAACAGGGCTAGGGACATGATAATAATTTAATATTTTATGGCAACTTCCTCCATAGAAGGACTGTTTAAAACTCCCCACTAAAAATTAAGACAATCTGAAAAAAATCCTTGTCACTCCTATCTAGCAGCCTTTGAGATCTAGGCCACCCCAAAATCCTGATCACCACAAAAGAGTTTAGGAGAGGGACTTCAGGATAGTACTGATCTGAAATAGCAGGTGATTGTTTTCTTTTAGCCTGATGAAACTACTGAGGTCAGTTTTTGACCTTTTTTTTGACAGATTTTTGACTCCTGTCCTTCACATGCTTGGCATATCTATGGTTGATACTTACAGCTGAGCCACAACAAAAAAACATGTGCCTTTTTTCCAAAATATCTTCTCAGCTTTCAGCATGCTGTCTGCCTAGGGACATAGAGAGGCATGATACCTTGCAACGGTCCTTAGCCAAGAAGGTGGAAAGCCCAGGGGATTTTTGATGAGTCTGTGATGTGATAAGACAATGAATCACAGAATATCAGGACTTGGAAGGGATCTCAAAAGATCATCTAGTCCACACTGCCCAAGCAGGATCACCTAGATTAAACCACACAGGAACACATCCAGATTGGTCTCAAATGTCTCCAGAGAGGAGACTACACAACCTCTCTGGGCAGCCTACCACAGTGCTCCTTCACTCTCACAGTGAAAACATTTTTCCATATGTTCACATGAGACTTCTTATGTTCCAGCTTGGAATCATTGCCCCTTGTCCTATCACTGGCCAACACTGAGAAGAGCTTGGATCCATCTTCCTGACACTCACCCTTAACATATTTA
>VXBZ01006770.1:4708-23327 GCA_013399135.1 Heliornis fulica
AAATCCAGTATGGTCCAATGTAACAGTAGTTAAATATATATTAAACTCAATCATGGTAGCTAAGTAGTCATATTTCCAGATGAGGAGATCTCAAGATTACTTCTCTGGATCTGTATAATTGTAAGATTAACTCAGCTGTAACCATTTTTGCTGGGATGAGTCTCGTGATGCAGATACTTTTTCAGCCAGGTATGCTTTTTTTGTTTTAAAGAAATACTTGGAAAAAGTTAGTTATGTGCTTTTCCAATTTTTACTCCATACCAAAAGAACTTACTCCCTGTTTTAGATACTTTGTTTCCTGAATAAAAACTGCAAATATTTTTTCCCAAAGCTTTTGAATATTAATTACAAGGGAATGTGGAGCTGCTGTTTACTTTGTGTTATACTAGAACAGTTGTTTATGTTATATATATGTTTGGACAGTGCTAAACTTCTACAGCATTTATCAGTAATTTGTTGATAAAATGAAAATAGCGATTTAGTGGAGAAAACTTTCCAAGGGCTAAGTTCAGGAGTGCAAGGTTACTTAGGAAGATGCACTAGAAAGTATGCAAAGTATCTTCTCATCTATACTGCTACTATTTATATCTTTTCCTGTCTTTTCTTTTTTGCAGCCACTATTGACGCAGATGGACAGGGGTTTTGTCAAGGTGGCTTTAGTATTGACTTCACCAAGGTACGTGTTTCTTTTTTCAGTTCCTGCTGGTCGGCAGCCACTTGAAAAGGAACGGCCAACCTGACTCAGACCTCTTGCGTGCACAGCGCTTTCAAAACAGTTCAAACTGCCATTCCCAGGGAGAAAACAGTACACAACTAAGCAACATCCTTGTAAATAAGCAAAAATAACTTCAAACCTTACCATTATTGTAAACCCATTTCTCCCTACATCTTGGCAGCAGCACGCTTCCAGCTTTTGTAGGAATCGTGTCCTGAGCAAATCATCTGCTTCTGCCTCATGACCCAAACCTCTGCTGCAGCTAGCCCTCAAGTGAAATAGACTGCAGGAGTTGGGGTTTTTCTGAAGGGCTGGGTGCATAGCTAGAGTTAGTTCTTGAGGAAGAATGACTTGCTGCTAAAGGGAACTGGTAAACCATGTTCCTGTGAGTTGTGTGGTGTTTTCCTCATCAGCTAGCAGAAATAGACCTTTTATTCTTTTGCTGTCCTTGCTATGTTGCTTCTACTTCTGTGTTCTCCCTCCCTGTTGTAATTCTCTCCCCTTTATTTTTTTCTGCTGCTTAACAGTTACTTTTTAAATCCAAGAACAATACAATAGAGCTGAATTGTTTAGCGTAGTCTGGGCATGTTAAGAGCGTGCATGTCCTATTTGTGATGTTAAAATTTTTTGGGCTCTGTATGTCTTAGGATTGGGTTATAAATCTTGACTCTTTGCTTGAGGATGCTCTTGGTTTTCTCGCAGAGGAAACTCTGCAAAGTGCAGTATAGGACCACAAGTGGTTTGCGTGGTTTTGCATGCAGCCGTCAAGCTGACTGTGCAGACTCTAGCCCCAGTTAAAACCAGCCTTGGGCTCTTGTCTAAAACCCTAGTTGAGTTGGCAAGCTTGGGTATAAGGTATTTCCAAATCTCTGACCTACATTTTGAGTGGAGAATATGGGAGTTTTTAAGATGAAAACCTGAGTAAGTGGCTTAATTAGGCAACAAAGTCTGTGGCCCAGTGTGGTACTTGTGGAGCAAATTCCCAGCACAGGGATAGCTAATGTGGTTTAAGTTTCACATAACGTGATTTTGGATTGCATTATACCAGGAATACAGAGTGGGGGGATTTCATCACAGCTTTTTTGAGTTAGACTTTTCTAAGTATAAGTTATGAGAAATGGCAGTGGCAGAAGATGAAACTAGTTTTGTGTACTGACCTAAAAACTTGTTATGATTGCCTTGTAGCAGTCTTGAAGTTCTCTTTTGTATTTCTGTTGTCTTAGGTTTATGTGGTCAGAAGGGTCTGTTACAAAAAAAAGCAGAATTCTGCCAGGACTGCTAAATGGATAAATAGAGAAGCGAGTCACAGAAAACATACTGTTTGTTATCTTAGCAGTTTGAAGTGACACATTTTTAATTAGCAATTTCTTTGAAAGATGGAATGTATTTCTCTAAGTGGAACACAGTGATACACATGCATGGCATTGCTTCCTAAAAACATAGGACATATTCTCTTTAGGTGTGCTTAATTTTTTTGTTTCTTAATTTTTTTATTTCTTTTTCCTCCCTCCAAGGGAGACAGAGTGCTGCTTGGAGGACCTGGAAGTTTTTATTGGCAAGGTGAGGTGTATATATACATATAGTTAAAGTCATTGAGAGGATGATCTCTTTGCTTTTTCTTTTTTTCCTCTTAGTCATTTATATCTGCATTCCTCCAACCTCTGTCAAAGACTTCATCAGTAAGAAAATGAACCAGAAACAACTCTTCATCCAAAATGTTTTCAGAAAGCTGAACACAACCACAAATTGTAGTAATAACTGTCTAGATGTCCATCATCTTATAAATAACTCTGTTTTTAAAAGCATTTCCCTAAGAATGTGGAAATTTTCACCAGGAGCCTTTAGGACACTTTTCTCGTTGTTTCCAAGTCTACATGTCATATAATTTCTGACACATGTATAAGGCACGTGTTTTCAATGAGAATGTACCCTGCAAAGAGGGCTATCACTATTTTCCTTAGATGGCAAAGTTATATTTTGTTTGTTTAAATTGATGTGTTTGTGCCATGGCACACATTTTCCCTTTAACCAACCGCATGGCTTACACAGAACATTCCCACCAATTTTGCGAGCGTGGTGTTCGGTGAGTATCAGTTCACAGGATCATTCAGCTGTAGCACCCTGTTCCAGAGATGGTGCTGTTACAGTCTAGTCACAGCTGTCAGACTGTAGCTGGTTTTTAGTGCAAATACCAAAGTTTGTGAAATATTTTGTGTATCACGCCAGTCTACACGTAGAGGCAGCTGCACAGGAGGCTTGTTTCCAGTTCCATGTTTTAAACTCGGGACAGAATGGAATAATAAAAACTGAACTGCAGATACTAAATAATATAGATTACGTTTCTGTCTTCATTTTATTGCTTTTTGGTGGAAGGGACAGCTCATCTGCTGAAAGACTTTTACTCTCTTCCTACTACTAAAAATATAAATCTCTATTTTGAATACAACACAGTAGTATGCTTGTAAAAACCGTGTTTTTCACCCTAAACTTTTATTCCACGTCCTGAGATGGTGAAGGAGCAGTTTTTTTTCTAGACTTCGTATAGGTATGAGTACGTATGGGAAGGAAGTGCTGTTATGAAGATTGGTTTTTTTTTTTTTTGGTCATTTAGTGTAAGAGCAAAAACTGTGATGAAGTCACCACCTAGTGGCTAGGGAAGTGACAACGGGCAAGGCGGCAATACACGGTACTCGTGTAAGCAGCCGCTCTGCCAGTGTCAAGCCCTCTTGTTATGGTGTATTGGCAGGGAATGGCGACTCAGTTCTGCAATGCCATCAGCCTTATGCGTACTGTTACCTAACTGAGAAGCCCCATGTAATTTCTGGGTTATGTGTAGTAGTGGCTTCTCTTTTCCGTGAGAGCTATTCGTGCGCTTCTGGTGAAATGTGTATGTGAATCTTTGCTAAAGAAGGATCCAGATTTTCACTTATCCCCTATCTTGCTTATTGAATGAGCACACGTGTTTTTCTGTGATTTTCAGCTATTTTCTCCCTCTTCAGGCCAGCTTATTTCCGATCGAGTGACAGAGATTGTGGCTAAATATGACTCCAAAGTCTACAGTACAAAGTATGATGACCAGTTGGCAACCCGACCTGCCAGTGCTGCTTTTGATGACAGCTACTTGGGTGCGTAGCTTGCAAATGAAGCAAATCTATCTGTGCCAAAAACTCCTTTGTCCTGCTCACCCGCAAGGCTAAATCACACTCCTCTGTTCATTCAACATTTGACAAATAACTGAAGAGCTACGTACCTGAACATTCAGTAGTTGATGTTTGATGGAACCTTCGCTATCTTGTCATAGGCTTGGTTCAGAGAGCACCTGGTGACAAACAAAAATATTTCCATGAATTTTTGTGCATTGTGATGCAGGCCAAAGGTGTTGTGGTGGAGGGAATTTTTACGGGATAAGTTAGACATCATCATCAAACAACCACCCAGCTGTTACTAAATACTAAAGCGCAAAATGAGACACAAGTTTGGGAAGAAAACTATTGAAGACAGTCCCTTAGAGTAGGGGAAATCATCATTTAGCTTCATAAATGCTTAACAGACTTCAGAAGCAAAGATAGGCCAGGACAGCAATAACTTAAGAACTTTAATCTGATTTAATCTCAAATTCACAGATGCTGATGAATTACAGTTTACTTGTGTACCTGTTCACAGTCTAAGCTAGAGGTGATGTTTTTTTCATTGCATTTTAAGATGAAGCAAGAGGACTGCACACAAAGACCTGTGAAGAGTATAAAGACTTGTAAGGTCTAATAAGGTTTTTCAAGTTATTTACTGATTTTTCCTGTTCATCAGGTTATTCGGTGGCTGTTGGAGACTTCAGTGGTGATGGCATAGAAGGTAAGACTGTTGCTTCAGTAAAGAAAATCATGTTAATATGTTGGGCAGGTCTTTCAAATAAATTCTACAGAACAAACAATGAAATGTACGGGAAAATATGTAAAATATGAGGAATGAGATACTTGGTTCAAGCTAAGTCATTGTGCTGTTGTCTCCTGAATGTGATCTGGGTGTCATGCTTTATGTTTCAGACTTTGTATCAGGAGTCCCAAGAGCAGCAAGAACTCTAGGCATGGTAGGAAATTTTAAACATTAAACTTGACAATAAATAAGAAAAGGTGTGAATATTTTTGGAATGCTGTAATGTGTGGGTTTTTTTCATGTACAGGTGTCTATTTACAATGGGAAAAACATGTCTTCCATCTACAACTTCACTGGAGAGCAGGTATGTAGCTCTAGTCAGTGTGGTGGGTGACCGGGAGGCTGTTCCTATGGAAAGATGAAATCTTGAGACAGTATTTAGGGTAGAATGTATAAATTCTGTATGTTACTAGCTTATGTGCCAAAGAAAAAAAAAAAAAGGAGTTTGCATGAATCTTAAAAATACATGTTCTGTGAATTCCTGTTCTGTAGTACCACTTAGAAAAATGATCTTATTTAGATGGAGGAGATGGTGCCTATTTCAAGAATTGGGAAAGAGGACCGTGTCACAGAAGGGGGACTGGGGAAGGTGTCTCATCAGTTTACTTTCTACCAGAGTAAGGAAGAGAAATGGAAACATAGGAGAAAAAAAGAAAAAAGAATCTTCATACATATTATCATCACTCTGACATCTTTTCTGTGAAGCTTAGTATAAACTTGCTTGTGTGTGTGTATCACTACAACTCACAAGTTTGGTTTCAATTTGTTTTACAGATGGCCGCCTATTTTGGGTATTCAGTAGCTGCCACAGATATCAATGGAGACAAGTAAGTGCCATGTTCTCCCCACCGCTACCCAACTTGTTTCTGGAAAGAGAAAAAGCAGCTTTTATTAAGAGGTCTTGCCTACAATGCATATTTCTGTCTTGGTTACTGGTTTAACATGTATCTGCACAGTATAGTTTCTCATTAGCACTCAGCATCTGTTTTAACATTTGTAGATCTGATTTTTGTGTTTATTTATATAAATGTATGTGAATATCTTCACATGCTTTAAATGCGTTAAGTTCTGCTTTATTTGTGCTTACTTTGTCAATATTTGCCTTTGGTTGCAATTTAAAGATTGGTAACTTTGATCTGACTATTGACTTCAGTGCTATGTTAGTCCTACTAATGGATGCTTAAGAGAATGACACTGAGTGTTCATGTTGTTACTGAAGAAACTTGTCCTTCTCTGGTCCAGTTATACAGATTTGTTTATTGGAGCCCCTCTTTTTATGGATCGAGGTTCTGATGGGAAACTTCAAGAGGTTGGCCAAGTTTCCATTTGCCTTCAGCGAGCCTCTGGAGGGTTTCAGATCACAAAGCTGAATGGTTTTGAAATATTTGCAAGATTCAGCAGTTCTATTGCACCTCTGGGGGATCTAGATCAGGATGGCTTCAATGGTAGGACATCATTTATTGATCAATAAATTTTCAGTTCTTAGATGAAACTTACACAGCACACTGGATGTGGATTCTTCACACAACCGTTAGGCATTCTAACCATGACTGAATGTTGGACACTAAGGTCTAGACTCCTTTCGATGCTTGTATGCTACTCCCAAGAATGCTAACAGGAGTTACATGTATGCATCGAGCAGAGACTATACCATTTAAACTACAGCATGGATTGTCTTAGCTCTAACACTGATAGTTTGTTACTTTCTAATAAGTGCAGTGGAAACTGTGGTCAAGTATTTCACTTTGCCCTGTGACTTGTTAGGACGTCTTCAATACAGGTTTTCTGTTTCCGTTGCTTAGAGCTAATTTTATTCTCTAGAAACAAAATGATGACCAAAAAGAAGGTTTTGTTTCAGGCAGATGGTTAAAAACATTCTGATATAAGAGATGTGCCTGAGGAAAGTCTAGATTTGTTTTCTTTTTTTTTTNAGTCTAGATTTTTTTTTTTTTTTTTTTTAACCAATTCCAAAATGAAAGACTGGTGGAAACACCCCGTAACAACTACAGCCATCTGTACCGAGAGCTGGGTGCCCTAAAACAAGTATTTGGATGAGAAATCTGAGTCTGATATGACTGAAGCTGTGGACTTGCCAGCCTTTGCCAGTGCTGTTACTTTTAGTTAGGCATGGAGAGCAATGAAACACAATCACATAGTTTTGGGATGGAGACTTCCACAATTCCTAGGGAGAGCATTTTGTTTCACAAGTCCTACTCCAGTGTTTCTGAAAGAGTGGCAGGAATTTAAGTTCCACCAAAAAATGCTCATTTTTGGATTTCCGTCTTGCTTGCTAGCTAACTGATTTCGAAAAATCAGAAATCATAATAGTCTAATATTTCAAATTTCCAGGAAGCTCTAATGTATTTTTAATAAAATAATAAAATTATAGTTTAGTTTGGAAGGACCCTTTGTAGTTGCTAATAGTATACAGAATTAGAGTGAAGCTGCAGTGATTTTTGCAGTGATTTACTGCAGCTATTTACAGCAGACATTGGAAAGGTTACAGCTGATGGCTCTCAGGTCTGATCACTTAGAGATCACCCAAAAAATGTTTTCATTCCATCATTTTTTTAATCTGAAATACACAGTAGGTGAGAAAACCATAGGAGAAGCTGCCTCTTTTTAATTACTTGGCCATTATTTAGTCAATTTTTTAGTCTTTTTTTTTCCTGCTGGGTTTTATTTTGGAAGTGTTAATTAAAATGCTTTCCATCACAGTATGGTGCAAGGTTGGAACTTGTATTGTTTGCATAAAGTACATAAAGACGAGTAAAAAATACAAAATGGTGAACTTCTGGGTCCTTGTTCTTTTCATGAAACTTTCTCACATTTAAGGAAAGAGGAGGGAATAATGTAATTACTCTGCATGGTGTTTCAACATTTTCATATTTGGTCTTTGAAACGACAGTGAAGAAGTTGAATTTATATCATAGGTACACTTCTGAAGCTGTCCTTACAGATAGTCTGATTATTATTTTGTTTATTAGTCACTGATAATAAGTATTCCCACATATATAAAGCTCCAAGAGATAGCATAATTGCATTAACTGAAAGCTCCCCCTAAAACATATTGCCAAGCCATGATCAGGATAGACTGGAATTTTATATTTACCATTGCTTTAGGCTGATTTAATATTTCCAGAGTTATTAAAACGCCCCACCCTTTGGAGGAACACGAGTGCGTTAAGGAAGTGGGCAGACAGACCCACTTCATTTTGTTATTTTGTGCCAATAGTGACTAAATCTGTGTGTTTAATACTCTCAAAAGCATTGAAAATCCATATGATTTGGCTGTGAGGCAGTTACTGAAGTGGAGAAATACTCTGTTCTCTCCATTACCCATAAAAGTCAGTGGAATGTGTTCCTGTTAAACATTTAAACTTTCTAGAAAATCCAGCAGCCAATTTAAAAAGAAACAAAAGTTTTGATGAACATTTTAAATGCTGGTTCTATTTCCTCCCTACTGACACATATCAAAGCTGTAATATAAGAAATTATTGCTCGATCTAAGCACAAATACATTCTGCTCTGTGTCTGGAGATGTTGATGTTTGCTCTTTTGCTTTGCAGATATTGCAGTTGCCGCACCATACGGCGGAGAGGACAAGAGAGGACTTGTCTATATCTACAATGGGAGAGCGACTGGGTTGAATGCAGTCCCATCTCAGGTTCTGGAAGGGCAGTGGGCCGCTCGCACTATGCCACCCAGTTTTGGGTACTCGCTAAAAGGAGCCACAGATGTGGACAGAAATGGATATCCAGGTCCTTTGCTCTAAATGTCACTTTAAGTAACTTAATTGTAGTGGCGTCACCTCTGATTAACAACATATTAGAAAGTAAATTTTAATGTGTACTTTTTTTCCTTTCTTTGTAGACTTGATAGTTGGAGCGTTTGGTGTTGACACAGCTGTTCTGTATAGGTAAGCACCCCTCTGCGCTACCCCTCTGCGCTCTGTGTAAGCGCAGGCAGAGTGACAACTCAGAGGTGTTTCTGAGTTACCAGAGCTTGATGAGGGGAGTCTGAAATTCTGCTGCTCCACCTTCCAAACTGCTGGAGGTAAAATAAAAATTATACTGCTGTTTTCACAGAGTAAATCTGCAGTCTGCTATCTATTCTGTATCTTAATAATCTGTAGTTAGGAGAAACCATAAACTGTCTACAGGGCTTTGAGTGGCAGTTTTCCAGTTTCTGACACATACAGGGTGCTGTTAGCTATTGCACTGGAGTCACGATATCCTCATCCAGTCTTGCTTGTTTGGGGTCAATAACTAACTTATCTGTGCTGGTGATAGCTAGGACTTCCTTCCAGAACAGGACCAGTTCTGACTCCATTGGTAATAAAAGGGACACAGAAATGAGTGTGGGTTATTCTTGCAGTCTCACTAAATATCACCAAAGTATGCATGCATATATTTTACAGTTTGCTGGAGAGGGTGTTTTCTTACATGGTGTTGAATGCTGTTTAAGAGGATGTTTTCTTTGCAGGGCTAGGCCAGTTATTAGAGTAAATGCTGCCCTGGAAGTTAATCCAACCATTCTAAACCCAGAAAACAAAGCCTGTTCGCTGTCAGATGTAAAGGTTTCTTGGTAAGCAGGATATCTTTGTGGGTGTTTGTTTTCATAAGTTTTCAATTTCATGAGGTCTAGACAGACAATTAAGGCAATTAAACAGTTTTCTGAAAGAGCAGACAATTCAAAATGAGAACTCTGACAACAGCAGGAGGAGCAACACCTAGAGACTAGGCTGACTCCTAAGTTACATCCTCCCTGTGGAGATGGCCAATTGTTTGTATTGAGTAAGATCTTCCCAAGATGGCAACAGCTAACACAGCTTTTGCAGTGCATTTATCCATACTTTTTTTAAGAAAAATGAAGTGCCTGTGGAATACACTTGGGAAGTTATCTGCTCTGCAAACTATTTTTGGTTCTTGTTCCTGGACTATTATCCAAACCTGCTTTTCCTCTCTACTTCTTTTTCAACTTGGTATGCCAGCTCCTTCTAGCTTCAAAAATAAGCCACATTTGATTTCAAGAATAAACACTCTGTATCGCAGGTGATTATTCCTATGTGAATTAAGACACCAAAGCTTTGCACTGCCATCTATTTCTGGCTTGTAGTTTCTCTCCCATGGGTAGAGAAAAGCTTTTTGTGAGTGAGCTGCAGTGTCAAAGAGAATGCATTTGAGAAAAACAGTAAATAATTTTAGAGCAAAATGAGAGAAGTACTGTGTGAACATATTTTTTTTTTCTTTTCATCCAAAACAGCTTCAAAGTAAAGTTCTGCTTAAAAGCTGATGGCAAAGGAAAGCTCCCTAATTCACTCAGTAAGTCGTGCTTTTTAAAAAAAACTTCCAAGTGCAGACGTGAGCACCAGTCGTGGTTCTTCTTCATTATTCACAGCACAGTCCTACCAGTTCAGTAACTGCTTACATCTGTATGAATGTCTTCAGCAGGGTTTTCTGGCAGAAGTTGTGTTGAAGTCAGTGGGATTTGAACACACTTAGGACTTAAAGCATTCCAACACTGGGTGAAACTAGTCTTGCAAAGTCCTTTGTATTTACAGAACTGAGATCAGGTCTTGTTGATAGAACTTTTAGTAGAAGAATAAACAAGTGTGTGCACTGTTAGGACTGAAAACTATTCACAAACCACAAGACACTTATCTTATGTCTGTTGAAATTGTGAATTTCTGACTGATACCAGTGGTTTTTGTCTTAATAATAATAATTATTATTATATAATAATAATGATGCAGCCCGCTACATTCTAGTTTGGTCTACTCATTATAGCAGCTTTGCTTATTTTCTGTATGGTATGTGTGGAGTTAGTGTGATCTGGGAAAATTCATACATGTAGCTGTTAACATACTTTAAATTTCATAATTTACATCAAATACAGGAAGTAATTAGATCAGTGTTAAATAGATCAGGTTAAATAATTATGCACAATATTGCTTAAAAATTGTTTTGGGGAAGAACTTACTGCTGTTCTTCTAGTTATATAGCAATTAAAAATCTATCAGTGCTCTTACATGTTTCCAGTTATTAAGGAAAAAGTGTCTAATTTAGGACAACAACAGTACTTTTTAGTTACTGATCAAGAACTAATGGGGTAACAGATCTTATATTAAACAAACTGGAGGTTTTAAATGTTCTAAGTATTAGCTTGTCATTGTAGCCAAAATCAGCTTTTAGCTTTGTTTCTGATGAGAGTCTGCAAGGTGTTTAATGGAATGAAATACCCCTAACCTGAATGCCTTTGATTGGACAGATTTCCAAGTGGAGCTGCTGTTGGATAAACTTAAGCAGAAAGGAGCTATAAGGAGAGCTCTCTTTCTCCACAGCAAACAGCCTAGCCACTCTAAGAACATGACTATTACAAAGGGGGGCAAAATGAACTGTGAGGAACTTGATGCCTTTCTGAGGGTAAGTAGCCATTTACGTTTAGGGCAAATAATGTTGGTGCATTGCCAGTTACAAGTTCCTTGTGTTAGGTGTTAAAAAAAAAAAAAAGAAAAAGAAATGCTGGAGAATCTTCCTCCCCCATGGATAGACTTAAAAATACTAAAACTGTATGTCTGTCTTGGGTTATCACTGCTGTCAGGGGATGAATGATGGATATTACTGTGAGGAAGGTCCTAGTCACTAAATGGATTGGAAAATCAATTCTGAACTTTGTTATATACTTCCTGGACAAGTCATCTAGATATAGAATTGGCTACAATTTACGAAGAGCATGAAAGTCAATAAGCAGAGGTTGTGCTTCTACTCTGAAGATAAAAGAATAAAGAAAAATAAGGTCTGCAGCTAAAATGCAAAGATTAGCAAATAACAGAGGAGACAAAAAAGGTTAAACTATTTTTTGCTTTTCCTTAACCTTTTTGTTTTAGTCTTCACCAATGGGAGTAGATGCCACTTCACACAATTAGAAAGTATAGCCCAGGACAAGAAGCACTGGTTGAAATAAGGGAGGATGTGAAAATGTAGCTAGTGAAGCGAGACGCAGCTCAGATTGATCTCCAAGTACTTGTAACCAAATGTGAACGACACTTAACTTCCTTTTAAAAACAAAACCAACCAACCATAATACCAGCCACTAAACAAGAAACTGCAACCTAAACCCAAATAACAATACTAGTAATGTTTAAGATTTGTGGAGGATAGGTCTTTGAGTGGCCTTGTGAATGGGATATATATGCAAATAGCCGTTCTAGATCTCAGTGTTAGTAAAGCTTTAACACTTTTCTGCCTGATGCTCTCCTAAAGTTAATGACATGATTTGTGTGAAATTGTCTTGTATTGGATGAAAACCATTTGAAAGCTCTAAGTTATCAATAGGTTTATGCTTGCAGAAGAAACCTTCTGAAGTAAGATCTCACACCAAGCTGTTGTAGATGTAGCTTTCATTATTCTCAGAAATTAGAACCATGAAACAGAGTTTACACTGATAAGATGTGTGGCTAACATAATGGTCTGTCAGTACTCTGTGAGGCAGGGTCACTCAAACAGTGTGATCTGAAATGAACAATGTGCTAGTCAGTGACTTAGTAATAATTTTAGGAAGGAAAAAGACAATCTGAAGATGATCTCAGGAGCTTGATGAATTTTATGTGACAGGAAAGGGTGGAATTTTATAGCCCTGTAGGCTTCTTGCTCTATTACAGTTCTGTGGCATAATACTCCTGTATGATCCAGTTTTCCATGTATTCAACAGGCATATTATTACTAAAATTGCCCTTCTTCAAAGTTCACACTAGGTTTTCTGATGAGAATCTCTAGTCTGAAGAGAGCTCGGTGTGGTGTTAAACGACAACAGCTGCCTACAGAGACTTTTTGAAAGATTTTTGTGTTAGTTTTCTTCACGTGTTTTAGTTGTAATTCAAATGCTTGGTTTCCTCAGGATGAATCTGAATTCAGAGACAAACTAACTCCCATTACTATTTTTATGGAATATCGTCTGGATTACAGAACAGCTGCGGATGCAACGGGTTTGCACCCTATCCTCAACCAGTTTACTCCTGCCAATATGAGCAGACAGGTACACTTCTTATTCTGTGATGAGAGGGCCTGGAGCGTACTTTCAGCTCTCAATACTTACCCAATACTTATGTTCATCTTAGTGCTTCTAAAAAGTTAAGCCACCAAGATACACATCTAGGCTTTAGTCTTTGATTTATGGAAATACTGATGGTTATTGTATGGTTGTCATCTCTCCTTCGCTCTCTGTCAAATTCCTTTTTGACATGTTACTTCTTAGCATTGGGCTAACTTTTATACATACTGATAACTCCTGAAAATTGGTTGGAGTAGCATTCAGGGTGTTTATATATTATGCTGCTCCATGTATATTATGCATATTATGCTTTACTTCTAATCTTACCATTAAAAACGTTTTTTTTTTCTGCCCTTTAGACAATTTTTTTTTTTAAGTGGGTGGTGGAGATGCAGCTCAGTATGGATTCAGAGTTTGGAAAGAGGATTAAGATGTGTACAAATCAGTCCTAGAATTGCAGTGTGGCAAGATGAGTCTATGTGATCCACATATAAATAAACCTCATTTGTTGTCTTCTCTGACTAATGAGATGAAGATACCTCATAACGAGCTATTTTCAAATCTTTTTATGTGGTGGTGAAACAATGTTATGTGAAATATATGTTAGAACAGATGCTGGAATTACTACAATATCCATTTGGTTTTTGCATAGGCACACATTCTGCTGGATTGTGGTGAAGATAATATCTGCAAACCAAAGCTGGAGGTTTCAGTGGAAAGGTAAATACTTCAAAATACTACAGTAAAAAGTTATTTCCCTACTTGAATGTAACCTTGAAGAGCCTCTAATACTTTTTGTTAAAAGGATGTGTTGAAATCACCAAGACTCCACAGTGTACACTATCTGAAGTCGAGTCTCTTGGTTTTAAGGGAAACCCATTTTCTGCTGTGTAACTGATGTCTTTAGAACGTCATAGTGTCACAGCAAACACCATCCTCACCACACCCTAGCGCTCACTATAAGTACACAGTATTTATTCATATATTTGGTAGGCTGAAAATATATAGCAAGCCTCAGACAGTGTTAGCTGTGGCTGTATCATTGTTCTGGTAATTAATAATACATAGACTCACAAAGATGTGAACAGGTGTTACTTTATCCAGCAGTGGGTAGAGAAGGGCTCTGTCACAGAAAGGAAAAAAATTGGTATTGGTAATATCTTTTAGTAAACCTGGAAAAATGAAACAAGTCTTAACATGTAATTCTTTCACGAGTCAGGGCTTTGTGCTTTGTATGCCCAAAAGCCATTCCTACTGCATTATCTCTACTCATAAATGTAATTTCTTCTTTTTTTTTTATGCATTCAGTACAGAGCTATAGTACATGCATAAAGGTAGTAAAGTACACCAGCATGCTAATGAATCCAAATGCTTCAGAAACATTTTACATCAGAGCATGTACAGTTAGGTTTCCATGTTGTTGGTGAGAGGATAATACACTGTTTGGAAAGGTGTTGTTTTTGTATCTGGAACAAATGGATTACAGAGGTCTTGGCTGTATTCCATGGTTGATCCTTCTATCGAGTTTTGTTACCAATGTGTGCTTGTACCTCTGCTAAGTAGGTGTGTGATTCAAAATGTATGCAGTGATTTACCTGTTCATAATTTTTTTTTGTTAAAAAGGTTTTCAGTGGGTTTTTGGTTTATTGTAAATTTTATAAAAAAGATTCTTACAAAACATGTAATATGTGCTCAGCCTGCACACACTTTTGTTCAGAATATAGTGTAGGCCTCTCCTGTTCTTCCTGAAGCACAGGTACTACCTCGAGATTTCTCTCTGTGCAATTTCAGAATGTCTCTTGTTTCTGTAAGTTCAGCCAGTTCAGTACACTCCAGAAGCTGAATGTGGTGCTCATTTTCACAACTGTTTTGTAGTGACCAGAAGCAGATCTATATTGGTGATGACAATCCTCTGACACTAATTGTCAGCGCACAGAATCAAGGGGAAGGAGCCTATGAAGCAGAACTCTTTGTCATCGTTCCGCCCCAAGCAGATTTCATCGGTGTTGTTCGTAACAATGAGGTAAAATTCCAACTGTTTTCTTTGAGAAATCCTATTTCAGGTGCTGCTGCAGAAGTCTGTGGGAGAGGGTCCATCATTGGACCATTACATGTCGGTCTTAAAGCACTGGAAAAACCATGAGGCTCTTCTAAGCC
Organism: Heliornis fulica; assembly: GCA_013399135.1. Taxonomy (NCBI): domain Eukaryota; kingdom Metazoa; phylum Chordata; class Aves; order Gruiformes; family Heliornithidae; genus Heliornis; species Heliornis fulica. Next base: position 19,563 of record VXBZ01006770.1, read on the forward strand.
TACAGTCTTTAAACACCTGGCTGTCTGGTTCCAGTTGAAGAGCCTGCTACTAGCCACAAAGGAGAATCATCTGTGTGATGGAGCTTGACAAACAGTTTATTGGCTGCAAGTCTTGAGTTGAACAGTACCCTTGTTTATTTAAATTTGAAGTTATAAAGTTAGGTAAAGAGCTGGGCACTGATGAGGAGAAAAAGTTGGGTCTCATTACTGTTTTTCACCCTGGTCTGTACCAAGTCTTTATTTTCAGTTATTCTAACTACATAGCATATTAATTTTATTTTTCCTGAATTTCTCTTGCTGTGTTATAAATATTTCTGTATACTTGGTGTTTCTTGAAGACACGTGGGTATAGTCCAAATTTTGGTTCAGCCCATTGTAACTATATTTAATATACTTTAAGATTTTCTTCAGCCCTATCATTCAGTATAATCTGTGATCAAAGAAGGTATGTATCAAGTTGCAAAATGTGAAGGGAAAAACTTATTTTTCCTCCTATGTTAAAGGATTCCGACTTGGATACCATAACAGTCATATATTTTGGACTGTTTCTGCTACTCTAGAGCTTTGATGTGACTATCCAAAATCTGATAAGACCTTTTCATAAGTAAGCTAGTAATGTTAGTGCTATTCTGTCTTCTAATCTTTGTTTTCCTGTGGAGCTGTAACTGTTGCCCAGTGACCAAAATTTCTTCACAAAGGCTTTGAAGTATCAGGTAGATAAATTTTGTCACAAAAATCACTAGTGTTACCCAATATAAAAGTGTGAAATGTCTCTTAGAACCTCAGGAAGAGCATCTTGTATCAAAAATACTTGTCTCAATGGAAACTTTCATAATCAGATTTAATTGACTATGTGAGGACTGAGAAATTGAATTATAATTGATGCAGCATACCTAGATCTATTCTCCATTCTTTCCAGGTGTCCAGATATAAAGCATGACATTCCTCAGTATGTCTTTCTGGCTTATTGCAGGCTTTAGCAAGACTGTCGTGTGCATTTAAAACAGAGAATCAAACTCGCATGGTAGTTTGTGACCTGGGAAATCCCATGAAAGCAGGAACAAAGGTAAGATTTGGTCCAGCAAGTTCCTGGAAGCAGAAACGGGAGTGCAACGGTATTTTTCTTAGTCACTGTGGTGTTTGGGCAGGATGTTTACTCACAGGCATTTAAGATGAGATCTAGATGATGTTCAGCTGTCCACGTGTCTGCTTGAAACCATTTACCGTGGAACTAACTTTTCAGCTAAATGAAAGGTTGAAAGGGAGTGTTTATGAGTTTTATGATGCAACTCAAAACGAGTAGTTCATTAAACAATAAGAAATAATGAACTCTGGTCCCATGTAGGTTTGTCTTGAAATTTGGCTGATAGGTATATTTTTAGTGTATAATAAAGAATTAGGTCATAACATGGTCTTATTTTAGTGGACACCTAATAGTGCTTCTCTCTTCTGACTAGTTTTGTGAAGTCAGCAGGCCCTGACAGATACTAAGGTGATATACTCTCTTATTTTTCTGAGGAAATAAAGTGAAAATCATCAAAAAATAAAAAGCACTTTGGTGCTTTTCCTTCAAGGGATTTTTTTTTTTTGTATAAATGAATAAATGTAATTTCCCAAGTCTTTCAAAGTATATCCAGCCAAAGCATAGAGATGTTGAAGCAACTATCATGCACTGATTTACAACAAAGTTTGGGAACTGTATTTAATTTTAAAACAGGCATTTTTTAAAAACATCATTATTTTAAACAGGCACCATTAAAGCGTGCCTGTTCAGTGCTGTTTAAAACGTGTAGAGATTCTCAGTTATGTGATAAAATAGCTGAGGCAAGGGGGTGGTGAACGTGCTGTAAACCTTTGGAATTCTGTTAATGGAGTGATGCATTGGCTGAAATCTATAGAGTGATTTCTGGTCTTGGTGAGATAGATGCTTTTTTGTTTCTTTTTTTGCCAAATCTGTGTGTTGCCTTTATGACCATGTGCTTCGAGCAATTTTGTTACAGAAGATTTACCAGATATTGTATTGTGTTTCCACTGAACCATGGTGATTTTTTTCCAAAGCTATTAGCTGGCCTGCGTTTCAGCGTGCACCAGCAGTCTGAAATGGATACCTCTGTGAAGTTTGACCTGCAGATCCGAAGGTATGGAAGTCTATGAGTATGCACCTCACCAGGCAGACAACTTGTGAAGTAAATAGACACTGAACTGAGCAGTTTCTCTCTGGACTAATTCTCTAGTCTTTGCCTTGCAAAAAAATAAACACCTGGATTGAATGAATTACATTTTCTAAAACAGAGGATGAAATGTGAGAAAATAGTTCTCTGTTAGAATTAAATTTCTTTTGTGTACGGTTTTTGGATTGGCCATTGCACAAATGATGTACTAATAAAGAAATTAGTATGACTTTAGACCTGTTGGAGGTGATATTTAAGATATGGAGGTGTGTTCATTTGGAATCTCTTTACGCAATACAGTGTTATGTTGCGTAGTGGACAGTACAAATACAGTTGCTTTTTTTTTCCCCCACAGTGGACAAAAACGTGTTGTCTGTTTTTTGTTTTTTATTTTTTTTTCCATAGAAGGGCTTAGTTTTTTAATGTAGTGAATCAGTTATTCTCATCCACATAGGTATTTTTAATCTACAAGACTTAAATGAGTTTAAACCTGACATTCCATTTTAATGATATGGCTTCCCACACTGATCAAAGGCCTGGGCAGCATTAAATCTCTCTTTGATGTCACATTGCTGTCTGTTCAATTTTTCTCCTCTCTTCTCTCAGCTAGTAAGCTGTACCAGTAGCACATAACTTATTTCTTCCTGTCAGAAAGTGATCTTCTCCAGGGTGTGTCTTGTCTTCATAGGGTAACCACACTCACTGATGAACTTTCACTGAGAGGAAAAAGTTATGAGGTTGCTTAAGTCATGCTTCTCCTCTGATGAGAAATTCCTGTAACACTTTATACCTTCTATGGAAGGAATTTCCTTACATGACCTCTGAAAGCAAGAATACTGATGCAGTTGAACATGGTAGTCACAGCTCAGGAGTCATGTAATGATATTGCATACAATTATTTTAAGTATGGGATTGGTTTTTTTTTCTGAAGGACTAATTTATTTTATTTAAGAAATTCACCTTTATTTCCTCTGCAGTTCCAACCTGTATGACAATCTGAGTCCAGTGTCATCCTATCAGGCTGACCTTGCCATTTTAGCAGCTGTTGAAATTAGAGGGTAAGCACAGAGAGTATTTTAATAAATGTCTTTTTTCAAATGAGCTTTGCATGTTTACTTCTTTATAATTCTGCGAATGTTCTTTCTGGTCTGTTAGGTTGAGAAGAGTTAGGGGATTTTTAATCATAAATAAGCACAATATTAATATGGTGATGTTATTAATACTGTAATGACTCCATTACCTTCATAACTTCTGCCTATCAGAAGTCTACATTTGACACCTAAAATCTGTAGTCATCTTGTGTGGCCAGTTAATGCAGACTCCCAGGTGGTCACTTAAAAACATTTCTACTACATTCATTGCTGTGGTCAATTCTGTTCCTTTGAGAGGTGGGGATGGCACAACTGAGAAGCATTATTGCTAGCTTCACTTATTTTTCAGTGCATGCTGAATGGAGACTGTACCAGTAAGTCTCTACATCATCAGTATTTCTCAGTGTATCTAAGTATCTCACACTCAGTGGATTTTTGATGACATGTATCTTAAATCTATTAATGGTTTACTAGATTATGTAGGTTGGATCCAAAGTTTAGAA
>VXBZ01006770.1:23440-124236 GCA_013399135.1 Heliornis fulica
TTTATATACAGAGTATGAAAAACTGAAGATTGTACTTCAAGTGTGTGATTTTTCTGGAGATGTTTTAGGGAATTGCATTTATTGTTTCATACTTTACAATAATGACTTGTTTGTTTCACTGTTTAGTGTGTCGTCTCCTGATCACATATTCCTTCCTATTGCAAATTGGCAGCCGAAGGAAAATCCAGAAACAGAAGATGATATTGGGCCACTAGTTCAGCACATCTATGAGGTAGGCAATTACTACTAATTTCAGTTACACAGATCTATTAAAAATAAAGAAATTCTTTTGTGTAGGTTCCCTGGAGTAATATTTTTTTCCTTCTTTGTTTTGTTCTTGCATGGAAACAAAGGTGTTTTTTTAATTTTTTTTTTTTTAATGGTGGGTCAATAACTGGTGTCTGCAAAAAGGGTGAGAATAGCTCTAATTATGTAACAGGAGTAGCCAATTTAAAAGGCTTACTTTTTTACATCATTACACTTTTTATTTTTTAGCCCTTTGAAATGTAGATAAAACATTTTAAGAAACTTGAGCTGTGAAAATGACTCATGGCTATAAATTATTCAGTATCCTCATTTGTATTCCAGCTGTTCTGAATCATTACTGTCAATTCTTTTGTCCTGAAAAAAATTTTAAGTTATAAAACTTCCTTAAAAGAATGATCACAGCTTTAATCTAGATTGTTTAATAAAACAAAACTGAGAGCGCTGTGTGAATAACAATAATTTAAATTTGTCCTAGAGACCATTTATCTAAAGAAACTTAGAGGTGTATGTATCTGTGCTCAGTGTCTTGGCTGAGATGTATCTAGTCGCTGTGACTCATATAATATGCTACCAAAAATAGCTTTTTTTTTTTTTTTTTTTTTCCAATAACCCGTGNAGGAAACTGAATTTCTTGGAGGCAAAAAACCTAATGCCATATAGCTTTTCTTTGAAGTTGTTTTTATCAAATGGCCTGAGTCATTTTAGGTTTTGCCTGTTGGGGGACTGAAGTCTAGCTACTGTTTATACATGAAGTTATTGATGCCAGTGCCATAGGTGTTAGGGGAATGGACGTATAATTTATGGATCAAATAGAAAATAAAGGTACATGCACATTAACAAAGTAGCTTTTTTCTCTGTGGGTTTTTTACATCTGTTGATTTTACTTTCATAATCAGCTGAGAAACAATGGTCCAAGTGCATTCAGCAAGGTGATGATGACTCTGCAGTGGCCTTACAAATATAAAAACTACACACTGTTGTATATTGTTCAGTATGAAATTGATGGTCCCATGAACTGTACTTCTGATATGGAAATCAATCCGTTGAAAATTAAGGTAAGAAGGATGGTTTTGTTTTTGCTTGAGTGGAATGAAGTATGTTTTTTCTGAAAATACTCAAAATACCAAAATTCTTGAGAATCTAACACTGAGTTAAGTTTTCATCTCTTGCTGAGGAACAAGACAGCACTGTTTGATAGTATTTGACAATGAATATAGCAGGTAAAATAAAAAGTAGGATTGTCAGCCTAAAGGTCATTTGTCTTGGGTTTTTTGTTTGTTGTGTCTTTTTTTCCTTGAGGACTGTACTGTATGGGTCCAAATTCCAAAGGAATGGAATTATATTGAATATGGTTGTGAACAAAAACATTCCAGATGTTTCTGGGCTCCTTATATATACGTTTTGGGGAATTTATTTCTTTGTAGAAATGATTTTTCTATTACTAGCTTATTTCTCTAGGCCTTCATTCAAATGCTATAGAGGTCAGCAGGGGTGTTTCAGTGGGGCTTAAAAGTATGCTTTTACTGTCAGCATAAAAAGCAGTTTTCAGAGCACAGAGCAGAGAAGAAGCAGCAGAAGCAGCAGATAAAAATCAGAAAGCTTGATTGAGAGCAGAGAGGTGAATTTAGAATGACCAGTAAAATAGGTCTGAGTTCTGAAGAGGGATTTTAAGCAAACGTGTATAAACAGACTAAGGGAAGATAATCAATGTGTAGAGCAAAAAAGCATACTTGTGTATCTCTGATAATCAGAAAGCAACTTTGGTGAATATATAAATGTAAACTCTCTGCACTTTTTCTGTACCATTTGTAAACCAATTTTTACAACTCTTGTAAGTTTTCTCATATAAACTGGTTATGTAGAGGGCACGGGGCATGGATCTACCTATTCCCATTTATATATTTGCAGTTTTATATTGGGAATTTCTAAAGGATTATTGATATTATTCAACCTACTTTATACCTTGTCAAGGTCCCCCTTAAAAAGAATTTGTGCTTGCATGTGCACTGGTGTGTAGTACCTGGGTATCATACTAGCTCTGTCTTTTCAGACTTAAAACTGAGAAGTCGAAGAAAAATTTTGAATACAAGATTGCAAAATTGAATTATTTATTGCAGTCTAAGAGTGGGGTTTTTTTCTATAAATGAAAAAGTATTGAGTCGAATTAAAATACTCAGGGTCTTTGTTAGATCTTATTAGAATTTTGCTTCAGTGACCTAGAAAAGCTGGGAGTAACATATTCGTTGTAGATAAAACCAGGTTCTGAGGAATAGCCAGGATGGAAATGGAGAAGCCCACTCTGATGCGTATTTTCTTGTCTTTTACTTTGAAGTTTGCAAATATCGAAGTGTAAGAATTACTTATTTCAGTTTCCTTGATGTATCCTAGATTTCTGCTTCTAAAGAGGATGATAAGAATGACACATTTGGCAGGGAAGATAATCGGGATCATCGTATCAGCCGAAGGGATATATCTGCCATTGAAGGCGATGTGCAGACTTTGGTAAGCTTTTGGCATTGATAAGTTGATTGCGTAATATTATATTAATATTCAGTTTCAGTAGTTTAAGGTTCTCTTCCAGGAATGAAGGACAATGTAGTATGTAGATAATTAAATTAATACCATTAATGATTTCTCAAGTATTTTTGTATTTATATTATCTGTCTTATTTCTATATGCAGGGCTGTGGAACTGCTGATTGTTTAAAGATAGTCTGTCAAGTTGGCCACCTGGAAAGGGGAAAGAGTGCAATATTATATTTAAAATCACGCCTTTGGACCCAAACTTTCATGAATGTAAGTGACTGAATAATTCTGACCCTGCTTCTGAAATTTAAAAAGTGATTTTATATCCACATGCAATACTAATTTTGTTATTTCTTACACAGAAAGAAAATCAGAATCACTCCTATTCTCTCAAATCATCTGCTTCTTTCAGTGTTATAGAGTTCCCATATAAGAACCTTTCCTTTGAAGATATCCACAATTCTACAGTAGTAAGTCATTTACATCCAGCCTGAGCTACCATAATAACTTCAAAATTAATACAAACTCAGTGAATAAGTACGTTTTATAGCTTTGTGTAACTGTAACTTTATCAAATACGTAATTAATGTATTAATTTCACTTACACAATGATGGTAAAACAAAAATGTTTGTCCTAAACCTAGAATTAACAGCACTTGTGGATTTAAAGATTTGGCTGAAAATGAAAACAAATTAGTGAACACTCCTAATGTTATTTTTAATGCCACTGTTGGAGAAATATTTTTTTTTCATATTTCTCTACTACTGTAGTAGCACTTAAGGCTTTGAATAATGGACCTTCATTGTATTGTATGAAATAGTAGGTCAGTGCTGAACAAAAAGACCATCTGTGCCCAAGAGGGTTTCAGAGGCAAAGGAGATGGTGCAAACAGAAGGGAACATATAGACTAATTGTTTGGGGTGCTAAATTAAAAATTTGGTAGGTACTATAGCAAAGAAGATCTTAAGGGGTTGAAAAGTATTGTGACTTTATTTTTTGTATGTGGTTTCTAATGCCTATTAACTGGGTTTTCTCTACAAAGCCCTGTGGACTTGGTTTTTGGGTGTTTTTTCTAAAAACTGCCTTTCAAGAAAGAAAGGGAAGGTCTTGAATTATTTTTCTCTAATTCCTAAATAATTGCAGGTTCCCATGGCTTTACTGAAAATCATCAGACATTGCAAAATACGTGTTGTTGTGGTATTGCTGATTGACAAAAAAAATCCCACCAAAAAACAAAACCAAAAACCCAAACTGAAATAAACAACAAACCCCTCCTCCCCTGACACCCCAAACCCAAGCAAACAAAAACCTCAAACCCCTATTTTACCTAAATTAAAAAATCCTGTTAGATATAGGTCAGTGAAGCCTTTCTGTCGCTATTGATCTATAGCCATTTACTCACTGGAGAGGAAAAGTAAATTATGCTGGATTATTTTAAATACTGTAGAATAGAGTTATAAATACTGAAACTAGACAAATGAAGTTGGGATGTCACTGCTGTGCAAAGTTTGATTTATTGTGTTTTTTCCATTAGGTGACTACAAATATTACATGGGGTATTCAACCACAGCCTATGCCAGTGCCAGTGTGGGTTATTATTTTGGCTGTCCTAGCAGGATTATTGCTCTTGGCTGTTTTAGTATTTGTTATGTACAGGGTAAGTACTGTATTGTGGTGTTTTGCATTATTGGTTTTTTTCCACTAGTGATGTGTTGTTTCAGATTTTACCATCAGTTTGCAGAAATACCTTGGTCCCCTGAATCAGTTCAGATTTTGGATAATTAAAACTTTCCAGGTTTATCAGGAAGAATAAAAGATGATGTCTGTGGTTGTGCTGAATGGCTTGGTTTTCAGCTGATACTAACTGGCTTTCGAGGCCAAAAGCAAGGATAAAGAGAGTAGGAATGGGGAAAAAAAAAATCAACTACTCAGTTAAGATCTCATCAAGAAGACAAGAGATGTGTGTATATCTTGAAAATTACTGCAGCTTCTTTATTTTTCTCTGAACCACAGATGGGCTTTTTCAAACGTGTGAGACCCCCTCAGGAAGAACAAGAAAGAGAACAACTGCAACCACATGAGAATGGGGAAGGAACATCAGAAGCTTAAGCAGAGTTTTATCTTTAAGACATTGAGAAATTTGAAAATGCCTACATGTCTTGGTTACAAATACTGATATCCTCCTTAAGGAAAAGACACTCGTGACTGATGAGCTGCTGGTCTCAGAAGGTACCAGCATGCACAAGATCAGAGCAATATATTTAAAGCTTTCTTTTTTATTAACTCTGTTCATTTGTGTGACTAATATATCTGCACTGATTTGTGTGTGAAGAAAAATTAATATGTAGTGCTTTGATTTTGCTTATTAAGATGTAGGAGACATCATCTTTTTGATTCATGAACTGACTTTACATGAATTGCTACACAGAATCTGTGTTTGCTTCTGAAGCCAACAGCTTCTATAGCTACTTGCTGGATTACATGTTTTGATTTTTGTTGGAGTACACTACACGTATTTCCTAGCTGTTGAGAGCTAGTTGCAAAAGAAAAAAAACTCAAACATCAAAATCAACCCACAGCTTGTTTTGTTTTACAAAACTGAAGGTTACTTTGACCCATTAACTCTTCTGATGATTTTCCACCTACTCAAAAATATTAGAGATTATTCAGTAGACTTGTTCACATCTGATACCTATTTTGCACGCCTGTTCTCCTTCCTGCTCAGTCATCTGTCTTGTGGCTTTCCTCTAGACTTGACAAATACTGTTCCTTCAGGTCCTAGGTCTTTTGTTGTAGGGATTGAGACTACAGAAATGTGAGAATTAAAAAGCTGGATATGATGTAGTTTCTGTGGGATCTAATGAAAAGATTCAGGGCAAGATCCAGTCTCTGCTGTGTATTTCCACAGAGCAGGATCTGGGTGTTCCACAGAATTCCTGGCAGTATGGATCCATTTAGTTAGTGCCAGGGACTAGTTGCTGGACTGGTGCTGCCAACAGATGTGTGTGAAAACGTGTAACCTTTATGTTCACAAGACAAATCTTCATGGGGTTCAAAAATAGCTAGGTCTTTATATTACTTGGGTTGAATTTCAGTTTCTGGCAAAACAATAGAGGGAATACTGTGTGATGGGCTACCTGATGCACTTAAGGAAACTGTTGATAATTCCCACATTTGATTGTTGGCCACATCCCAGCTTTACAGCAGGAAGCTGTATTCTAAGGACTGTTTAAACTACACTGTCTACCAGCCAAATGTGTACAGATGACATCCATACTTCAGCCATGCTCAGCCCTGCCTTGCCACTTGCTCTGAGAGAACAGTGAGCTTGTCACATGAAGCAGAGTAGAGCTGGCAGGGAGAAAGGCTTTGGAAAGATAAGGTTGACTTGGCTTGTTTCATTTCATTCATTTGTTACACTTCTCCTTGTACAAATGACATTTCATTGCACAAGACATTTCATTGTGTTTAATACATTTCATTACTGGAGAAAACACTAAATATCTGTTTCGATGTTGATTTTTTTTTTTTCAGCATACCAAAAGTTTTGTGGCTTAAAGCCACAGGTTTACAATGTTCTGATCATAGTTCCCTTTGCATTTGTGGTAAAATGAAGGCTCTTATATTTATGAGTGAGCACATGAACATTGTCTAGATGCGGTTCAGCAGAGATGTAACTGCAGAGTAGGAGGTTGTTTGGCTTGCAAGCACATGTAAGTGTGTTGCACAGGTCTTAAGAGTGGACATAATTCAGCTATTACAAAGATGTCTTGTATGAGGTTTGTTTATTCTGTGTTCCAAAAAAGAGTAGATTAATATCTCTATGAATGCAGCCACATACAGAAAGACCTCTTCTGTAATTACACTGGTGAGATTTCTATGTCAATGAATTTTTAAAAGGACAGAAATTATGGTTTGGTTTGGTTTTATATTTTGGGGTTTTTGTTCAAAGCTGCACCTCCCCTGAAACAGTGTGATGCCCAGGAAAACACAGAATTACCTGAAACAAGTGACTCAACACTCATTTCTCCATCCTTACTGACATTTGAAGTCCACAAATGGCCTTTAAGTCCATTTTTACATGCTGAACTATGGTGACATTTGAGTCATAGCCCACAAAGTCTGTGGGGCCAGTGTGTGTATCAGACACACTGGCTTGCATATTTATCCCTTTATGTATTTTTGTTTAAGACTATTTGTTTAGATAGAACTAGCTTATATGAGAGGGTAATGACATAATCCTGCTTTCTCTGAATTTTCAAGGTAGTGTTGACAAGGCTTTATCTTTTTGTCTGTACCTCTAGTGTTACTAATAATATGGTAAATAATGAGTCAGGCTTTGATCCTGGCCTCAAAATGTGACTTTTTAAAAACACAATTTCAGTTACTTACATAGGCTTGTAGTTCACACACTTTATCAACTGATTATCTATATGCAAGGAGATTGGTTTTATCCAGTCTTAATCTTAGAAGGTTAAGAGGCTTAAGAGGCTGTCAGACAGATTATATCTCTAATTCTTACATATGTGCTTTCATTACATGTACACACCGTGTTGACTGGAAATTTATGAGACTACTTGCATATCTAGGCATTAGAAGGAGATGAGAAAAAACCAAACCAAAACAAAAAAAAAAAAACAACAAAACCCAACCCACAATCAAGATCCCTTCATCTTATATGTAAGGGGTACAGTAGCGTTGTTAGTGGCAGTGCTAACTGCATCCTAATTTTGCGGTGGCAACTGGAAATTCGTTTTCTCATTTTTGGGATAAAAAGGTACGTTTTATCGGTATAGCTACTGTAGCTATGGCAAGGTTCTTACATTTAATGAACTTATATAAAGTAAGGCACTTAAGTGACTTTTATTTTCTTGCATTCTACTGGAGAATAACAGTAAATAGTTGTTTCACTTACGTGGTTTAAAAAAATCCCAGTAAGGTATGAGAATGGAGTATACAGGTTACTTTGTGAACACAGAGAGGACACCCCAAAGTCAGGTTATAGTAACAGTAACATGTATGTTTCAAGAAAGTTCTGAACAGCATGGTTTTCAGAACATGAGCACAGGAAACATTTTATATCCCATACTAGATAGAGCAGTAAGCTTACAGACTATATGAGTGCTTTTGTCAGTATAAATGCCATGCTCATTTACAGGCATTGATGTAATTATACAAAATATTGTATAATGATGTTAAAAATTTTAGAGAAACTTTTTTCTCTAAAGTACTGAGAAATAAAATTAATGCTCTTGGGTCAAAACTGATGTGTGTAAGAAGCACACTGCAAGCATTAAAGATTAATTAAAAAATACAAGTATGGTAACAGAGAATTAGTCCTTTTTTGAGAGTTATGTTTCAGAAGCATATTTTTAATCAATATAAAACTGACAGCTCTATTTAGACAATAAAAAGATTTTAAAATGAGCTGTATCTTTTATAATGAAATACAAAGTTCTGTATTTCAGTTTGCAATTATTGCAGCATCTCATCAAGTGATTTATATTACAAAATGCATATTATCTATTACTATATTCGTTATTTAGAAAATGTAAAGCAAGGAACATAACTTAAAGTTTTATATTATTTCGTTTCAAGAACCAACCAAATTATTGAGGTAGGTTTTGTTTAATTGTGACTGCAAAGTCAAATACAGGATGTGTTTATCAAGATAGTTATCATTGAGAAAATTTATGTGGATATCAGTATTGTGCTTATAACTTTGTCCTATTTTTGTGGTTTGAATTTTGATTTACACATTGATATGTGATTGACATAGGCCTTGTGGAAAGTTTAAGGAAATTTATTATATATGCTCTTTCTTTACAAAACATTTATTCCAAGCAAGTATATTTAATACTTAGTTGCCCATGCTTAAATAGTCTTTTAAGGTAAACTCTCATGGGTATTTTGACAATACTTCAGCTATAATCAGCATGTTCGTGGTGATTTGAAGGATTGATGTTTTGTAACATTAGGGTTTGGTATAGGCCTTGCAGTATTTTTTTCCTACACCCTGAAAATCAGTCATACAGCAGTGTTACCCTGGTGAAAATCTAACCAGTTGTTGCCTTCAGTTTCGACTTATAATTTCCGCAGTCTAATGAATTTGCAAAAATCTTCACATTCATTGTAACTGGCTTGGAACATGACCCTTTGTGTTAAATGCTGCAGGGTGTTCATGAGGATTAAAAAAAAAAAGGCTTTTAAAATTAAAAATAGAAATTAAAAGAAAGAAAATATGGCAGCAGACCATTGGTGTGCCTTATCACAAAAGAGGAGGTTATTTTTTTTTTGTTAGTGTATACCTGAGGTGGGAAGAACCCTGTTGTCAGTGACCGGCTAGCAAAAACAACTCCTACAGCTTGGATCGTGATTATGTGCTGAGCTCTAATAACTCTAATTGACTTGAGTGAGATCTGAATTCTTTGTTAATGAATTCCCAAGTGCAATATAACATGATCAGATCTGGTTCCCTGCCAAGTTGTCTGTTTATTTTTGTTTTCATAAGAAGGGGCATAGCATTTGTTGACTCACAGCAGTCAGTGTTTTTGTGGACATTAACAAAACTGGTGTGTTTAAACTGAGGTGATAAATGAATGGTATAGAAAGATTTTCATCACCCACATTGGGTGAAACATGATGTATATTCTAAAGTATATCCATTACTAACTCTTGAGTTACTGAGAATTGGTACAATGTTCTTTACATCCACCCTGGAAAATTTAACTAGAGACTATGCAATAATGGGTTTGACTCTGTAGTGCTACTACTGTTTGATGTGATTGTGGTACTTAGTATTTCGGTCTATTTCTTTTTTCCAGTGTGTAGACATTTTTTGTATAAAACCTAACTTTTTTAAAAAGGACCTTCTCTCAATATGCTGCATTAAGGTTGAATAACTTGACCCTTGGCTTTTGCAAAGTAAGTGAAGATTTAGTGTAGCATTTGAATCTTCAAATGAATTTTACAGGTTTAGGTGCCCCTTTCTGATCCTTGAAGGAAACCTGTGCTTGTTATGATAAAAATGTCATCTTTAATTTCTTTGTTATAGATTACTTTCTCTTTTTTTTTTTTTGATGTTTTGCTTGTGCATGAAACCAGTAGAGCATTGTTTGCACAAGCAGGAAATTAATATACTAACAAGAGTGATGTATTTTGGGTTTCTTAGTCACATAATAAATACTTGTAACATAAATGGTAATATTTTTAGTAACTAGGAAACCTAGGTTTCCAAGGTCTTCGGTACATTTAGGGGGAGAGCAATATACAGTTGAAGATACCTTATTTTTATTAAATTATAAATCTTGAAAAATGGGTATTGTGGCACAGAAATTTTGTACTGATATCAAATACATAGCTATTAAGCTATGGTTTTAAACATGTCTTCTTCATCCTAATTCAAATTTTATTAGGTTGCATTTTTATATATGTGTACTATTTCATAATATGATTGGATGAACTGAAAAATATAAGTATTGAGTTGATTCTGATATTTAGAATTTTGGAATAAAATACCTCTGAAATAACAGGCATCTTGTTGTTTGTTTGTTTGTTTTCTTTAATGTAGGTGTATTTTTAAAAATGCTTTTCATTTACCTGAAAATATTTCATGGTGTATATTTGTAATCCACAGTTACCTATTAAATATGAAAATGTCACTCAACGCAATTTTTCACACACATAGCTAAAGTGGCTCATATTAAGCTTGAGTCAGTTTTTGTAACCATAAGCAAGAGAGAGGATCTAATAAAAAAATGGTATTTTGTCACCAGAAAGCTGATTTCCTACAAAAATTTTTTGTATACCCCCAAAAAATTATAATTTATATATCAGCCACATCTCTAAAAAAAAAAAGTGAATTCTTTTCCTCTGAATTGAGAGGTGTTTCTTTTTCGTTGCATTACTAGACTAATTTTATCTTAGTATTACATTATTTCAGTTTAACGGTGATGCTCATCATTAAGTGGGGTAACAGTAAATATTTTGTGTCACAAAGGTATATATGTTTATTTTACTTTACTAGTACAGTTATAGAAGTAAGTGTTGGTGCGTGTGAACCTTTTGGAATAACCAATGAGTTCCCTGGATTCCTAGTAGAGAATATGTTAACCTAAAGAATGGTACTTTAGTTAGTTACCACAGGGTTCACTACATCGGTTTGGCAGTTTCAAATTAATGCATTATGGAGAAATTAGCGACAATATCTCATTACAGCAAGGCAACAGCATGTTTTTTTTCAAACCCCCATCCTACAGCATAACCACCTTAAACAAAATGATGGTCTGTGGCAGAAGTTCACAGCAGTATTTGAATTAGCTGCTTTGCATGGTGTGGGTTTCTGACTCTGCATTCTGACATCTGTAATTTTATTGTATGCTTTCATCATTAGTTTGTAAATTAATTACCAACACATTAGTAGTTCATTATTATTATAATCTTTTTAAATTGTTGGTTCAAATACTTCTAAGTGCACAATGAAAATCTGAAAGGATTTACTAAAAAAAAAAAATATTTCTGAGCACATCTTATACACTGTCTAATATGCATCTAGAATTAGGGTCAGTGCTGTCAGCAGCCCATCTTCTTACGGGGTATTTCACAGTCAGTTTTACAGAGTATTTCTGATAAACCTTCTAAGTGTTTGGTGCTGAATCACTACCTCTCAACAGGTACACAGGAGATCTAAGACTAAGCTTGCAGAGCACAAGTGCACAATACAGACCTTCCAAATGTAAGAAGAAAAAAACACCACAAACCCCAGACAGTAAAATACCACTTTACTAGTTAGTACACTTTCACACATTCACTATGTGTGTTATTGTTTTTAAGAGTTTTGCCGAATAGCTCTGCAGTTACATTTCTGTGTCATTTGTGGACATGTTTTTCAGTCCCTGACAAAATACAGTATGTTATGTTGCAACCCTTCAGTTGGTTGAAGAGTGTGTGAGCAACTTTTCAAGACTGCAGAAGTTACTGCTGGACATACTTCCTCAGGTAAATACTTATTTGAAACAAATTGCTGTCAGCTTTCATATCTTCAAATAAAATTTGTTTAGGGAAATAGTCTTGATTATTTTTTTTTCCAAAAATAGGTGTGATTTTGTTCTCTAATCCCTTCAGTAATTTACCTAAATGTATAAACAATTTCCACATGCATTATTGCATTCTGGAACCATTTTCAGTAAAACTTCTCCCAGATGTTTAACAGATTTGTGTCATAACTTTAATGTGAGTATGCACAATTATTCATTTATAATAATGTTGCAGCTGCCAAATTTAAGTATTTCCCAAATCAACTTAATTTGTATCTTTCTCAAAGTCTCAATTCTCAAGCATTTGGAAATGAACATGTGTGCACTCCACTCTTTTCCAGTACCATGTATTCATTCATCAGTGTAATTAATAAAAGCAAATTGCTCAAAGTGTCAGCTAGTTTTTTGTAGACCTCTTTTTCTACCTAGGAACATGCAATGGTCCAGAGATTCCAAACTGTATGTCACCCTAACATGGCTGTGCAGAAGTGGCCTCTTTTTCTTAGCAATGCCCAGAGAAAAGGTTGAAATAGGAAGCTAGGTCAGGCACCAAACAAATGTTTTTTGAACAGAAGAGAGAATTTTTTCTCCTTGTGAGCTGCTGGAGTTGAGTTCTTTGTTAAGCAAATTATTGTTTTGAGTGTTCAGTGCACTTTTGCTTATTTAAAAGAAAGTTCTGTCAAATGAAGCTTTCATGGCACTTTTTTTTTTATACTTATAGAGAAAAGGGAGGCTAATGAGCTATTCTAAAGGCAAGCGTTGAAGTGTACCTTCTGAAGAGGGTGAATGTCCCACTGCATTGTTGCTCTGCAATCTTGCAATCTTGCGATCGTTGACTGGTTGAAGCTGAGATGTTCTTCAGAGCTCCTAAAATGTGTCAACAAACTATCAGCAACTGCGGTAAGAATAAATTGGATTTTCTATACCAATACTAAATCTATTTGAAGTCACTGTTAATGACAATGAATTAATGACATTGTATATTATATTAAATCATAAGGGAAAAACATATTAGGTTTGCGTTAGACTTTTTTCTTTGAGATGTGTTGAAAATACGCACTGCGTCCTGGTAGTTCTTTTCAGTATGGGAAAACGGCTACTTCCTTACCGTTTGTAACTCTGTTTCCTTCTTTTGGAGATTTAAAACCTATAGAATTTGGCCTAATACCTCATTATATCTAAAATTATATAAGCAGCCTTTATTTAAAGGCAAGTAAAGTGGGTTGGTTATTTAAAAATGCATATTCACTACCCTGTGCGGCGCTAGTGACGAACCTCTCGGGAGAGCCGCCAGCCCGCGCCTCCCCGTCCTCTGGTGAGTGGTGGGCCCGCGCCTAATACCCCACAGCCTTTCGCGGCGGAGAACGGTCCGCCGGGCCGAGCTCCCGTTTACCGCCAGTCCCGCCTGCGCCTCAGAGACNGCGTCCTCGCCCGCAATATGACTCCGCTGCCCTCGGGCTGCTCACCATGGCGGGGACCTGCGGGCGCCTCTCCTCCCTGCTCCTGGGGCTGGCGGCCGCGATGTTGCTGCTGATGGGGCGACCGCCTTCCGTCGATGCCGCAGCCGCCTCCACCCGCCCGCAGATGCAGCGGGCGGCGCTGCCGGGGAGGGCCCCTGCCGCCTCGGCGGCGGGCTCCGGGACNGCCGCCCCCGGGCCGCGCCGTCGGGGGTCCCCTCAGCTGCGCCGCGTCTCTCACCTTTCCGGTGTGAGGTTCGGCGTTCTCCTCAGCTTCTCCCCGCCGGGCTGCCGAGGGGAGACCGGCAGAAATCCGCTGTGGCGTTGTCGCTCGGTCTGTGAAACCCCGGGGTGTTGGGCTCCCGTGCGAGGGGCGGGCGGCATTCCCGAAGCGAGCACCGAGTCGCTGCCGTTCTAAGAACGCAGGTATTGGAGCTGTGGGAGCGAGCAGGATCCATCCGTGGTACCGTAAGAGCCGCTGTAGCGTGTCGGTGGCGAGGTGAAAAATCTAACCCGGTAACCGTGTAGCCGGTTCCTGACCGAGCCGGTGTTGCTCCCGCAAGCGTCAGGCAAATGGTCGCGGGGGAAGCGCGGCTCGGAATTCCTGTTGGCTGGCAGCAGCCACCGGGGCGAGATGCGTGTGTTTGCATCTGTATGAATTATATATAAAGTATATGTATGTTTATATCTACGTGAAAGTAAATAAAAACCAGGCTGGTATATGGGCAGGTATCTTAAGCCGGTCAAATGAGTGTGGGGTTTATGAGCTGGTTAGTTTTTGCATCCCTGCAGACTGAGGGGATATGCAGCGTATCCAACAGCTGAGAGCGGCGGGGTGGGCGGCGGGAAGTGCTTAGTTCAGCACTAGGCCTTGGTGTTTGTTACAGTCAGATGCCTGGTTACCCCTTTGTGGAAATGGGCAAGTGATAAAGTGTTTAATATATCATTTAGGTTTCGTTTGTTGTGGTTTTGATTATTCTTTTTAAGGTGTGTATGCTGAAGGCTTAGTGGCTTAGATTAGGAGAAACCCTCAGTATTTTTCTTGACATATTGTCTTACACCAAAGAATTTTGAAATGGTTTCAAACATGAATTATTTAAGACCTTTTTGCACCAAGGCTCCATTTGGGCATATCACTAGACCATATGTTTCGTTTTCAACATATATGCATGTTTCTATTTCCAGTTGACTTGAAGAAGGTAGAAAATGTTCCTCGCTTTAGGCATATGGTTAATATTTGGCTGAATTGAAGCTAATTTACAAAGCTGCTGAAGCATGTGTGCTAATTAGGAAATACAAGCAAAGGTCTTGAATTGTGGTCTTTACTTGCAACTTAAAGATGTAGAGCAAAAAAATGGATCTGGTAGAACATAAATGTGTTCTTAAATGTTCCTGATACACTCCTAAAATGCCTTGATTTACGTTTTGGTTTCTTTCTTGTATGGGTTTGTTTTATGTTACTTCCAAAGGTTTAAGCTATAGGGTTTTAGAGAAGGGTGTTTCATAAACAGCTCTGTTCTTGTTTTTCCATTTGAATTGAATTTGGTTTTGGAATATGCTTTTAGAGGAATATGCCATTAATCACCAGCAAACCCCACTTAAAAGGCATTGGCAGCATTTCTGGCCTGTGCAGTGAATGTTGCTTTGCTCATTAAAAATTGAGTGGCAGAAAAAAAAAAGATAGTTTTTGTAATTCAATGATCCTCTTTGGTTTCAAGTATTGATTTCAAGAAGCACTGTTACTTTTACCACTGTCAGCTCTGGCCAAAATCGTTGGCACCAATTTGATGCTGTTGCTGCTGGTTTGCTACTGTTGCTTACCCACGTGCCTAGTTGCTGTGTCTCTCTTATTTTTATATGTTATTTGCTTGTTTTAAGTCATAGATTTTGAGGTATGGGAGTCCTGAAGGTGTCTTATAGTGCAAAGCTTTCATGATCAATCACCGATTATGAATGTTAAAAATAATAATTTGAGTTGATCATCAACGTTACTTTGTTTAAATACATTTAAGGCTTTATTTCACTTGTTAGGTGGCTTTCTAAATAATCCTGATTATTTTTCTGTTAAAAAAATTGCACACAGTCAGTTGATTAATTTTTGAGTAAGATAAACTGATCACTGCTTTGGAACTAGTGCTTCTGCTTTCACAGAGCTGCTAAGCACCTTTGTTTTTGTGTGATATGCCCTTTCAGTAAACCACGGGAACAATTTTTGCTGTGTCAGCTTTTTTTGCTTTTTTCCTAGTTTTAAAAAAGAGCGAGCCTAATTCCAGGTATATGTTTATCAGATACCAATATCCTTTTCAGTGGAATTATTTTTTGAGGGTTTACAGCCAAAAGGTAGGCAGGATAAATGGCTGTTGCCTTGCCAGCAGAAGACTGGCTCAGTAATCCCGAAAGGGAATGCTCTGAAGAGGCCACTCCTGCAGCAGCTGCAGGTCCTGTGCTGGGAACTGCCAGGCAGGCAGGGGCTTCTGGAAGTAAGGGGGTGCCTGGCTGAATGGGGATTTATTCTGTGGGCTTGTGACCCCTATGTAGAGCGAGCCAAGAAGCTTTGTTCTCCTGAAATAGTAAAGGTGCAGAGCTAAGGATAGAGTTCACAACCTTTTCTTATTTGATGTTACTGTATCGATGTCCCTGTTCTGTCGAAGCTAATTATACAGTTTTACAGATCAATTCCCTCCTGGATTAACAGACTTCTGCCAGAGTAATTATTATGCTGTCTAAGAAGAGATGCTAAAGTCAGCACAGCTGTGTACAAAGGTTTGAGGTCTAGGCTCTACTGCTGATAGTGAAATGTAAGAGTGAGAAGATGGTTGCAGATCGTGACTGAATAGGGGTATTTTGTTCAGCTTTTTTTTTTCCCTTTAGAAACGGCAACAGACTTTCCACTGCCAAGGGAAAAGTAAATTGTCAAGATGAGCCAGACAAGTTATGTACAACAGGGAGCTATGTTCATGGAGTTCTTCTGACTCATGTTACCTAATGGATGTAGCTATTCCAAATTTTAGAAAAAGTAATATCTGGTGATGGGCCTCTCAGGTTCTCCACTTCCTCAGTCACCACCTTAACAGATCTTGGTTCCTTGACATTCATAGTGAGGTTTTTTTTTCCTTTTTTTGTGTGGTAGTTCAGAATTCTGGACTCTGGTGTGCAGAAGCAATTGGAGAGAGGTCACTGGGAGCTTCAAATATTGAGCACTGAGTTCAGGTGACTCATCCCCAGCTTTGACCCAGGCACATCTGGATTTTTTTCTCCTTGTTCCTTTTTGTTTGTTGAGATCCATCCTTTACTGGAGGTACTGGTTGTGTTCTTTAATGTTCAAGATGCTTGGGACATTCTGGTTGTGGTCCATTTTACTGTCTTTAAAATACAGATACTGTGCACTAAACAGAACAGAGACCACTAATTGAATAAGTGATAATTAACTGTATCAGTTCCATGGCAGAACTGACATGTGCTGAATGGAAAAGATTCTTCTGGGAAAAAAAAACCCAGCAGCTGTGTAAATAGAAGCTGTCACATTATGTATAGACAGCACATCAGGTGACATACACCACCCTAGATTTTTTTTCCATGTTGAGACCATAAATTTGACCTGAAGTATGTTTAAAAATAGGTGTTGTTTTCTAAAAATAAGTGTTTCAGTTGTCACAACTGTGTATTCTATGCTGTGTGTACTCTCTGTACCTCTTGTAATCTCAGCATAAAAGAAGACTTGCCATTGTGTTCGTTATAGAACCTTACCTATTTGCCTCATGTTCCAGAATTCAGGGAAAAATACATGTATTTTGCTTGTTCACACTTTTTCTTAGGCAGGTGGTTTTTTGAATGATAAGATGAGCATGATTTTTGTAGGATGGAATGAAAAAGCAGTAGCTGCTAATGGTGGTCCTGAACAGAGGAGAGAATTGGAATTGCCGTACATACATACGTATATAGTTCTGTTTGTTCAGCCTGTTTTGTTCGTTGCTTGATAGAACATCCTTTATGGTTCACTGTCTCTACAGTCACTGCATAGGGAGTTAGTGCAGGGTTATAAACAGAGTTTGGGTTTGGAGCTTCTCTTGCAGTCACAGACTCCAAGAAAATGAGTCATGAGTTACAACCTGTATAGGAGGTCATGTGGCATCCCTATCAAGAAGAAAACAGAGTGATTTTCATGGCTGAGTGATTATATAGGATACAGTTCCTGCTCAAAAAGTCAGGGCTGTCTATCTGTCAGCTCTGGGGTTAAAGGTTTTATACAACCAGCAACACAAACTTCTTATCTAGTAGGTACTGTAAGTTGTCAAAGTTTATGGGTTAAATGGTGGCTATTATTTTCTATTTGGACATTCAGGAGAGGGTTTGCAATCTTTAAGACCTTCCCCCCCCNCAAAGATGTATCAGATATAAAATTTTGCTGGAAATTTGTGATGTTTTTATATGAAGAACCTTAATGAACCTTTGGAAATACATTTTTTTTTTAATCTGGTGGAAAAAGTTCTTGCATTAGGAAATAGAATTTTAAATCTATTATATGCACAACTTGGCAAAATGGTTTAATGTGAGCAACTACCTCCAGCTATGGAAATTAGCTCAGAAAACCTCCTGTGACTTGCTGGTCAGTTTTCTTTGTATTCTCAGCCTTTGGCATTTACAGTAATGGTTTATCAACCAGGTGGGAAAGTACAGAAAGAATGGAAGACTTAGACTTGTCCTGATTTATTGGAGCTGATGTTCTTAAGTGACTTAGCTTTCTGTGCTGATCTAAAGCTTATTAGTGCAACGAAATATCAGGAAGGGCATTTGGACATCCAGAGGTGGTAAAGCCCTTTGAGACAGAAAAGAGACCAGTTTGAGACAGAAAGAAATATTTACATTTCATTTGTGTTTGACTTCCATGATTTTAGGTCTCATAGTTGCTAAAGCGAGAAAAAGAGGGGTTTGGGTTTTACCATGGTAGAGCACAGATGGAAAAAATACGGAAATAATACGTGCTTTCTCAACTTCTGAGAAGAAAACTGATGCAAATGAAGTGGTCCTGAGGAGCTCAGAAGAGGCAGCCAGCTCACCTGAGTTGGAAGTTTGCTTTTATTGGAGCGTGTAGTGTATCATGTGCTATGCTTCAGAAAACTTGATTTTTGAGAAACTTGTTTTGATTTTTTTCAGTATACTGAGCTGAGAGACAAGGGCACGAGCATTCACAGAAAGCCGCAGTCACAGGGTGAAGAGGCAGGAAACCGGTAATCAATGGCACCAGGAAACTACCTACTGCAAGGTGGTAGTTTTTGCAGTTCCTCCTTGTTTTGTTAAGTGTCATTGCTTCTTGTCAATCTGTTGGCAGACAATGTGTCATCAAAGGCCAATTGATATGTAAAAGCATTCACAGCGTTCCTGTCAGGCTGAGAAAAAGGCAGCTTCAGAATTGGAATGCAACTGCTATCTGGGTCACTGGGGATGTACAGCATGCTTTCTCTGTGAACTAGCTCTGTAGATGAAGTCTTTGAAGGCAGAGGCAAAGATCTGAGAGGAAAGCTTATTCAGAATAAACTAAATTTTCAGTATGTCAGACTTAATAAATAGCCCACGTTACTTTGTTGTCTTGTCAGTTGCATATTTTCATATTTGCTATATCCTTCTGTAATGAATGGGGGTTTGAGGTGCAATGTGACAGAGCACATGAGTCCTCTGAATTACTCCTGACAAGGTGTTTAATTGTGAACTGGTAGATCTAGCAATCTGGTGTGCTGTACTAGCACCCAGATCCCTTGATCAGGAATTTACCTTTCACTGTGGAGGTTTGTATACTCTTGGATAATAGTTCTGTGTAGGCTGAAACTACCAGATCTAGCTACTCCTACCTAATCCTAGCTTGCCAGAGGTGTTCCAGCACACCTGGGGTGTGCTCCTTAGCTGTTTGCTTTCACACAAGAAGCTGTGTTCAGCAGGCTGCAAAGCCACTATTGCATTTCTTGCTTTGCTTTTCTGGCTCTAGTTGTAGAAAAAACATGAGGTTTGACATCAGTTTTCATGCTAGCACATGCTTGAGGGTAAGGGTGTGAGTATACACAGACTTACGGTTAGCAGTAAGAAATTACCGTGCAGTTAACAACCTGTGCTACGGAATTTAAGGTTAGAAAGCTCAAGAGAATAAATGGATCCTCAGGGAGTGCCCTTTGTCTCCACGCCAGGTGCTTAGTCAGAAAGATGTCGCTCAGGCTGTAACTCATCTTTTCAGTTGGAATGGGCACTCCATATCCATGCCTCAGAAGAGCTGTGTCCCAGGGTGAGAGCAGTCCTTCAGATCCACGCCTGAGGCTGTGGTACAGATGACATGTGTGCTTGTACAGCCCCACTACATCTCCTTTTCACATGTGCAGAAGAGGCAGTCTGTACAGAGGGTCACCTTTGGTGAATGGGTTACCCTGTCGTTTTCAGAGGGATATAAAGTGGGAAGGGATGAGGCTTAGACCTATGTGAGAGAGTGCACGCATGTATGTTCTGAGCAGGCTCTTGTAACTAGGAGAGAAACATCAACAGCCATAGTGGTGTGTGGGGAGGACACTCCCCAAAGCACTATGTGTCTGAAATGCATCTTCCTAGGCAGACATGGGACTAATGTGCATCAGCAGTTCTGTCAAGTAACAAAATGTCATATGCTGTGAATTTCACAAGCAGTTGTCAGCTCTCTGTAGATAATGTGAAGAAAATCTCCCATCTTATGTGGACCAGCTGCCTTAACTTTCCAGATGATTCTGCTTGCCCTCTGTCTGTAAACGTATTAGAGATCTTGTAAACAAAATACTGAAGGGTCTACTGTTTACAATGCGCGCATGTCATGACCCTGGTGATGTGTGTTCTTGCTTCATGCAGCTCCTGGGAGCCATCCTGTGTGACCTGCTGGGACTGACAGGGTTGGGGAGTGATGCTTGTTCCAGGCTGTACATGCATAAGCCCCCTACGGCTCACTGAGTGCAGATGTGAATCCTGTCAGATTCCCATGCTATTCTTACTCCATCCCCCTCAATTTCTTGTCCTTTCCCTTCCCTGAGGCTGTGATTATGCTTTATCATGTGGGCTCAAAGTGAGTCTTCCCTGACTGAAAGACTTAAGTCAGACTTCAGAGCGGAGTTATTACCCTCTTCAGTGTGGAAATGAGACGTTTGAAGGAGATGGGTTAAAGGGTCTGATCTTCCTGCTGGGCTTTGCACGTGACCCTTCTCACTTAAGCATTCTGCATTTCCTGTTGATGGTTCTGGGTACCTAGGGCAGTGCAGTCCTACCTAGAACAGACAAGAGGTGCTCTCTTATTGAGATTACTTGGAAATAAATTGTGGCTCTTGGTGGGTTACAGGCCAAAAAAATCTTGGCTCTCTGCTTTCCATTTTTTTCCTTGTCCCATTTTGAAAAAGGTGATGGTTTTGGTGTGACTCTAATCAGAAATGTTGGCAGCTGTATCAGCTTAATGTGCAAACAGTGTTTGAAGAGCTGTTGTAGGGAGTGTTTTTGTGTTGAGCGTGATGCAGTGGCTATAGGGTATGAGTGTGAGGCACACAGCAATGTGCATTACAAGGTCATGAAGCAGCAAAATACAGACTACCTCAGAAACGCCTCAACATGTCCCCAGCATACTCTGGTTGAAATGCGTTATCGATGTGACCGCTGCACCCCAGAAGCGCTCTAAGGTCTGGTGTCGCTCGATTAATGAGTGCTTTAGCCTGTACAACTGAGCGTTTGCTTGAGTGCTCTTACTAAACACAGTGTGGTTATAGCCAAATAAATTGGAGCACTGACCTGTTACCGTGCAGTTTATTTTGGAGAGAAGAGTTGCATTTAGGTGACTTGTTTTAGTTTGGTTTTGTGTGTATGTATGCAGTTATTTCTATTTATTATTTATTTTAGTTTCTAGATGGTCATTAATAGTTCGTCTGCTTCCTCTTGTTGACATACCCTTATTTCTTTCTTTGTCATTGATCTTTTACCAGTATTAAACAATTGAACTTTTCCCCTGGAGTGTGTGTGTAGCTTTCACATCTTGCCTTCTAGATGTAATTGTCAGTCTCAGTAGCCTTTTCATTGGTCAAACTGATTTTATATCCAAAATCATCACGTTTCCTGTTTTTTGTTGATTGCAAGTGTTACTTCATCTTTCCCTGTCTTGCTTGGTATATCTTTTCATTCTATTTCTTTAATAAATTGTAGAATCACAGAGTGACGAGGTTGGAAAAGACCTTTAGGTCCCACTGTCCATGTCCTCTCCAAAACCATATCCCTGAGCACTTCATCTGCCTGTTTTTTAAATACATCCAGGGATGGTGACTCAACCATCTCCCTGGGCAGCCTGTTCCACACCCTGACAGTTCTTTTGGTGAAGAACTTTTTCCAAACATCTAAATTTGCATGAGGCTCTGAGCCCCCAATTATAATAGGATATTGTGCTTGTACAAAAACATCCAACCCACCTCGCTAAGTGTATTAAAATGAGCAGCCAAAATAAATCACAACCAAATAATGAGTAAGGTGGTTACTTCTGGGTTTTTCTTTGTGTTTTCTGTGATTCAAATCTAACTGAAGATCTGGAATCATGGAGGTATTCAGGCTGGAGTGGGTATCAGGAGCACTGTAGTCTAAGCTGCTTAGAGTTGACAGTGAATTCAGACCTGGGAGCTTTTCTTTTCAGGCCTTGAAAACCTCCAGGAATGGAGAACCTCTCTGCACAAACTATTCCAATCACTGTTTATCCACAGAAGGGGAAAAACCCTTCTTCATGAAAAAAAAACTTTTCTTCATGTCCAGTCATATCCTTCCCTTCAATTTATGACAGTTGCCTTTTGTTACCCTGCCATGCCTCTTGGTAGATAACTTGGCTCTGTCTTGGTAAACTCCTGGGTGTTGGAAGGCTGTATTTATGCTCTCCCAAAGCCTTTGCTTTGCAAGGTTAAATAAACAAGGCTTGTTTCTTTCTGTGGGTGCAAAACTGAATGTGGTTTCCAGATGCAGCCTAGCAAGTGCGAAATTCAAGGAATTAATTACTTCTCTTGCTGTTTGTTCCGTTTCTGTTGATGCAGCATGGTGTGCTGTTAGCCTTTCTGTCATGTTTGGTTTATTTGTCACCAGGATTCCCTGATGTCTCTTGCAGGTACTGCTAGCAGGGATCAGATGCACTTTCTGTTTGTCCCAAATGAATTTTCTCAAGTTCTCCTTGGTCTAGGTCCCTTGGACCATATTGACTGCACCTTCACTTGTTACCACCTATACACTCTGAGGGTGCGTTTTGTCTCCTCACATCACTGCACTGGACTTGCTCATGACTATGGGGTGCTTCATTTGCCAATTTTTCTCTTGAAGCTTCTGCATTTCGTTCTGTGTAGACTAATTTCCTCTAATGTGTATATGCTATAACAAAATGGAATTTTATCCTCTGCTTCGGATTTGGTTCTAGTTTATAAATACAATGTACACAGTGGGCTCAGTCTGAAATAGATATCAGCATGTAGCATGGACTTGCTGTTATGAAATTTGGCAGGACAGAAAATGTATTTATTATTAATGTCTTTATATGGGCAACTATGGTCCCAAATGAAACAATTTGGAACGTTCTTCTGTAAGCTATTTTCTAGGAGGTAGCAAATCTGGTTGATAATTTTTGTCTGCTAATGTAAGGTCAAGTAGATTGAAGGCCAGCAATGTCAAGGTATTTGAAAATATAGGCCACTTAGTTGGAGTCGGCAAGCACCTCCTTACTCATTCCAGCAATTACAGACACTAATACAATGATAGAAAGCTTTTTCTGGTCACTGTGGACAATATTTTGCTTTAGTCTGAAGCCTTTCATTAAGTGACTGAACAGGAGAAATGAGTAGTTTGAGGTTGGATAAATGCAAGACATCAGTGGAGCATGTGTTTGGAACAGCAAAAGCTGTTAATAACCTGGAATATGCCTTAAGATAAATATCACATGATTTTATGTCGTTGTGAGAGCAAGGAGGAAAACTAGCTCTCATTAGGCTGGAGGAAAACTTTTCTTTGGATTATGGACCACTGATGTTGAAAAAATCCTCTAACTGAAGTTGACTGGAATAGAGCCCCACTAAAACACTTGTGAGATACTGTATTGCTTTGGTGCAGGGTTAGGCAAAACAATCTCTTAAGAGGCTGTTTGCCTCTTAATTAGTCATCAGGTTCCTTTTCCTTTCCCCTTTCCCCTCTCTCTTTTTTTTTTTTTCTCCCCCTCCCCCAAAGCATAGTCTAGAAAACCTGTCCCTCTACAATTCTGTCCCCTTGGTTCTTCAGTGTTTCATGGAACAGATTGTCTTCGAAATATTTAAGTGGATTTCTTTTCTCCCAGTCCACTTGGCACAATAACAACAAACCTGTGTGTTTAGGGGTGGAAAGCAGTGGTTACTGTCCTGTTTTGACTCTTGATATCAATGAAACTATTTCCATCATCCTAGAAAGGTTTCCATGGTGCTGAGTTGTTTTCCAGTTATTCGCTGCAGGAATTTGGCTGCTTGCTGTGAAGAGGGAACTTGTGTGTCTGTGTTGGTGGTGTTTGTGTTGGGGACACAGTTGGGGGGCATTTAATTGCACATTGGTCTCTAACAGCTGTCTTTAGCTGGATCCTGCAATTTAACATGTACTGAGCTGTAGAGGGGCAATGGAGATGCAAAGTGGCAACAGCTGAACCCTGAATTCGGCATTGCCCATTTGCCTTGATGGTATCCATGTATGCAGAAGAGTTGAGTATTTGTAGGGTCAGTCTTGAGTCAATTATTTTGCTTTATCCTGTGATCTGATTTGACGATTTTTTCTCTCTTGAAACTCTTCTTATGGCATCTGTGGAATTGTAGTTAAGGTTAGTAGGAACCCACAGTAATCTTTATAAAAATTCATGTCATGTTTGTTTTTTTGGGGACTTCTCATCATTCACTTAATGAAATTCAACTTTATGTAAAAAACAAACACACGAAAGAGGTAGTATCTTGTTGGATGCCCTTGTTTTGTTGCTGCTAGGCAGGTTTCCTATCTAGTGCATTAAATATTCCCTGCCCTGTAGTGTGTACAGGACTACAGTTAGGAAAAGTTGAAGCAGCTTAGGGAAAAGTGTTGACCTGCAATCTTTCAATTTTCTTTTCTTCATATGGATCTTCCTACAAAGGTTAGGGGACCTTTTCCCCTATGTAAGTGTAAGATAAATGGTGCAAATACCTTTCTGTGGATAGTAGTGTGAGATTTTGCAGCTTTTGAAGATGAGTATTTTCAGCACAGATCAGTGACCACCCGGGTACTAACACCCCTGAATGCATCAGTAGTTTTCCTTGGTAATTACCAAGTATGTGCACTGATGCTTGAATTACTGGATTGTAGGTTATATTATGCCACTGTGAGTTTATACAGGCAGATCTGTTTTAAGGTTAAAAACCTTCAGGACATGAAACCTTATGTTTGAAGAAGGTGGTGATTTGTTTTCCTGTAATTTTTTTTTTTTTCCCACTCTGCCAAATTCAGGGGAAGTTGAACTTGCAAACCGGTTTGTTTTTTTTTTTCACCAGATAATTCCAGTCATTACCCACTACTCAGAATTACAGGAGTCAAATCCTGTACCTAATCCATTAGGTCAAGAGAGATGATTCGTGCTCCATGCTTACTGGAATATTTTTCCTCTGCTTGAGTATATTTACTGTTAAAGGCTAGGTTGGACAAACCATTAACATTTTCTATAAGAAATAATCTCATTTTCTCAAGAAGACTATGCTGAATGATTTTTTTTTTCCCTCCCTTCTGTTTAAGTAGTGAAGGTTTGATTGTGGAGTTCATGAGTGGGAAATGCATGTTGTTTGCTTACTGTCTAATAGGCACTTTCCCACTTCTCTTTTGAGTATTTGATATAATACAGGTATCTTTGCATATTTAAAATAGAGTATTATGCAGGTTGTGATGTTTCCCTTCTGTACTTTTCTCCCACAATATTCTGCATCAAAGTCTGAATTTTTAATACTTTTTAATTTATTTTTTTAATGTGTGGTAGAATGGTCATTTAAAAAATGAAAGAGCAGCATTACAGGTTTAATATTAGCCAGTGAGTAAACAGAGTTGGAAAGAAGAAATCTTATAATGGCCTCTGAAATGCCTGGGCAAAGGTGTTCTATTTTGTAGGCTTCAGGAATTGCATTACTGATGTTTAATTGCTCGGTTAAACCTCTTCCACTTGCCAATTTATCTTTATTTGATATGTAATTTTTATTAAGGTTTTTGATCCTGTAATATTAATCATTTATCTAAGATTACAGAAGAGGATATTTAAAATAAATGAGTCCTAAATAAGTGAAGCTGTGCAGACAGCAACATTTCATCTTGTCTGCTGCAGATCTCCTTTACCCTAGGAAAGTGAATTTCTCAGCTTCCATAGTAACCAGAGTTCTGAGAACCAGACTGGCTGATGAAACAAAATAGCAGCAAATAAAAATGCAAAGTTGCTATGGTAATTATAATTGTCAGAGCTTCACTAGCAGGTGTCATTTTTGAGTTCTCTTAAAATTCCTATTATTTATGCCAATATGCCAGTAGAACAAGAGATGTGAAATACAATTCTGTGATGTAAAGTCTGGCTTATTGTATCCTGTGAGTTGTCTGTTTTGTCTTGGATGGTGAAGCATGCTGGTTTTAGTATGTAAATTGAATGAAGAAGGCATTTAACATCCTGCAACTACTTACCAAATTAGTACCTTGCAGCAGTACATGATAGGCGATAAGAATACTGGATTTATTTTTTTAATGACCACACAGTGTTAAAGCAGAACAGGAAAAAATTCTCATCTAATTTTCATAGCTTCTTTTGTGTCTGAATTTCATAGCTCTTGCTCAAGTAGCCCATCAAAATATTTAAAGGGAAACTTTTAATTTTCCTTATGTTCTATTTCATGTGTCTTACTGAGTGCACTTGAAAGTGTTTGGGAGTGTATTCCCACTGGATAGGTGAGTTGTTAGTAGCATTATGGATTAGTCTGATGACACTTCTGTGTAACTCTTACAACCATGATTATTCCAGGAAGGTGTTAATTGATTATATAGTAGTAATCATGAAAGATACAGCATATAATGGTTTATTTTGTTTTATTGATTTTGCGGGACCTTAATTTCATCAGTGTTTGATCAGTGTCAACACTTGTGAAATGAATGCTGTGCTTACCCAGTTTATTCATGCATCTAGTCTGAGAACTTGGTTAGACACTTAAAATGGTATTATTCAGCTGTTGTTTGTAGAAGGAGGTTGTTTAATTATTTGTATTTAATAGTTAACTTATTAAATAACATTAATTTACCTATGCAGGAGTACAGACTGTGAACTCTAAGGCTATACAGATCTTATAATAAATATAACTACCAAAAGTTTGCATGTGGATAAATTGTGGCTTTTTTAATGTTTTTTTTTTAAATATCAACTCAAGGTACTCCTACTGTCTCTATTAGCACAAGTGTGTCATGGAAGTAGATAGCTGGAATGCCCTGTAATGTCTATTTGAAAAATACTTGGAATTTGTGAACTCTGACTCCTCTGAAGGATTAGCGCATTCTAGGCAGGTACATCCTCCATCAAAAGGTGATAGCTGCATTTTGCTGGGGTTGAATGTTGGCCATATTAAGTCATCATTAAATTTAATCTTTCTTTTAAGATGCTTCTAATAGTTGTGGGGAAATCAGTTTCTCAAGCTACACTTGCCTAGTAACTGCATTGAAATTATTTGAATGCCTAAGTAATGCTGAGGCATATATGTAAACTACTATTTGAGGGCAAGATTTCTCTTAAGAAAGCTATGTAATTTTCTTGACTTTCTTATTTAAAGAAAAACAACCAACAAACCCACAAGTCACCCTTTCTTTTGGTTGCTTGCTGAAGATTTCTCTTTATATATGCATGCTTGTACATGCAAATAAACACTCATAAAAATGTTGGAAAATAAAAGGAAAATAACCATGTTTAAATGAAACAAAATTGTCAGTAAATAAATTCAGTGAAGAATTTCTATTCTAAAAGCATCAGTTAAAAAAAATGCAGTGTTAATTCCATGTAAAGAAACGGTGCTAAGTCTATAAATATTTTGCTGGGAAAAAAACCCACTATTCTGTATGACTGAGAGAAAGAGTTTATTTCTGAGATAGTGTGATATTTCTTTTTAATTTGCTTCTCTTTGCTTTCGAAATCCCTTTTAAAAGGAAAAGAGGCCTTGTTCTTATCTGTAAAATGTAAAACCTTTTTCCAGTATTGCAGTAGAAGATATGTATCATACTGTCTGATACTGTTTTATTACAGCATGAAACTGGATTTTGGTTCTGCTTTGAACCAAATGAATAATTAGTCTTTGACCCACTAATTTACTTAGTAGCTTGACATTTGCTCTGGATTAGGTGCTAACTTTCCACGGATGACATTGTGTAGTTTTTCAAGCTGCTAGATTTGTATTGGCCATTTAAAGTGCACATCCTGATGGGTTTAATTCAATGCACTTCCTTTTATGTAACAAATTTGTTACTCTCTCTTAAGTTTATGAAACTTGCAAAAAACCCCAAAGCTTCATCTTTAGATAAGTATTGATTTTTCTTCATGGTCAGTGGTTTCATGTGTTAAAATATTCTAGGGACTTGTGGTCACAGCAATTACTCCAGGATGGAATGAATGCTGGGAGGATGGAGACTAAGCAGAGCTCTGCTGAGAAGAGGTGACATGGAAACAGTAACTGGGAGGTTACTTCAGGAAGTAAGGAATGAGCAGGAGATGGGAGTTAGGGGGGGTGTTTTCATTTCAGATGGCAGTAGATTGTTGGGTTTCCATCTTCCCTACATTGCTGTGCTGGTCAGAACTTAAAAGCAAATGTATCCAGTTTCAAGAGGTGAGCTCTGGTCTTGATTTGGAACTGGAGTATCAGCATAGTGCCTGAAATGTTTGCTGAGGGATTGGTTTTGTTTTGTTGTGATAAGGTGAGACTAAGGGCCACCAGAAGTCTCCTTAATGTACTGGAATTAAGCATAAATGAACTGCTAGTAAATAATATCCATTTTATTTCTTACCAGTGTACACATACTGAAGGGCTCTGACTCTGGTCTGCATATGCCTGTCACAGCATATGCTGCTGAAGTAAGGAAGTATTTATCTGCACATTCTGTAATGCTTTGTTTGAAGCAACTGCAAAAGAAAATGTTTGAAAAGTTCTTGAGTTAAAATTGTTTTTTTTTCTTGTTCCCTGCAAAAACTCTCCAGAGAAGCCCAAACAGTGACAAATCCCCCCTCTCAGGTTACAGTGTGTTCACATATTTTTCTAGTTTCCAGATAGTTCCAGTTTCTTTTGCCTATGAAAAGAAGCTACATTTTGACTATGTTTTGCAGCTAGATTTGACTACATTGGTTTAAACTGTCAGCTATAAATTGGATGTAGCAGTGTTTCTCTCTGTAAAAGGCACTGCTGGTTCCCCTCAGGATCTAGCCTTAGCTCCTTCGTAATTGGCATTTCGCTGATGGCTTCTGTGGAAATTGGTTGACCAGAAATAGGGCAGTGTGAATACTGTGATGTCCTACTTTCACAGACCTTGTTTTGATTCTTTGTCCCTGAAGTCGGTAATGTATTCTGTGCCACTGCAGAAATTTTTACCCGTGTGTTCTTTTAAATACACCTCTTCACGTTCAGTTTTGCATTAAAATATTTTAAGGGACTGTACTGCATAGATAAAGCAGTGGTATTACCTTCACAGGCTTGGCTGTTCATATACAAATAGAGCAAATATTGAGTACGTCAGGGCTCCAATTTGAATGTTAAACTTTTCACAGGATCTTTGCATTGTCTAAAAGCAAATCTCTGTAAGCTTCTGTAGCTGAACACTGTTGAACAGCATCCCTGACGTATGGCAGTAGGGTACCAGCATCTCCTTTTTCCAAAGTGTGTTTCTAGGTGCAGTCCCTACTTGCTTTAAATTAATGTAATGATTTTGGCGTTTTGCTTAAGGATTAACCTAAACGGTGGCGAGTTTTAGCTGTCACTGTAACCCTGGTGTGTCTTCGTGCACTCTGGTTCCTTACCTGTCCCTTGATGACTACAGTTGGTTGCATGACTCTCTGCTAGCTAGATGAATGCTGTAACTGGCAGAGTGATTCTGCAGAGGGGTTGTACCACTCTTAAACTTGTGCTAAGTGTGAGAATGGAACTGTGTCAGCTAGTTGTCAGCTTTAAAGTCTTTTCAGCCAGGTAGAGTCATTGTATATGTTCACCTAATATCTGTTTTGCTATTATTTACATCTAATGATCTGTTTTCCAGAAAAGTTGATTTTTACAGGTTTTGAGGTATTTGCTCAATTTCCTCAGACCTTTTGTGAACTGTGTGAGGTTCTTTGCTTCTCAGTTCAGTTACAATGTATTGAAAATAAAAAAGAATCTGTAATTAGTAAAGACAGTACTGAAATTGCACATGGTTGCATTTGCAGTGTGTTTTATTAGTTTTCTTGTGTCATTTTAGGGAGGAAGATAATTTTCTGCATTTATATTATGCTATTTTAAATCAGAGGAGCAACATATAAACATCTTTATAAATAATNCGCTATTTTAAATCAGAGGAGCAGCATATAAATTGCATATAAACATCTTTATAAATAATCACATAATTAGTTTTTAATTGAGATAGTCTGTTACCAGTTTGGAATATACACAATTATTTGTGTAGAGTTAGAAATGTCTTTATGTATGTACATACATGTATGTAGGGTCTATAAATGAGCGCGTGGAGTGAGACAGCATGAAAGAAGACTGAAAGCTAGCAGATGAAGATGACACTAGGACATAAAGGTTATTAATGAGATTTGCAGGGTATTTGATAGCTACAAGAAGCATAATGGAAAACTGGTCACAGAGCTTGTCCTGGTATGTGACAGTATTTGTCAGAATATAGCAATAAAATAGTAAGGAGAGTTTAGGGGTCACCTATTACATCATTTAATGAACTACGCAGACAGGAGAATCAGTACAGGGGCAATGTGTTGTACCTTAAGAAAGAACAAAAGGTAGCTGCAGACTAGTGGTGTGCTGCAGTGAAGAGCTCTGACTCCAGCATGGAATCGTTCCCATGTCAGTCAGTAGCTGCCACCACTCACTGTCATGTGCATGGATTTTTAATGAGATTTAACAGTATAATATGCTTTTTACTTTTTTTTATAGATATGCTTTTGTAGTTTGTTGTTTGCATTACAGAAAATTTAAGAAGAAATGATTGTGGATTTTTTTGTGGACAGGAGGATCACTTTTTTGTGACCTTTTCTTACTAAAACCCCATGTGCATTAAGCCTGTAGATTATATATGTATATATATTTTTTTCCCCCAGTGGTGATACCCATAGCAATACTGCATGTGTAGCAATACCTGAGGTTCTTAGAACATGTGATTTTTTTTAAATTTTTTTTTTCCTTTACAGATCATTGGACCTTTCATGTCCATAATTATATTAAGCCAAAAATATGGTGTTCTATGAATGTGGAAGATGGAGAAATTTTATCTGTCTGGTTGGCTGGGAGCATGGTAATACTGTCTAGGAGGTTCCCATAAAACATGTAAGCATGTGCCTTTTCTGGCATGGGTTTAAACATCTCTAGGCAAGGTTGAGAAAAGTCTTCTCCAAAGAAAGAGACCAAGGAATAATCTAATTGTGGTTAGTGCTCTTTCCACCCGGCAAGATAATTGCTTAATCGGGCAGTTGTCTGTCTGTGAAGAGTAACTGCCTCCTTGGAGGTGTAGAATCCGTTTTGCTGTACGACCGTGGTGATAAATAGGAAAAGAGACTTAAAGAGCAGGTTGCACAATGTGTAGGAGTACTTCCAGGCAGCAGTGTGTGTGTTGAGTGCTGCATCTCACGGTTAATGGTATGTGTAGTTTGGAATATAGTTGTGCCTGTAAGGTCTCTGCCCTTGACCATGTTCATTACATCTCACATAAATCTAGTAACTACATGACATGCTTAGTGGCAGATGAAGAATTAAGAACAAATCGCATAGGGTAATATAGAGAAAGGTTGATTTATTTACTTATTTTTTCCACTGTTAAGTTTTGTACCCACCTTGTAATTTCATGGAGTTTTTTGTATTAAGCTTGTGATTTTTCTGAGTTGGGACAGTGATGCAAAGCCAATTAAATGTCGTTGCTTGAAGAAATGAGGTGTTATTTTACAGGCTGTGACATTTGTGAAGTAGCTAAATGTGGTGGAAGGCCTCGTCTCCCTTTGTCTAGATAACTGATATGTTTGTATGAACATTTATCAGCAAATGTTTAAATGTGGTGGGGCATTTCTAGTGGACATGCCAAGAGACAAATCTCCCTTCCTCTGAGGCAGCACAAATCAAGTTAGCTAAGACAGAGTTCGTTCTTCTAATTGTGAGAGTTCTGTCAAATCTGTTTAATAGTGAGATACAGCTGACCCACTTGTGTTTGGCAAGTGTTAGTGACCAGAAAAAAAGCACAAGTTTCATCTGTTGTTTAATTTATCAGTTCAGATTTTTGTTAAACATTTAGCCAACAGTTCAGTTTTCTGTCTGAAATGTTTTTCAGTACATTTCATTGTGATTTAACAATTCCTCCTACAGTCTCCATCATATTTGATACTTGAAAGTGTTCTTGTGGACTTTTGCTATATAAAGAAATAAAAAAGCAGATTTTCTTTGCAAATTAGATGTCATGAGTGTTATTACAGCATTGTTAATAACTCTATACCACTAAATTATAACAAATTTGCACATCAAATCATGGGAGAGAGTTGCTCAAGGGCTGTCACATTTGGCAAGGTGCACATCAGTCACACATGCTGGGGCACCACAGCACATGTTCTCTGATCCCTTAGGACATGATGAGTGTTTGACTTTTAGCTAGGTGGTTACAGCCGGCCTGCTGAACGATGCTGTGGTACTCTCAGGTTCATACAAAGCCATAATGAGAATTGGCTGAAGGCTGTGTCTGTTGGATTCTGGCTCTCTTAGCTGGCATTTTCTTACAAATTGTCATTGCACTAGCATTTGGATTTAGAGGCATAATGAGGAATAGAAAAATTTTATTTTTAATTTTTTTAAATGTCCTTCCAAAATCACTGCACACCAACTTCAAGTGACTTCTTGGCAAAGTATGTTTTGCTTAATATGAGAAAACCCAAATGATTCACCCATATGTATTACTTACAGGAAGGGGAAGACTCCAAACTGCCCGTCATACTTTCTCTTGTCAGGAACTCGTGTTAGCACAAAAGATAAGGCCAAAATCAATGAGAGTTAGGGATCAAGTCTCCTTTAATCTTTGTCTTAATATTAGTGGGCATGAAGTGACCATTTTTCTCTTGAGTTAACTGCTACTTCCACATGGCAGTAAT
The DNA here is from genome assembly GCA_013399135.1 of Heliornis fulica. Lineage (NCBI taxonomy): Eukaryota > Metazoa > Chordata > Aves > Gruiformes > Heliornithidae > Heliornis > Heliornis fulica. The sequence continues at coordinate 56,098 of VXBZ01006770.1, forward strand.
ATGTGGGTAACTACTCGAGCTTACACTGCTTAAGACTGTCTGTTTTCACATAGAACTTTGTCTTGGTAGCTCCCCTGGGATTTCAGGCTGCATTTACAACTGGGCTTCCCCATCTTCTCAACACCGCTTCAGGCAGAGGATCGGTTTTGAAAAATGATGGGGCAATTTCTCCTGTAGCAGAAAGTAGTAATGCAAGTTGAGCATGGCTGGAAGCATCCAGTGGTATTTGTCAGCTCACTAGGAGAAAGAGTTAAAATAGCATAGCTTTCTACATATCTTCTTGTTTTCTGTCCAACAACAACAAAAAAAAAGAAGTGGATTTTAATATGATTATAGCTGAAGGAGATGAGAGGAAGAAATATTTTTAAACAAAATAATTGTTGAATTTACAGAAAGCTGGAAGAAGAATGTAGGGATTTCCCCACCCATGTGTTTTCATTAGGCTTTCTGTTAGCAGGAAATGGAAAAATACAGATTAAAAGTGTGAAATGATTGAAAGCAAGTGTCTTTCTGAGCACATTCTAGAATTTCACTTCTATATGACTTATTTCAGCTTTTAATATTTCTGTTTCTTTCTCCTGACTGGATTCCAGCTGTTAAAATACTAGTTTATACCAGACATTTCTGGTATTGGTTCCTATTGGCATGTGGTTGAATTTTGTACTACTGAGTTTCTTATTTATTTTTTTTTTAAATACCACTTCATGAGATACTCCTGGCTTCTGAGTGATTACAGGAACAGAATATTGCACACAGTCTGTTTTCCCATGGTAATAGCCTTTTAAATAGTCATTGGTGAAAGGCACATGACCCATCTTCCAAGTTTCGGAAACCACTGGAATCATGCTGATATATGTGTAACTGGATCACTGCCTGGAAGGTCTGCTTAGTAGCCACCATTTGTTTACATGACACATTTTTATTTTCGAAATCATTAGGTGCTTCAAAATCTAGCTAGCAACAGCAATTTAAAAGTAATTTAATCTTTCGAATACCATGTGTAAGAAAGAGACACATGACACCATCTGAGATTGTGTGTTCTTTTTAATTGGGTTAAATATGTTTGAGTACCACTGGGATCTCTTTGCTTTTTTTTTTTTTGAAAGTATATATTAATTTGCATAAGGAGATGTAGGTTTTTTTTTCTGTAACACTGTAGAGAAGTGAACTGGCACAGTTGGTAAATTTTTGCTGTTTATGCAATAAATAGTAATAAATTGTGGCAAATGCACCTTTTGTTGTGGACACGTCATTTTTTTTTTTTTGGTTGAATATATGATATACTCCATGCATATAATAGTACTAAATAAATACTGCAGAGAAGCCTCACTTGGGTGTCTACACTACGTACTATTATTTTTGATGGATTCTGCTCAGCTTCTCAAAGCTTTTTTGTTTAAATCAAGGTCAGTGGTAGTAATCTCTTGATGCAATGTCTATCTCAATTACAGAGGAGATAACATAATGAGATTGAACTACAGTTTTATGTAGAGAAATTTCAACCAAACTTAGCCTGACATTTGGCCTAAATAGAAAACCATATACGTAATTAATGTAGTTGAAAATATTTGGGTATGAAGTAGTGCAGTGGTGATGAATTAACTATTTGGTTAACTATTTTGTTAACCAGAATACTGTAAAAATATTAGAAATATTTTTTAATAGTGATTCATAGATAACTTATGATAGTAACTAAATTTCACCCTGGATATAGCTAGCAGCTATGTCTGTTTTCACACACTGGCTTTCTAGGAAAAGATTTCTTAATAGTTTTTTTGCAATCAGTTTGGGAGATAATTTGAAGGTAATTCAGGGCATCTTGAGGCTGCTGTTCAAGCAGACTGTGTTTTCACCATACTGCTCAGTCACTGTAGTTATGGTCTCTGTTTTCTGATTAGGTATCATAAAGTAATGTCAGGTCTATAATACTATATAGAAGCTGCAATACAGAAAAGTGCAGACTAGACCAGAAATGTAAATCTAGTGGAAGATGATACATTATAATTGTCAGGGTGTCTGGATGCATTTGGCTATTTTATAACAATTTCACACTTGTAAAAATAAATGTGTTATGCTGCAGTCTATAAACATTAGGCTCGCTGTTTTTAGAAACTCAAGATGGATCGTTAAATGTGTGGCCCAAGACAAGAATACCACTTGGATAACAAGGCCAGCTGTAGTATTGCTGTGATACTGCTGAGCACTTGCAAGGCACATTGACTCTCACGTTGTGAGAGATGACTTTTTCAAGCTTAAACAAAGAAAGGAAGAATTACTTAGTATATTTGATTGGTGTTTTTTTGGTGGTTTTTTTTTTTAACTGATTGGGTATTTTGTGAGTTTGATAAACATCTGGCATCTTTGTGCCCTATCTCAAGGTTTTTTGCGTCCTTTTTCTTTGCAATATATAACTGTATGGCTACTCCTTCTGTGTGTAGAGCTTACCTTCTGAGGTAGACACCCATGGTACAGTAGATAAATAGTTAAATCATAATCTGTACGACTTTGTTATGCTCCTTAGTTGTGATGTATTATGACCTCTGTTTTTTTTTCTGTCTGTTATTAGGATCTGTTTTTACACTGAAAGTTCAAGTAAATGACATCATCAGTCACCAGTACCTGCAACAAGCAGTTGTAGAAGTGTTTGTTAACTACACAAAGACAAATTCTACTCTTACTGGAAGCAATGGAGCAGTATTAATAAAAGTTCCCTACAAATTAGGATTAAGCTTAACTATCGTATCATACAAGGATGGCTACTTGTTAACACCTTTGCCTTGGAAGACTGGGAGAATGCCAAGTACGTAAGCCTCTTACAGTCCTATTATTAAACTGTAACTGTAATTAAATTTCTATCTTCCTCAGCAGTCTAGGTAGTTACTGTCAACTGAAAATGACCGAAGTCAAGGAAGGGAGGTGGCTTATCAGTGGAGATGTGAGGGTGAATGTTCTATTACAACTTAAATTTCTTACTCTTGCAAAACAGAAAATAGTCCTTTTTAACTCCAAGTAGGTTATACTGCAGAACTGTGAGTGTATTCTGAGAACTAGTTTTCCTAGACTTGGCAAAGGTTCTCTGTTTCGACAAAAATCATGTTACCTTTAGGTATTCCTGGAATACCAGAGCATTGAGTCCTGTATAATAGGTATAACCTGGGTTTATAGCTTCCTTATGAGGTTTCTTGTTCAACTAGTACATGTTCTTAAGAAAGCTATGCTTTTTTTTGTTTTTTTTATAAAAAGGCGAAAAGCTGCGGACTCTTAAGAATTGTAGCTACTTCTTTATTCATAGAAGGCATACAACATGTGGCAAATATACAATAGAAGTCTTCATGCCTAACTGTTAACATTTGTGCCCTGGACAACAGGAGTAATTTATTTATCTAGTCTTTGTTTACTTTTTTTTTTAAATAATTTCAGTATTCTTTAAGAATTGGAGGTCTTGGAGGATTTTTCTTCAGTTGCACAATGTAACAGATATTATTCGTTTCCACAGTATACTCATCTGTGACACTTTCATTGTTCCCACAAAGTCAAGCTAATATATGGCTGTTTGAAGATACTGTCTTAATTACTGGAAAACTGTCTGGTAAGTTCAGTCTATGCAGACCGTAATCTAAACACTTTTGTGATAACCATCTGTGCACATACATACAAAATTCCCAATGTGTTCATATTCTCATATAATACCTGTCTACTCAAAGCCAGATTTTCAGTTAATTGTGTAACTATGTATGTCTGTGACAAGTGCTAGACTAGAAATATACAAGCTGGAGAGAAAATGGGTGAAAACAGGCTGCTGTTCTAAACAGATTTCTAAGCAGTAATAAAACCACTATGTTTTACTCTTGCTAAGAAAAAATATTGCTTTTACAGATGCCAAATCTCAACCGAGTGTTCAGTTTCCAAAATTTTTAATAAAGCTTCCAACAAATCACCATATTGCAAATGTTACAGCCTATCTGACAGTGCCAGAGCAATTCTTGAAAGTGGACAGCTTTCTCTATACAACAGGAATTCTTCTGAATAAATCAGGTAAGTCTGTTGGTTAAGGATTTTTGAAAAGAAGAAATCTTCATATTGTAACGCATCTCAGTATATGGTGTTTCAGAAAAATACATGCTTAAATTAAAAGGGTCTGAAACTGCTACCACTGCATTAAATCACAAAGCTTTGTTCCATGGGAGTAAGCTGTAAGCACATCAGGGAAGTCATGTCACTCTTTGTCTTGTTCCGTTTAGTGTGAAAGTATAGTGTATTTTCCTACACTGAAAAAACGTTCAGCTTGGCTTTAAAATAATTTTAATGTCTTTGTATGTATATATGTGTGTACATATCTATGTAAGCATATATATAGAGAGAGCATTTTGTGCATATAAGGATATATACACTTATTTATCTCGTTCTACAAAGTGCTGAAGTACAGTTGTGGGATTCTAATACACGATAACTGAGTATTTGAATTCCTTTTTTTGATTATGTTCAGGATTTCATGAGAACATAGAATTGGTTTAGTAACCACCTTAAATATGGTTATGACCAGTATGTAAACTGACCCCTCAAAAAAAAAACCTCTAGTCAAACTGCAGCAGTTGACTTTAGTTGCAGAGTTGTCTGTGTTTTCACTAGCATGGTTTGCTATGGGAGCTTTACACCTAGCATAAACCTTGTGTGGAAGCTCTAGTTAGGCTCACAGACAGTTAATCTGTGTAAGTTGTGTTTGAAATGGAGTAGTCGCTATATATACAGAGTACAGTTCAAGTAACATTTTCTGTGCATCTGTTTTACTGAGAAACATTAAGTGGTTTCTCTGAGTCATTATGAATCTGCTGATACACAGTTGGTTCTTTTAGTGTTTTTCATTCTATCAATTACTGTATTTATGCAAATAAAAATAATCTCTGGTAGATTGTAGAATGTGCAACCATCTCTCTTCTTTTTTTGTTTATAGCCAATGGGCCTGAAGCCATGAGGTTTTTTAATTCTTTGTAGTGCATGAGGAGGTTTGCAACATGGCTTATTTCAACTTGTGCTCTCTTAAATTTTCATTTAATTAAAATCATCGTATATGTGGCTATCTCAAATTACATACTTCAAAACTTTCAGTATCTATATTGCATCTCTTTAAATTTAAAGCATAAAAGAATAAGCAGTGTTGTTCTCCTTTGAGTTTTTATTTCGATCTGTATGGTATGTGTTTTAAATTATTCATAATCTCCTAAAGGAATACGCTTCCTTTTGGGCAGGTGGAAGCTAATTGATATTTGATGCACCGGGAGTTTTCTCACAGCCAGCTTCTAACAGCCGGCTCAGATTTGACATTGTTCTGGCACTTACTAATTCTGTTTTGGTTGTCTTGTCATATTGTGGATTCTGAAGTATTTGTAAATTAGTCTAAGGAAAACAAAGGAAATAAAATTTCAGACTGCGTTGTAAAGCTTCATATATGCAATTTTTTTTTCTAGGGCTTTGACAAGCTTCCTAATTAACTATTCAGCTAATTATAACTGCCAAGTTAGTAAGTCAATGCTTACAGCAAAGTTTATTAATGGAACTGCTTGACTAAGGAGAAATGCAGCGATCATGTGCATATGTCTTCAGCTTGGTTCAATGTTATATATATTGCAGTTATACAAAAAATATTACCTATATTTCAAGATTAGATTAGCTATCTAGGAATCAAGTGATCTGAGGGGGAAAAATCCTTTTTTCCCCCACTCCAAGCCAAGCTTTGTCTAATCTTTGGTTCTGCAGTCAGTATTGAACCACTATGTCAGGCTGTTTCTCTTAAACAGATCTAAATTGAGAAATGACTGGGTTTTATCTTAATCACAAGATTTTTATTTTTTTTTTAAAGGCCAGAAAATATGTTGATTTTTATTTGACCAGGTTGGTGCTAACAAACAGTGGTGTGCTGGCTGTGAATGAGGACTTGCCTTTAAATAACGAGGGTAGAGACTCAATTCCAAGTATTTGTTTAAAAGCGTGGGGTGAATGCAGAGTTACAGACAAGGTATTTCTCACATGCAGGTTTCAAGAGCATGGAATTGATTCCTCTTGCTGCAATATGTGTAAATCTTCTTTTGGCTGGGAGAGAACTGAAGGTAAATGGTCCCATTCAGATGACACTTCCTCTTTCCACAAGTACTGTAAAATCAGGAGATGCTATACCTGCATGGACATTCGATATGAAAAGTGGTAAGTGGGCTCAATTAGTGGTTATTCTACCTTTTAGTGCATGCTTATCGTTTCAGGCACATGACAGCAAATATACTGGGCAGTGTGGTAAGTAGTCACAATTTTTTTTAGGAATTCTGTTGGCTTCTGACCAGTTTGAATTAATTCTTCAAAGGAATTAGCCTTCATCAGTCCATCACACTTTGGTCAAATTTATTAGCATTCCTACTGAACAAATTTTATGGTAACAAATTTTTGTTTTCATGGGAAGCAAAGGAACATAGTTTTTTGGTGATTTTTTTTTTTTTCCCCCCCAGTGATAATTTTTAAGCCTGGTACTTGTACAAGTTGTTAAAACAAATTTAGATGCTTTTTCTCCTAGACTATGGCTTTAAAGATCCTTTGACACTAAAAATGGAATAGAAACTACTTCAGTTAAAAAAGCAGTTCAGGAAGTGAAATGAAGGGGAAATAAGTCTTATCCATGGGAAAACTATAGTTCTTAAGGTATCCATGGGAAGAAGAGGCTAGGGATTACGCATTCTAAACCTTTTGTCACCCCTTCATGTCTAATTTTAGTCAAGAGCGAGTAATGAGCTACATACACTTGCCCTATTTAGATGTCCTGTATTAGGGATGTGTGCATTAGTGTACTGATTGGTTTATATTCAATATATACTATACCTTACACATTCCATCATGCTTCATCATGAAATGTGCAAGCGAAGAGTTAAGTGTTTTATTCCTTCAGGCAAAAAGATGTTATTCAGCAGTTGAAAGTACGGGAGACAATGCCACCTCTGACAGTGTTGTTCCCATATTCAAGAAGGGAACTGATCATCTTAATGAAGAATAACCAAAGAATGTAATTTTAATTAAGAGCATGGTAATAAAACATAGACTAGGCTGTCTCTTGGGGAAAATTTTTTGCATAGAATGTTAAGTTTATCTGTATGCCTTGAAGATGTCAGAAGATGTCTCTTATTATCTCTGATAATAAGAGATAGCATTCTTCATCAAAGAGTTTTGTTTTGACATAGTAAAATAGTACTAGGAGTTTTAATTTCTTGCTGTCAGAGCCACTTCTGCCAGCTCCTGTGCTCATATGTACATATGCTGAGCTTTTTTAACTCTCTGAAAAGTAGGCCAGCAATGTTATTAAGGCAAAAAAATTGAAAGAGCTAGAGCAGTTTGACACAGGGTCAGGTTGGAGTATACACCAGTGCAAGGTGTGTATGTAGGTGTTGAGGGGCCAGCTTATCATGCCTATTTAGATATGTTGGCCTTGAGGGGTGTTTGCTGAGCAAATAAAGTCAGGTAAAACAATTGTGTTTTTTCCTTTAATGAGGTGTACTCTTATAGAGGTGCCATGAAGGTAAATTGTTTGTGAAGGGTCCTCACTGACATTCAGTGTTTGCATGGAGCCTTAACTGCTGCTTGCTGAGAGGATAAAGGTGACTGTAAGTCTACAGACTTACAGAGACACACATTTTTTGGGTATAACTCCTGCTCTTTTATCCACTTCCTTCTCTCTCCTCTACAGTGAATATTTGCAACTGTATTGACTATTGTGGATTTTTTCTTTTTATCTGACATGGAAAATTACTTTTTGGGAGATGAGTAATCACAAAGCATTCCTTAATCAAGGTTCTTCTGGTAGATCTGAACACTTCAGCCCTCCACCAAGCATTTGAGTGTGTTCATAAGTAGCATTGGGCCCCCATCTGAGCTGACGAGAGCTACCACTACACTGAAAAATGAGACTCTGGCATCCCAGATGTTGCATGCCTCCAGCAAGGTGTGAACACACACTTATATACTCTGAAATCATTGGGTTATATGTCATAGCACTAATCAGAGCTTCCATGTCAGTACTGATAGTGCTAAGAGGAAAAGTTTGGCTTTGGTGTTGTGTAGACTGATCCATATGCAGCAAAAGATAGAAACAGCTTTCATGTGTCTGCTTGTGCAGTGTTCCCCGGGGTTATTCAAACTGATAGTATGGAAACTGTTCCTGGAAAATGAGTTTTTTGTGTTTTGTGTGTTCTAGCTGCTCTAAATGCAGAATTTGTTGATGTGTATTGAACGCACCTTCCTTCTTACTAAATATTCTGCCTTATTAGTACTGAAAGCACTTTGTGGATTTTAATAGAATAAAAAACAAAAGGCTTGTATTGCAACATTTCATTGAGAAGGATAGCTATCCCTCTGCTGTGTTTTACCTCCCTGTAAGTAGCCCACCCTCTCCCTGCAAAACAGTTTTTCAGTATAGTGACATCTTAGAGTTCCCTGGACACAGAATTTCAGGATCTGTTGTTATTCTATCCATATAAGAGTTAGGGATGGAAGACTCTTCTGGCTAATGTTGCAACCAAGCCTGGACAAAAGGTTTTCCAGGTAACTGAGAAGCAACTTCTTTCGGGGCTCTACGTGACTGCTGCTGCTATTCCTCTCTGCCAGAGAAACTGAAATTATATAAATCAAGTGATTTACACTTCTTGCATGCTTTATTGTTTTTAAAAAAAAAATGGTGGCTTTCTCTCCTCCTCAGTATTTGCAGTTTGAAAGTGTATGGTTGTTTATATGAGGTTGTTAACTGTCCTTGGAATTTCACAGATGGCACACAATAAATGTGTTGAAGTGGATGAAGTATAATTCTGTCTGTTCTACTGTATGCTGTATTGACTGTAGAAGCTGGCATATCATAATACCTGTCCTTCGTGCTGCCAAACAGACCGTGTGGAATCTGTGTCCTAACAATAGACCTTCCTTGGGCTAACTAAACAGTAACTGCCTCGGAGCAGGGAGGAGGAGAGCAACATTCAAGACATACATTGTTTATCCTATTGTAGTTTATTAGATTAAAATGCTTTCCAACTAAGTTCTGCTAGCTAATTTTAAACTTGTATTCATATGCTACAATTACCTGCTTCTTGATTATTTTTGGTTTTATTTTAGGTTTGGCCTTCAGACATGCTTACGGTCACATAATGAGATTTTTTACATGATATGTATGCATATTTATGTAAGACGTTTGTTAGTTTAATAAAACTTAATTTTTTATTAATCCAGGTAAGTATTGTTGATGTTTTGTTTCAAAGGAGATGTCCCCACAGAGGTATTTGCAGTGACACTGATGAGAAAGTTTGCGTGTTCAGGTGAAGGTGTTCAATAAATAGCATATAGGACAGAAAATTGAGGTTTTCTTGTGACCGTACGTATCTTTGATGATAGCTTAATTGCTAATGGCTTGAGGCATAGAAGAATTCATCCTGGTACGTGAAATGTTTTGTCCTTTTCAGGTGCTTGGGTAAGCCGTGGGCTAGGAATGGTCAAGGAAGCAGATGGTCAGTTAGTATGGACGTATACTGCTCAACACTTAGGCTACTGGATAGCAGCTCCACTGCCTGGAACAAGAGGTATTGCAAACAACTGAAAAGGAATAACCTAAGTAAGAGTGTATCATAAGGCTGTAAATTTGATGGTCTACTTAACAATAGAAAGGGAAAAACTATGTACAAATCCAGCAGCTGGATAACTTTTATTTGATTCTTGGTAGTGTGCCTTCCTTCATATAATCGTTTCCTAGAACTTAAGTGCTATCTATAGGGAGGGGCTAAGTCTTGACTAGAGGTGAACCGATGTGCTTATACTGTCGCCATCTTTTGGAAGAAGCCTGCAAGGGAATGTGACTATGGAAATCTAAAAATCACTGCAACTGTGTCCCTTACAGTTGAGGGGTCATGTATGGCAGGAAGAAATAGGGCAAGAAAACTAGTTTTGTGTAACACACTCCCAGGGGACTTTGGTTTATCTAGACTTGTTGCATGTACGGCCAAATCATGCGAAGTAGTTCTTACTGGAGAAGTACAACATCAAATTTTCAAAACAGCACTTGCTGACAGAAGCACTAAATAGAAAATGTAGGCTGTGCTTCTAAGTAATTTTTTCACAACTAATACAACTCTAATTTTACTGGTGTTGAGTAAATGCCACGGTAAGGCTTTCATGCTTGAGGTGAACCTTTGAAGACCCGTTATTTTGTGACCACTTTTTGCTGTTTCAGAAAACTATACAAAATATAAAAAAAAATAAAATATACAAAGTGAAAAGGGAAGGATGAAAGTAGTGTTATTAGAACACAAAGTCACCAGAAATGTACAGTTTATTAGCTATGTAGAGCTCTGACTATCAAGCAGAATTATTTGGCTTGGGGAACTAATTATTGTCTGGTTTATTTGACAATCCAGAATCCATCATTACTGCGGTTTCCAAGGACATAACAGCCTATCACACAGTGTTCCTTACGGCCATACTGGGCGGAACTGTTGTCATTATCATTGGATTTTTTGCTGTTCTTCTTTGTTACTGCAGGTAAGCAAAAAGAAAGGCTCCGGTAGGCTTAGCATTATTGAAATTTAAGGTTGTTAAAATAGTCTTTTGAAGTTGAGACTTGTTTTCTTAGATAAACAATAGTGTGTAGCCTAATATTTATTCTAAAATTACAATTATTACAGAATTTCAATTGATTTTTGTTATATCACTTTGCACTGTAACTTCTTAATTGAAGTCAAATCTTCAGCTCATGTAATCAGCAATCTATTAATTCCTAGTATGTTCTACAGTCACCTTGCATCTCTTTTGCATAGGGATAAATGTGGTCGGACAAAAAAGAAGGAAAAAAATACAACTAAGCTGGAGGTCATAAAGAAAGACCAGACCACGTCAACAAGTCACATAAACCACATCAGTGCTGTCAAAGGGGCTTTAAAGTTGGAGGATAAGTCGCAGCTGTATACCCCGAAGATATCTTCATACAGCCCTCAAAGAAGCATGTCCATAGACATGGAAGATGGAAAGTCACGAGACAATTTCAAAATGTACACAGAGGATGCTTCTTATCAACCATCCTGTCAGACTGGTCAGTCAAGAAATTCATCCCATACACTGGAGCCCAATGCTGCAATCAGGCACTTACAGCAGCCAAAGCATAGTAGCAGTACTATTTCCCCGGCTCCTAGGGACATTCAAGACCAAAACAGATACCTTTCCCTGAAGGAGGAGATGTATGGGCTTTCTCATATCCCAGAACATCTAATGCATATTTACAACCAACCTATCGCTATTCTCCAAACCTCTGACCTGTTCCACTCCCCAGAACAACTGCATCCTGCTAAATCAGCGACTTTGCCAAGAAAAGGGCAGTTAGTATACAGCCCCATGATGGAGCCCATGAATCGTGACACTTACATGCAAACGTTACCAAAAATGCCCGTGCACGCTCACCCGCAGCCGTCTGTCTGCAGGGATGAGAACAGTACATTGGATAGTGAGGAGGGCTTACCCTCTCAAACGCCAAACTGGAGCCGCTACACTAATAGCTTACTGGAGTCTGTCTCTGTTCCTGGGACGCTGAATGAAGCAGTTGTAATGACTCCGTTTTCATCTGAACTGCAAGGTATTTCAGAGCAAACGTTACTTGAGCTCTCTAAAGGAAAACCATCTCCACACCCTCGAGCATGGTTTGTGTCCCTGGATGGAAAGCCAATAGCTCAAGTGAGGCATTCTTTCATAGATCTGAAAAAGGGCAGAAAAACAGAGAGTAATGATACCAGCCTGGACTCTGGTGTGGATATGAACGAGCATCATCCCAGTAGGAAACTGGAGAGAGAAAAAACTTTCATTAAAAATATGCCGCATTCCAAGATCCTTTTTTTGGAAGACCTGGATCTGAGTAGCAGTGAAAGTGGGACCACTGTTTGCACTCCAGAGGACCAGGCTGTGAGGCATATTCTGGATGGAGGGAATGGGCCTGCCGTGGAACAGCAAGATGAAGAAGGTCTAAGAAGAAAAACTTTATCGGGAAGCCATGAATCTGGTATCCCTTCTGCTAAAAAAAGGGATAGACCATGTATCACAAAAAGAGATAGCAAAACCAATATCTGGAAGAAGAGAGAGGAGAGGCCGCTTATTCCCATAAATTAAAACACAATGTGCTTTGTGTTGTTGCTCTCCCTGCTGGTTATTGACCTCTTGGCTGCTTGTGTAATTCTGCAGTATTGGGTTTACAAGAGAAATGTTGTTTTCTAGTATCAAGAAAATTACTTTTTTTTAATATACAGATTGAGTTGGTAAACTTCAGCTGGGCAATTGATATTCAATGTGAATGCTACTATTTGAAATTTTCCAGTTCCTCATTTTTCTGGCAGTGTAGGGGAAGGCCCACATTTTATTAGCCTGTCATTCTTGGACACACCTCTGGGAATGCACAGTGAGAAATGTAGGCACATGTTTTAATTTTTTATTATTTTTTACTCGTTGCTAATGTGTTGGTGGAGTGGTTGAAGCTGTTCCTCAGCCTTGTTCCTAATCAGTGTGACCATCTGTACAATATTTTATATGTGAACTTTTCTAGGGATCTGTTACTACTTCTTTGTATAACATAAAATGTTTCATCACTTGGCCCCACAACACCAGCAGGTGAGCTCTGTTGGATTTGCCAGCGGAGCTCTAAAGCATTACTGACCTCCTTGTGAGCCCATCTATGTGCAGAAGATTGCCGTTCCCTAGAGCAGTGTCAGAAGGGGAAAGTGTATGAGCTCTGTGGTCGCTGCAGTCCATGGTCCCCACTGGCTTAACATGTCGCTCAACTGCTTTCTTTTAGTCTGCTTTCTTATGAATTGTGGACATTGAAGACTGGCATCTGTTAGGAAGTGTCCCCATTCAGCAGAAAAGGACTGGTGTTGGTAGCATTCCAAGCTGCTGATGCTACTGATCCCAGTGTTCTGTTTTGGCTGTGGTGTCAGTTAAAATCTTCTTTTCTGCGTGCTGGTTGTTTAGTTGTGTCCACAATGTAATTTTGATTCTCTGCAGATTTATAAGCTAGAGTTTGGCCCATAATGAAGAAGTAGGTAAGTTTAGACAAATTATGCCTTTGAAATAGTTTTCAAAAAGTTTGGTACTGTTACTTTTTCTTTGTGGTTTTTTTGTTTGTTTGTTTGCTTGTTTGTTTTTTGTTTTTCAATTAAGATCATTGGAGGTTTACGTGCCTATATTTTGCCAGCCTAAGCTGCTTTTGTCTAGGTTGTGCATTACAGAGGGGTTAAACAGGCTTTAAATTTTTGGGATTTTTTTATGAGCATGAGAGCACAGATAGGAAAATTTGGTCTATAATGCAATATAAATACTACTTATGACTCATCTTAGAGTTAAATTTACCCAAAGTCATGGATGCATGAAATGTAACTAAGATATGTATAGAGGAAGGAAAAGGCCATCAGAATATTCTTTATTTTTTATGTTCATCTTGTCAAAGTAAGTGTTTCAACTTTGGCTAACAGAAAAGTAGATGCATCCCTTAATGTGCTACTTATAGTGTATAGAATCTCTTTCTGTGGCTTTGAAGCTGTTTCCCTGGTGAAATAAGTTCCAGCATTTTGGCTTTGGCAGATTGATTATAAATCATCCTAAAAAAGCTTTATAATTATTTCCCTTAGAGCTTGGTTAAATATCTGTACCAAGACCCAAACATACAATGCCTAGATGTGAATTGTGGGGTGAGGTGCACTCACTTGTCTGCCCTGTAGTACACTTAAGGGTGGGGAAATGTCCTATGCAGCTGAGCTTTTGGGAATATTTACTCAGGAAATGTTACTGTGAAATATGTTTGTTATGTTGGGATTGTCAGTTGTCTGGTCTTGTTTCTAGAAGAATATGCAAGGTAACCAGCAGTCCAACTTCTGGTGTGCAGTTGCTTCATGAAGAAAATGAGATGTTGCTGTTGAGTTTACAAGTAGGAAAGTGCAAAAGAATTTTGAGATAAGTGGGCAAATAAGTCCGTAAGTAAATTGACGAGATGAATATTTTAATTATACGGTTCATCTATTTGAGGTGAAAATGGCTTGTCATATTGGCATGCCTTTGGTACTTTTTTAGGTAATGGCAATTCACTTTTCCTATTATGAATACTTTTCCATAATGCTTTTTTTCTGTATGCAGTTCCACTGGATTTTGTGTATGACTTACTCTCTAGCCCCATGTTACAGGTATTTTCATCCTTTGTTATATATATTAGTAGGAATCAATTTACATATTCTGTGTAGATGCATATTACTTCTGAAACCTGCTTTGACTTTTGAGGTTTAATATTGCCCTGCTCTTGAAGCTGCATCGATTCTGATGGCTCCTTTTTCAAAAAAGAGAATATTATATATTCTGTTCAACGTAACGAAATCCCTGACAGATATGAATTGTTTTGAGATACTAATATTGAATTGCTAAGTCTCTACTTGACGTTTTGTTTTTGATTTAACTTAAATATATATTGCAGATTTTTTTCAGTGCATTTTTTCTTTGTATACACCAAAAAGACCTAATTCCTCAAACTTTCTTACATTGTTAAAAATTTCAGACCACTGTAAATGGCTTTATTCAGGTGAGTTCAATGAATGAAGTTTTGCACTCCAGTGTTCTTGTTTTGTGTCAGAGTAGGTATCTGGTCACTAAAAATGATTTGAAATTTTGAAAAGGCCACTTGTGACTCTGGGACTTAAGAGTAATGGTGCCAAAATCAGGTGTACTGATGCAGATTCTCATCTGCTCTGCGAGTTGCTTAAGAGCAAAGACCGGATTTGGGGTCTGTACCATCATTCTAAGGCTTGTAACTCTCTGGATTTAGCCACACTTACCTTGCAGACATCGTAGTGCAAAGTGGCCCTTAGTTTTGATGTGGTGGTTGATGGTGTTAGCCAGAGCTTGTGCCTGCCAATTAACTCGGGTGTCTTAGGTGAGTATTTTGATGTAGCATAAACTAAGGGAAGTCATCACGCATAAATAATAAGCAGCCGTAAGCTAAATGACAGTAGATTTCATATTTTTATCAAATGCTAGTTATTATAGAAATTTAAGTGATTCCCCTTCCCCCCTTATTTAAAGATTACCTTTGATAAACGGGAAAATTCTTTATAGTGCTGTCAGAAAATAAAAGAACAGACCTGAAAGCACAACCGATTTGATGATGAGGGACATTATTTACCATTAAATATGTATAGCTGGAGATGACGCACAAAAATAATAAAGAATGTAGGAATGAAAATGTTTTAGTTGTCTGCTTTGCTTTTATGAAGTAATTTTTACCAAAGAGGATGTAATGAACGGGCACAGGTCTAAACTTTCTTGTTAGTTAAAAAGTGAAACATGTTAATAATATTACAGGTGTAACACTGTGCAAATGAAAAGGCAGTACAGTACACCCGTTGTCCAGTACTGCAGATGAAACTTGCCTATTAGGAAAATCTGAAGGTAAATGAGCCTGCTGAAGTGCCTTTCTCTGTCATCGGACTTATTTTATCAGTGGGACACCTGACCATCTGAAAAGCACATTATGGATTTTTTTTCTGTTAGCCAAAAATAAAACCAACCTCAATTCACACTTAAAATTATGTAGCTTTTGTAATATTTTAAGAGGCAGACTTAGTGTTTTTATGATGGAATACTGACTCCTGCATGTTGATGATGATGATAGTAATTGTTGTAAACCTTTTTCTTTTTTTTTTTTTTTCATTTTATGTTCGCAAAGAAATTTTTAAAAATTTTATCTTTAGCAATCTGAACAGTAGTATCTTTTAAAAAGCCACTTGGAGATCTGACTCAACTTCATAAACCAAGAGTAAGCGTCTCGAAGTCACTGGATTTCCAGGTATGAAACTGACTGGGATTTTAACTTAAAAATTAAATTAATATATGTTTATATATAAAAACTATTATAAGAATCCTTTTTTCAGCTGCTAATCTTCCTTGCCAGTACGAGCAGAAAGCGTATGGAAATAGATACTCAAGTCTTACTTTCTAGAAACAACTTTAATTTCAATTTGGAGCCTAACTTGCATCATTTATATAACCCAAGCTTCTGTTTATTTTTTTTAATTCAGTGGAATTATGCAAAACACAGTGCTATGCCTACAGAGTTGACAAGGAGTTACTTTTATGTAAAATAATTTATATGAAAAGTGCTTTAAATTACTTGAATCTGAGCTTCACTTTCTTTTAAAAGTAATAATCAGTGTCTTCTGATTACAAAAATAAATGGCTTTTTTTTTTTTTAAGACTGGCATGGGAAAACAGAGTTGTCATTTTTAGTATTGGCACTCTCAGCTAGAAAATTACTTGACCAAAATAATTTTTTCAGTCATTTTGAGATTTATTCAATGTTTCTTTATTCCCCCTCCTACAAATGTACTTTCTTCCCCAGTTAACTGATTCAGTTCCTTTGAAGCACTTGTTGCACTTCGGTCCATGCTAGAACAGTAGTGTTTTCACTTGTTCTTGTGTAGGAAGGTTCCTTTTAGTGCTCATTAGAGTGTGGTTTTCATAAAAAAGCCTGGCTCTGAGATGCTGAAACATGGGTGAATTGATGGCACTGGTTGTGCTTACCACCTCGCACGTCAGAGCCGTATATTCAACTAACACTTCATTCCCTGGGCAATCATTTTCAAAAGCACACCAGTATGGATATTGTTCATGTAAAACATTCTTGATATTCAGCATCTTTGTTTTGAGTATTTTTACCTTTTTATATTTTCTCAGAGGTGTCTTTTCATCTCTGTATTTACTACAGTATCAGTGTATCTGTTGCTGAACATGTAACTAAGATTTGTAAAATGTTATAGCTTATGCAATATAATAAAAGTTTTAAAAGTCTTTGGTGCCTTAACTTTTATTTCAGTGTCTTTGAAGTTATATGTTGTTTAGGAACATACCTATCTCACTGAACACTTTTTTCCTATCACTAACAGAATTATTGTCCTTTGGTTTGGCAGTTCTAATTCAGTCATATTCTGTTGCATTTCTACTGAAGAAAGATTTCTGTACCCACATTAGATCTAATTCCTGTTCCTCAGTTAGTGCAGCTAAGATTATCCTTGTGTAAATTGACTGTGTTGCAATTGGAAGGGGGTACCTGGGGAAGAATATTATTTCTGGGTTTGTTCTTATGCCTAACCTTTCTTCTCCATTCATTCATTTAGGGATTTTTCAGTTGCTCCGAGAACACAAAAAAAAAGATGAATTCTATATGTCTGCAGAGTGCTTTAGACAGAGGCATCAATTCCAGCTAGGTATAAGCTTAAAGTACTTACCCCAGTAGAAGAACAAGACAGTTTTGTGACATAGAGGAGCTTAAGTAAAACTTCAGGGTGTAATGTTCAGTTCTTCACTAGATTGAACATTAGTATTTCTCAAGCCTTTATCTTTTCTAAGCTTCACAACAGTCATGCCTCAGTGTTTTTACCATTGTTCAGAAACCCTGCAAAACTGTAGGCAGGCATACTTTCTGATGTGTGTTCCAAAAATAGTTGCTTGAGAAATTATCCATTTCCAGAGAGGCAAATTTCTGGTTCTACTTGCTTGGCAAGTTTGCTAACATTTCCATGAGAACCTGTTTGGTGTTTTACACATTTGGCTGGTGTACCCTTCCAAGTCAGAGGATTGTGTACCACCTGTTCATCAGTAGGACGTGTTTCTTCACCGCAGCCAACTGTCGATGAAACTCAAAAGATAGAAAGGTCAGCTCTTGCGTATTTCTTAGCTAAATGTAGACTAATCATTTGTTCTTGCCTATAACAGTAGTTCAAAGAATCCTCTTCTCTAAAGTTATGACTGCAACCCAGGGGGCTATGTTGCTTATGTATAGAATGCATGCATTCAATGTTTTGCGCACTGGCAAGCTAAAGACAAAATTTTACTGACTGCTGTAAACTGGATATTTAAGTCCCATTTTCAAAGGTCCTACAAATATCAAGTTACTTCACTCTAACAGAATTTACACTTTCTTCACACCCATAGGAATCAATGACTGCTAGCCTTCCCTTTCAGCTTCATTCCCTTTTTGATTCTGTTCTGTATCAATTCTGGACTTAAAGAGCAGTAACTACTGAGATTGTAACTGATCCTTCAAGTGACCAAGGAGTTTGTGTTTACATTATTACTGTCACGTCATCAGTGAAGAAATACTGCTGCCAGGTAAGCTAACCTATGGTAAATCTTAAGAGGGCTGTCTTCTGTGAACTCCACTAAAGCTGCTGATACAAACTAGCTGAGATGAACTTCAATGTATGCAAACTGCTGCAGGCTTGTGAAAGGCTCCCCAACTTTCAAGTGAACTCCACTCCTTTTGAAAAACGTGTTCTGAGACAGATCAAAGCTCTGCTGCTAAGTGTTTGAAATGCTAAACTGCTCAGGGGATGTAAGTACTGGGAAGGTGCTAACTGGCACTGAGTAAGAAGCACCAGGAAGAATATGGCTTTTGGTTTCAGCTGATAAACTAGCAAAGTAGAACAGGCTATATCTTGGTATTTTAATTTCTCAGAGAGTCTGAATCTCTCAAAAAAAATCTGGTTAAATTTTTTGAACAGCTGCCTAATGTAAGCCATTGAATTCTAAGCAATATTTTCTCCAAACATTTATATGAACAAAAGCTATAGAAGTAGTCAGGACTTTATGAAAACCAAGTTCAAAATCCATAACCCATGTGTTGTGATCTCTTCCAAAGCTACCTTAGAAATCACGTGGGATCTTATCTTGCTCTATTTTGGATTATAGACTCTAAACTTAATCACTTAGTCTATTTTTGGTATTAATATATTATTCAAACATTATGTCTAATTATCCCAGCCATTCTTTTTAGTAGTTTTTTTTTTTTTTTAATAAAAGTGTAAGGTAAGGAGAAAATCCTGGTCAATAATAGTGGTGACACTTGCCTACTTTACATGCTCATAGTACATGGGCACAGAAATATCTTCAGTCTTTGATTTGGGTAGTACCAGTTAATTTCTAAGATGATCCTGGAGCATGAATCTGTCATCTTTCCTGAAAGTTTTTCTTTAAATGCTAGCCTCGTGTGCATGCAGTGACTACATCAGGCAGTCCTGTCTTTCTGATGAGAAAGACTGACAAGGCAGACAGATGAGCAAAAGCTTTTCATTTTCCCTAAATCATCTGTTTATGTACAATAAAGCTGTCAGTTACATTTTATCTTTACATTTGTTATGTCAAATATTTGAGTGAAAGATGATAGCATTTTAAAAGTACTGTTTACCACAAGATATTTTCACTATGAACAATTAAAATATTGCTTCAGTATTTTTATTACAAGGTTCTGAACTACAAGAACTGGATTGTTTTTCTAGGTATATTTAATATTAACTATGTTAAGATGACTTGCTGCTTTATTAGAAATATAAATTACTATATGTTCTTATTCAGAATATATTTATCACCATTTGTGCAGATGCTGTTACAGAAACTGATAAAAAAGTATTTAATGATTATCATAATAATATGGAGAAGACAAGCATCTTCTCCTGAAGATAAAATACTACTTTGTAATAATTTACTGGTTTAAAGTTTTTACGTGTTTCTCCTTGTGCTGATAAATCGAAAAGCTGTTGAAGAAGTCTCCATTTCTTATTTCTCTTCCATAATGTCCAAAAGTCACAGAGACAGATTTGCCTCAAGATAGAGAGGATGCTCTTGTAAGTGATGAAAAGAGCAGCTGAGAACGATTCTGCAAATGTGTTGTCTGCTTTTGGTGTGCCAAATACAATTAACCCTCTGAAGTTAGATGCCTTAGTGAGACTTTTGTGGAGCCTGTAACCAAGAGTGTCAGCTTGAAGTCGTGGACTGGGAATCAGAGATGTTCTCATTGTTTGTAAGACAAATAACTAAAACATGAAAGGCTGATATTTCTGGAGGTCTAGAGATGAAGTAGCAGCACAATTAACTTCTAAAACATAGGTATGTCCATTTATGGTTTTTACAGTAATCTGAATCCTGTCAAATCTGTGAATTTACTAGGGTTCACCCCCAACCCGTCTTTTAGTCTATGTAGTGAATTCATGGCCAAGAGGAACCATCTGTATGTACCTTAGTGAGGCACTCAGTTGTGGCACTGATGAGCTAGGGTGTCCCTATAAAGACGCCGTGGTTCAGCATACACAGGCAGAGGATAATTTAGTTCTCTTTGTGGTGGTGTTTTGTGCTTATCTCAATACCTTTCTGTAGCTAAGTAAATCTAATTCAGTCCAAGGTCTGTGTGATGCGTGTAAGGAGAACTGAGATCAATTGATATTATATAGGTCAAAGTAGGATATATAAAAAAAATAATTTGGTACCTGTCTAGAAATAAAAGCATGGAGAATGGTGGAAGTCAGTGAAAGGTTCATGACATAAGTGACATACTCAAAAAAAAAAAGCTCAGTGCATCTAGGAGGAAAACCAAAACCACTTCAGTGGAATATGGGACTAAGTCAGCAACCAGTTAACACTTCATGATGAAGTAGTAGCTAAATAAATTATTTAGTGATTACAAATATGTGCCACAGAATTGTTTGGAGATAGACTGCGCTAAAACGTGTAAAAAAAAAAAATAGATCCTTTGCCTTGTTTTCCATGGATTTTTGTTTACAAAGCACATGAGGTTTCTACTCAGTAGATGAAATTAGTTACAGTAAAGGCAGAGGAATAAGCAACAAGCTCTAAGATATACTGAAAGACACAGCACTGCCAAAATATTGGCTTAAAACCTCTTGCTTGTAGCACTTTCCTACAACTGGAACTCCTCTGCCGTTATTCCAAGGGATTCCACAGTGCCTCTCCTGTCTTGTTTTCTCTGTTGCAGTCCCACGTAGTTTAAAGTTTCTGAATTGTTCTACAATGAGCCTTAGAGGTGCTGAAGTTTCTCTGCAAAGCGGACACTTCACTACAGCATCATTCTCCAGTTCATCTTGGTGGTCAGCCCAGGTTTGCATGTTTTATGTGAACATGTTACCACTGCTCTATCTCCAGAAAATGAATATCAATTACTGTAATCTCTCGAGAAGTGTGTAAGAAGAACGATATAACAATGCTGAGTAGAGTAGCCTTCCCTTTTCTCTTCCTCCTTCCCTTCCACCCACGTTTTTACTTGTAGGATTGCCAAATTTTTCCAGATTGGTCAAGGGCTATAAGAACTGTGGAGTATTTTTCCTTGAATAATGAAGTGCCCTATATTAGCAGCTCTTGTTAACATTTAATCTACAAATAGAAATGTAACGAGACAAAGAACAAACTGTATACTTGACCCGCAGTAAATAAAGGAAGCATTTTTTTAATAACTTCTGAGAAATTGCACAAGCATCCTCTTAATCTGTTTTTTTGGGTTTTTTTTTTTTTTTTTCTGATCAATGCATCTATCATTCTCCAAGTGCGATGTTTATGAGAAAGGTTTCCTCTAGATTTTGTGTTTGTTCTTGATGTAGTCGCTGAAGCACATTTTCTTTCTAGGAGACACAATTTAAAAGGATCTAGCAAAAGTAAATGCAGAAATGCCAAGTGTTTTGATGAAACTCTGCACTTACATCACTTGTGATAGTTCTCCATCTATGAAATGCAGTAGGTACTCTATGAAATACATATAGTACACTTCAGCCCCCCAAAATGTTGTAAACTGTTTTTTTAACTTGCACAGAAACTGCAGACAACATGCTTATGCAAGTACTTGTCTAAAATTCATCCCAAGGCAAAACCGAATCAAAAATGTTTCTAAATGTTTAAATCTCTGTTAACTTCTCAATTTTCAACAGCATTACATCACAGAAGACCTTTATGGATATGTTGAAGTAAGAATAAACACATTTCTGCTTTGAAGTACTGGAAATCAAAAAGTTGATTTTTGGAGGATTTTCTAGAAATAACATTGCAAAAATAGCATAGTGCTTTTTCTGTCTAGTGACTTGTGTTCAAAAAGTAAAAAAGCCCACACAACTGGAAATGCTTTCTAAACCGCAAATTAAGCCTTGCACCATCTTTAGAAACATGGACTAATAAAGCTAGCATTACTTCCTTAGTGCAATTCCTGATGCATATGAAACGATTGTGTTGTGCCTCTCCTTCACGATGGAAGAGGCTAATCTGATAACTGAATGGTGGGACTTCAGTAAAATGCTGAAGGGCCTTCCTTGAAGGAGCTGCCACAAGAAGTTGAGGCGAGGTAGGAAATTACTCTAACAGCCACCAACTGCATCTGTTCTCTGAAACTCTGTCAGGGTACAGCTCTGATCCCACAGCTGAGCATCCTCAATAGCCAGGAACCAGTTACAAATGCCAGGGATGAGTTAACACCACTGGCTTGCTTTTTATGTAAGGTGGTTTACCTGTACAACACTTTCAACAGCTCAACATTCTAAAATCCCATTCAGATGGAAAAATGCCAGCCGGGTTCTGATTGTGTACAAGGTAGAGTTCTATATCAAAATCTTTAAGAAGTAACTCTCTGAGTTTGGTTGATATTTAGTTGCTTTGATACTTTTGGTAAAAGACCTTTCGACTAACTGGTGAGGAACGTTCACACTCGCAGCAGTGTGTGAGTTTCTGCACTTGAGGAAAGGAAATCTGTTGCGTTGGGGATCTGTCCCCTAGCAGCCTCTCGTCCAGCCTGTTCTCAGAACGGTCTACAGCTGCCTTCCTTAGCAAGCTTTCCTCAGCTTGCCTGCTTCGTGCACCGGAAGGTTGAGGGGAATCCCCATGACACGAATCACCACCTCGGGCATCGCACAGGAGCATCTCTCGCCGACTGAGGCAGTTCATCACAGAAGCGATACAAGAGCGTTTTTCGATAGCAAATACTGCGCTTGCGCCTCTCTGCTTCCAACGCTGCTCCTGCGCGCAGGGGAATGACTTCAGCACGCCACCTGTCCTACCCCCGTAGCACTTGTACCGTCTGTTGGTGGGACTGGCGCTGCTTTCCTTTCGTAACGGCCCGTGGCCGCTGCTGCAGCTCCTGGCTGAGAGCAGACGGACGGAGCGGCAGACCCGCCTCGCGGGTGCGGACCGCGCGGTGCCGCCTCAGCGGCCGCGCGCTCAACGGCCGCAATCACCTCAGCGGGCCGTCTTCCGCGCACCGCCGCCATTAACGAGAAGCCCCTCAGGTGGCGCGGTTCAGCCTGCCGGCTGCCTCTCGAACGGCGGTGGTCGCTGAGCGCAGACCGGGCTTCCGCGGTCGTCGCGGTTGTTCCCGTCGGCTGCCTGCCCGCCCTGTCGCAGCGTCGGCCCCGGGTCTGGCTGTCGTTGGCGGTGTCCGTTATCGGTAGGATTTCTCTCAGGAAATGAAGGGTGGCTTCTTTTTTACAAGGCGAAACAGTTTTGAAAACCTTGCCCCGAAGGGCGGGCGGGCTTTGGGCCGCCGACGCTAGGGAGAGCTGTTGCACTCCCGATAGTCGTTAAATAAATGCGTTTGTTTTCACTTCACGTTTGTATCGGTTCTTCAAATAATTACTGGTCACGAGGCTTTTGATAATATCAGAGTGATTTGTGTAAATTTTACTGGAATGTAAACGGGTACAATACGGTAATGGGGGTCTGACTTCCCTTTGTTTTTTAAAGGTGTTACACAGTTTCTTTGTCTTGTGCAAGGCTTCTGTGAAATGTCTTTATTTCAGAAGTGACTAAGCGCTGCTGGGAAGTGACAGAGATGGGGAAAACCTCCCAGAAAGGCAGGAAAAGTCGGCAGCGGGGCCTCTAGGAGTGCCGGAGGAGTTGAGGTTATGGGAAGGCAGCAGGAGTCTGGGGACCTGGCACTGCACCGCATGGGAACGGATCTATTACACACACACCGCCCCTACCCCCCCTGCCAGATGGTGGAGGAAAAGTGTTGAAGAAAAGCTGATGTTGCTGCGGGACTGTGATCAGTGCAGGGATGAGAAGAAGATTAGACAGAAAAGGTATTTTTTAAATGTTGGATTCATCAAAAAATCAGCTAGGGACCTTGATATCTGGGACAGAAAGTTCTGTTGGGTAGTGTAAAAAGCACTGACTACATAGGCACTATACAGAGCGACATAATGTGACTCAGGTGAGTTGGCCACAAGTGTGGCTTGAATCAAGTAGACAAGTCAAACTGGAAGGATTGAAGTGGCTGTTTTCCATTTTCATCACATAATTCTCAGAGTTTATTCTTTCAAACAATTCATAAGGCCCCTGCCAGCAGGCCAAGGGAGCTGGAGAATTATCATCAGAACAAGCCCCTTGGTGTAATTCTTGGGTAGATGTCACAGACTTCTTGTCAAATGTCCTGGATCAGCTTCTTTATGTCCTTTTCCCTCACTGCTGTCATTTCCTCTCAGTGGTGCTTTAGGAAATAAAAAATTAGATTTTCTTCCTTTTTTTTTTCCTCTCTACATACAATATCATAGTGTTAGCAGTCATATGGGAGTGTAAAGTGTCTCTTCTGAAGGAAGAGGAATTTTAAGAATAGCTAAAACCAGTCGGTGGGCTTCTAATTTACACAGTTCTTAATGGTAGGTTTGAGCAATGTACCTAGCAATGTGTATACTCTGCATCAGGGTAAGACTGCAAAATATATAAAGGATTAAGTTTCAGATTTTGTTTAGTTGCTTCAAAAAGCTTCAGAAAGGAAACAGTAGCAGTAAATGTTACAGATTAACAGCTGTATTGTGCATATTTTGGATGCCCAGTATAAGGAATCATTCTAGTGAGCAAATGGGAAATAATTGTTATATTTGATTATTATGTGACAGACCATTTCCATTTGCAGATACTAACTTGATTGCCTTTTTGAATTACTTCTATTGTATAGCTGGTGTGGAGTTTATTCACCTTTTGTTCTGTCTTCCTTACTGCTGTCAGACTATAAGCGTTCTTAACTCTCATTCTATTGAAATGTTACAGAATATAAACCAACAATTTTCTTCACCTTCAGAAAAGCTTGACCAGCATAAATCTTTGCCAGCATACCCAGCAGCTTGAATAGCATATTATTACTAGGGTGAAAATCCTCCCACTACATGGCAGGATTAAGCTGCTTTAATTGTCTATAGAAGTAACTGTTGTGCAGTAGTGTGTTTTTTCTGATGTTCTGAGACACATGCGTGCTTCTTGATTTGTTTTATTTTATGTTAAGGCAATGGGGGCTTCATCATTTTTGTCAGTCCATAAAAGCTTCTTGAATTCCTTAGTTTCATTGACTTTGCAAGAGACACAGATAGGTGGCATCATCTGTTTGTCTTCATCTATCTAAAGCGTTACCAGAGAATGTCCAGGTAGCAGTGGGTTATTTTGCCTTTGTGGGATGCAGTTTTGAATACAGTTGGAGCCCAGTTCTGAATTTAATGTTGAAGTGGAAAAGCAATTTCAATTCCTACCTTTGTGGAAGTTCAGAGTTCCCTTTTCTGTCTACTTAGGAAGTCGCAGATTTCCAGAATTTAAGCTATGTGAAATTGTACACATGGGGAACTCTCCTGCTCTCTTGCTGAAATGATACTCTTGTTAGTCAGGGTTCATTGGGCCAGAGAGCAGGAACGTAACTTTTTAGCTTGGTAGTTTATATACCGATCTGTGCATGTGTTTTTAGGATAGTCTCTCTGCATTAAAACGTGATTGAACAAAATGCAAGCAACTATAAAACAAGTGTGTAATACTAAATATTTCCTCTTCCAGGTAAGCATCCTATTTATAAATTTTATGCTTTATTCATGGTGTTCTCAAAGCAGATTTTGTCATCCTTTCCATGTGCTGGCAACTATTGAATATAGAGGATGGAGAATGCCCCTACCCATTTTCCCCTTTTATTCCTCTGAAATTCATTGTGAAGTACTGACCTTGCCATTTCTGGAGAGAAGGAATGACTCATCTTGTGGTCAGATCTTCTCTTTCATATGCCCGAGTCCTCCTGTGTATATATATGTACTTGCATTGTGTTCAAACCCACAAGATTCACAGGAGAAATATATCTTTTTCTGTGGAGTTAAGTCCGGCACACATTCCCTGTCTTGATTGAGAATTAATTATATCTACTTCCAAAGGATGTTTCAGAACTGCTTTGTCCCGAGAATCTCTAAGTACTGTGGAGCAAGACAGCAAGAAATTTTATGCCAAAGAAGGTCTTTAATTGAAAAAAAAACCCCAAACAACCAAAACAAAAACAAAAACTGAAAAAGCAATCAGATTTTATGAATCAAAAAGAATTACTAGATTTCTGAAATCTCCTGCAAATCATGAAAATAGAAGATGTATCTCCTGACAGAGGTACTACCAATATAAACCTCCTAAATATTGAAAGACATAAAAAGAAAGATCTTGTGGCTTAATGGTAGACCAGGACTGAGAAGAATCTAATCATCTGAGTTCTTCTATGCACTCCTTGAGTGACCCTGAGCAGAATTGCTCAGTGCCTCAGTTTTCCAGCAATGATGCATCTTTTCTCCTCTGCCTTGTCTGTACTGATACCCCTTCTCAAAGAAAGGGTAGTTCAAGGCTTTAGGTATATATTGAGTGAGTTTTCAGTATATATTGACAATGACACAGTAGAGTCCAGATTAGCTCATTTTTGCCTTGGTAATAATCATTAAACAATGATCCTAAGTGTGGGATTTGAAGTTGTTCAATAAAACACGGACTTATGTGAGCTTCTGGAACCAAACAGTAGTTTCTGAGTAAAGCCACACAGGTACTGATTTCTGGCAGATATCAGCTAGCTGCATTCTTTCCACATAATTCCAGAAGCTATAAATATAAGAAAAAACAACAAAAACCCCAGATCAGAAAAACCTACTTCCCCTCTTCTTTTCTGCCAGAAGTATGAAGCTTGGGTTGTGACAGATATCTGGAACAGAGCACAGCCTTGATAAATTAGGGCAGATCTGCAGTGGGACGTTGCATGTTCAGTCTTGCCAATAACTTTTTAAATACTTTTTTAAATAATGTGGGAATAAGATTAGGTTGTGTTCTTATATTGACACCATCAGCACGATCTCTAGTGAGATTTCCTGGCTCTTAAATTATTTAGCCACTGTTAATATATCATTGTTAGAGGACTAGGGTTCTGAATGTGAACCAAAACTTCATTCTGTACTACTGTTTATTAATGTTGGTATAGGGGCAACGGAAAATACTAACAATTAAAATCTTTTCTATCAAAAGATTCTGAAATGCTGGAGTTGCTGATGCCTCACCTGATTTCTTCAGGTTTGAGTTTTTTTGGTTTTTTTACTTTCAGATAGCTAGTAAGAAGATGGGTTTTTTTCCTCGCATCCATTTCTAGTTGGAATTAAGTGTTTTCTGTTACGTCAGTGGAGATACTGAAAACTTACTTTGTGGTGTCATATCCACAAAGCGAGGACATCAAAAGGGAAGAATTTGGTTTCCTGAATCTCTGCTTATAATCTTTTTAATCTTGTCTTTGTTGTCACTGTTTTGTTTGTTGGGTTTTTCTTTCTCCCCACTATCATATAGTAAAAAGTCCGAGTGGTGTTTTGTTTGTTTTTTTTTTTTAAACTTTCGTGTTGGTGCTGTTTAGCTGGTTTTGTAGCTATATAGCGCAAGGTAAATCTGATAGGTGCTTTACCAGTCTTTTAAAACTGCATTCTTGTAAAAAGCCTAACATATTAATGCTGTTTACAGTATCTTCGGGGCAGTAAGGATGTTATCCTGACACTAACTTGCATATGTATTTTACATTAGTTAGAGGTTTTTTGTGAGAGTCAGTCCATCATGTAACTTCACCACAGTTAGTATAGAACTCCTTGCAGATAAACAACACCCCTGAACAAACTGGTTAGTGGGAAATGTTGTTTGCAGTGTTTTATACAATGCATGACCTTTAAAGGTCTGCTCTGAAGTGGAGCAGAGAAATAATTGCTAAGGAGAATTTATTTTGGCACCATGAAGTGAAGCAGTTGTGATACTACTGGCTGCTGAGGCACTTCAGATGATACAAACCGAAGTTTAATTTGCGCTATATAATTCTTCCTCTCCACTTCTGCTTCAGTTCAGCTTGTACAAATGACATTGTCTAGCAGAGACTCAGATTTGCAAAGTCCATTTTTAATGACATTACAAAAAGATTAGTACTGACAGTTTTTTATATATATTTCCTATGTGTGACCAACTCTTCCAGCCCATTTCCTTCAGTGATATCTGGAGAGGATCTGATAAGCTTTATACTGCCTTTCACAGGTCAAAGGGCATTGTCTTCCCCTTCAATCTGGCTGCCAACAACAAAGCCAGACATATGTTATCACCATCACACAGGAAGCTGTGAGTCTGCTTGTGTTCAGCAAAGTACAAATACAGGAAGAGCGTCAGGTTAGTTAAAAGCTGATGGAGCTCTGCTAAGCTAGTGTATAGATAATACTATAACTGATAGTACTGTTCTGTATGCTGTGTTGGTATGTTTCAGTATTGGGGAAGGGTGGTTTTGTATTGCTTGTTTAATATTATTGTAGCCAAAGTAGGTATCCATTTAAACCATTTTACAGGTGGTGTTATCTCCTGAGGTGGGGCTGCATACTATTAAAATAATTTCTTATTCAGTAAGTATTAAATGATAATGAATTGAATTTGAAGTTCATGTGAACAGATATGATATCACAGTGCCTGTTAATAGGATGTGAGTTGCCCTAAATTTGTTCTAGATACCCTCATTTTAACATACCGTATGTGTATATCAAGATTAAAACCTACAGTCTATGATCAAGCCCATATAATGAAATGCTGGCAGTCATGACATACTAGTGATCGGAACAGTGTGTTTTCCGCTTCTCTGTAATTTTGGAATGTGAAATTGGCTGAACAGGAGCTATATATTTTCAGCACTGCTAGCCAGTGTTTTGGAACGGTGTTCATTAGTACTAAATTTAGATCTATTTGCAGCTTGTCTTCTGCTTCCGGTACATTGTTTACTGCCTCGGGAAAGTCTTCCCAATCCATTATACTAGCTCCTATCCTCTGGTGTTTGCTCAGCACAGAACAAATCAGGTCAGGCACACTAAGTTCCAGCTCCTGTCTCTAAGGACCAGCTGAAGCTCTTTTCCAAGGTACTGGTAGTACCTGGAAGTTCTAGGCTACACCATAAATCACACATACAGATATCTGTGGCAGCGGAGGACTGCAGAAGAAGAGTTAAGCCCACTACTTGCCCGTGCCTTCAGGGAAATGAGGAATGGGGTCTTTATTCTAGTGACAGTGCAGGTGAGTGCAGCACTGCACCAGCGAACTGTTGTACTGCGACTTGTCCTCTCTCTCTACTTGTTATATCTTTGTTTTCACACAGCTCGGCGGCTATGCCAAGAGCTTAATGTGTGGGCCTTAAAATGGCCTGCTTTCTCTATAGAGATTGCTGGGCTACTTGGAATGTGAAACCAGCACTTGAGCTTTATCTGTCCAGAAGTTGAGGCGTAGCATCTAGTGCCAGTCCTGTGTGGATGGAAGGAGTAGGTGTGAAAGTCTTGTGAACAACTGTGATGCGTGAACAGGCCCATGTCACAACTCAAGCCCAAACATTGGACTTCCCAGTCTGCCTGTATGTCTAGCAGTGGACACACCTTTCATTTAAACCAAAGGGTTGCACCAGCTGGATTGTCCCTAGACAACTAATCTTTAGGTTGTCCCTAAAGATTACTAGCATTATATAGTACTATAGGTCACTGCTCTGAAGTGGAGAATAAGGGTGGAAATAATTCTTGAGCTTTCTATTATGTCATGTGAGAAATAGTCTATCATAGCAAGTAACTGTTGCTGTTGCTTTATAAATGGCTATCCTCTACTCACCATCCTGCCATGATCCTGTCAGTCTCTTCTGTTTTACTTGTGAGTGAAAAGGCTTGAATAATTTCACACTATTTTATGTCTGTATCGTTACTGCAGAATTAATTTGTGGATGTGTGAAAGTCTGGTTTTACAGTACCTCAGAAAAATTTGTCAGAATTTTTCTGGGTGGATAGAAGGGGGAGAGGAAGTGGGCTATGAACAATAAAATACCTACCAGCTGGAAAACAGATGTGTGACCACATGAGGTAACAGAACTCATGCTTGTGTAGACAGAATGAGTGGATATGTACCTGCAGTATTGACAAGCATGGCTAAAGGTAGGACCAAGAAGAGGCAATAGAATTGAAGATAGGATATTGAATAGAAAACGCAAGCGAAGTTACGGTTTTAGTCAAGAATGTGGTCATATCATTATAGATCTGCTTTAAGCTTGGCTACAAACCTTTCCATAGTTTTAAACTGAGATTCATCGCTCCAGCAATATGCAAGTCATACTTGGGATCCCTTCTTGTTAGCTGAAATTGAAATGCCAAAAAACCTGCGCTCCCTGGTAAATGAAAAGATAAACATGTCAGGGAGGGAACAAATGAGGCCGAGGGAGATCTTCTATTCAGTTGGCATTTGGAGTGGTCATTCAGAGCAGATGGTCCTCTCAAAGAAGACATACTTGGAGGAGTATGCTTGTGGATATACAGGTATATGACTGGTATTATTTTTCTTCTGCAAGATTTCAGTTTTTTTTCTCTGCTTAATCTTTTGAGCAAAGACAGATAATGAACTAATATTTAACTGCTGAAATCCAGTAATTTAGTTTAGATAATGGCAGAGTAGGTCACTTGATCATTGCACATTCATAGATACATACAAAGAGATAAAAAGTCCATGAGTAGTTCTGTCGAGGCATCTAGATACAGAGATTTGTCAGGCCAGGTCAGATTTTAATGTGGATTATGCACATATGTTCCTCCATTTTTAGTCCCTTGCTCTTCTGCAAGTCATGTTCATAAAGAATTTATATAAGTGTTCTGACAAAAGGGAAGTTGCTAATACCATCCTGAAAGCTTTGTTTGTTGTGCACCACCATAAAAAGAACTTATACCAAAATTACCTTTTATATCCATGTGTGGTTTGGCTTTTACTTAAGGATTTTCATGGTATGGAAAAATTCCTAGATGCCATAAAGCCACTGAAACCTTTTCTTGTATCCTCTCCTTGAGGTGTAGTAGGCAGACAAAAAGTCCTTAAGTGACAGAGGTGGAAGGAGTTAATACTGATGGGTAAATTCTTGTGCAATTTTATCTGATGGGTGATTTCTAGCTGTGTTAAGACAGAGAATCATGACTAAAGGAAGCCAAGTAACTGTTATGCAGAGAGCAAGCAAGAAGAGAATACTGTCCCTGTACCGTGGTGCTTTTCTTCATGTGGCATCTGTTCTGATGTCGAGACGAAATCAGCAAAAATTATTCAATCTAAGTTATTGCATTCCAGTCTCTGTCTTTCTACAGGAATTTTATTTGGATGGAAGCTGCTTCAAACTGAGTATTGCATTGTGAAACTGCTTGTTTTCTGATTGTTTGTCACAAGAGGGAGTTGGAGTTCTTTGCAACTGTAAAAGCTGAGGTTCTGAGGTAACTAGGAGTGAGTGGTCTGGTTGGGTTTTTTTAGGGATAAAAATTGCCTCTCTTATTATGGGCTTATTGTTGGATTGTTCTGTTTTTAAATAATAGAATATAAAATTGTTGAAAATCTGAGCTCAAAACAATGAGTGATTAGTAAGAACACAGTTGTTCAATCCTGGTTTTTATTTTGTACTTCAGCAACAAATAGGCACTTGTAAAAATTACAATGTAAAAAGCATTCTTGGGCATGGCCATACTGGTAAGCAGTGAAATACATAGCGTACAAGTTGGGAGGAAATCCTTGTGAGAATCTTCAAGGGAACCTTCAGAAGGTGAATCCAAATCCTCAGCTAACTTTAATGCAATGAAATAATGATGCTTTGTCCACCTGGGACACTGTCCCTGTTTATGCTGGTATTTGTAGGATACCAGCATGCTGTATAAAGCTCTCTTGTGGTGGAGTGAAAAATACTGCACTGTTTTAGAATTCTCACTATCAACAGGTTTTGGAGAAAGTAATAATCCGACAGGTTAGGGATTCTCTACATCCCTGGTTTACTCATTTTACTGGATCTAAGCATGTAGATCCAGGACGGGGTGTGTGTTGTTCAGAAATGCTTGGGAAAAAGTGTAGATGGTATGCTGAAAATGGCTAAGCTTCCACTTTTCATAATGGGATGGAGGATGTGACTGAGGAGATGGTGTCTTTCACATTTGGTGAAGAAGAGGTTTGGAAAGAGCCTGGGTTTAGAGAAGAGATGCCTTACATGGTAAATCATTGCAAAAACTTTGTTTCAATCCGTAGTGAGTTCTAATGATGCAAGATAGAGAATGCAGAAATCCTGTTTCTGTCTGCAGGGAAATCTAAACCACCTTGTTCTTTCTAATTCTGGGAAGAACTTAGTAATTTCTCTTTGAAGTATTTGTTTGTATGCCCCTAATTCTTAGAAAAAAACTTCGGCAATGGCTCCATTAGCCACATTCTTTTTTTCTGTCGTGGTGTATGGTCTATGTTAGCTGACTGTAAGCATCATGAAGGTTGGACCTTTCTCTAGAAAAATCTCACAATCCAGCAATAAACTGATTTCATATCTTGCACATCTATCAACAATTCAGATTTTCAGAACATTCAGCAATGCTCCTGGAAGATCTCTGTACACATCTGAGTGGCTTTGCAGGGCTATGTCTTTTTCATTTTTTGCCTTTACATTTCAAGTCTCTGAAAATATTTATTATGTGAATTTTCTTAGAATTAATAGAATACAAAAAATGCAGTATTTTTAGGACAGATTTATTTTTCAAGTTTACAGCACATATATTTTGACAAATGCTATGTCAATAAAGCATAATTGTGAAGGTAAATTTTTAAAGATTGTACACACCTAGTCAAAAGACTATATGCATCCTTTTTGAGGAACAGCATTATGGAGTTCATTTTTTTTGTTCCTTGAAGGAAATGTGGCTTTTTTCTTTCATCTCTGTTTAGTTTGCTTTGATATTCTGTTGAAAATCCCAACCAGAAAAGGAAAACAAGAGGAAGAAAAAAAAAATTTAAATCTTGGCATTTGTGTTGTTGAAGAAAATAGCTTACACTTCAGTGAGTTGTGCCTTAGAATTACTGAAGAGTTAAAGAGGGGTTATACCTCTCTTTTCTACTGCTGTTCTTGAGTACAGCAGAGTTCACAAATCAAATATAGAGCATCATAATAACTTGCCACAGTGAGCTACAATTTCGTCCTGGGAAGTTTGAACAAAGGTCATTACAAGTTTGACTACACCTCTTGTTTGCATTTTCCCACACTTGAATGAATATATATATATATAATCACTATATAAATATATAGTGATTGCTATGGCCATCATAGTGATTTATATTTAAAATGATCCACATTTTTGAACCTAAACATGATGCAGATTCAGTACTTGAGTATTTATGAGATACTGTCATTGGTTCTGCCCTGTTTCTGTCAGTGAAGTGAGGTCTCTTTACTCCTTTTGTTTTCAAGACAGAAATACGTTTTCTTACATTTGCAATGTATGATCTATGCACTAATTTATCAATTATTTTTGCCTTTTCTTTTTCTCCCCTCCACCCCCCATCCCTGGTGAATTTTCTTTTAGAAAGCAGCCCGAACAAGCGCATTTTCACGTGTCAGAGAATTCAGAACTTCAGAGTAGGTATTGCCTGTCCACCATGAATTGAAGATTGCCCGCTATTTGTCTCCTCCTAGCTTATTATTTTTTCTGACCTGGGTCTCCAGCTGAAAGATGTAAACAAGACTAACAAAAGCTTATTTTGAAAGGGATTACTGTCTCTAGGAGTGAGACACATGGAGACACAAGAAAATTATTTTTTTAAATCTCTGTTTGAAACATCAGGTAGAGATTTTGTATCTTACTTTACTGAGTAAGAGATCCTTGATTCTTTGTCATATATGATTGAGTTTAAAATTTTACGCAGATTTTAAAAACAGTTGGTAATAGAGAAGGGTCTTTTAGGTCACAGTCTTCCCATCATAAACTTTGTGTTGTTCTTCAGCTGTTCAAATAAATATACCTCTGCCTCTTGTTTTCCTGCTGAGAAATTAGTACATAAGCCCAAAGAAACAGGTGTCATTGTACACTACCCAGTAGAACAGCATTTTATTTGGAAGACCTTTCTGCTGACACTTAGTTGCTGTATTTAATATTAAAGCTAATAGGTCTTTAAAAACTTAATAAGAGTGAAAGTTAACAGGGAAACTTACTATATAAACGGTATTTGTATATGTTTTAAGACAAGTGTATTTAACCAATATAATATTGCTCTCTTGACCCTGCTTTGAGTAGGAGGTTGGCCTACACAGCCACTGTAACTTCCTTCCAGCCTGATTTCATGATTCTCTACTGGTGATAGTTACTCTCTGATAGGAGTAATCAGCTTATCCTAGGCAGGTAAGTCTGATGAAAGACCAGACTGGCCCATCAGTTGTTGTTTCTATGATGTAGTTACTATTTTCATGTTGCCTTTTGGTGGTACACATCCAGTCACAGCTCTTCTTGCACTGTGGAATCTTGTTAATCTCAGGTGAAGTTTGTGTACAACCTGAACAATGACCAAATAGAGTGATAGTGGCACAATGATGTGTTCAGCTCTGGAATACAGAACTTGGGTGAATTCGTGTTGATACCAAAGCAGTGCTCTCCCATGATCTTAAATATCCCATGTTAAGAACAATCCAGACTCTTTTGGTACATAATATGCATAGCACATATAAGATGCATAACAGAAACCATACTGTGTATTTTATAAAGCCCATTTAAAGACCACACAAAGGCTTAGTTTTCTGAGAAGTGCAGAGCTAGCAGCTAACTCAATTGTTGACCCATTGTCAATAATGTGTTTTTTTCTCATACACAAGACATTAGACAAAACAAAGACAGTTTTATTATATCCTGTTCTGTTAAATAAACATATTTCCTTATTTTCAGCACAGCTGAGATGCTATCATAATGGTTATAATACTCTTCCTAAGTAAAAATACACTCAGGAGGAAGAGCAAAAATAATATCTGCAGTATATTTTAGTTCAAAACTTAATAAAAAATCAGCAAGCAAAGCTCACTATTTTCAGCCTCAAGCTTTTTATGTTAATATTTTTCTGAAATAGATAATGAAAAATCAAGCTAATTTTCCCTATGAAAACTGTGATAGTAATTGTAATTGGACACTTAAGGAAAATTTAAGGTGAGGGGGAAGAAATTAATCTATCTCTCTCTGCCAAAAATTCAGTATTAATGGTAATAAAAATACTTACTGAAGAACATTTGATAAAAATTTCCTGATCAGTTTTAGTTTCAATTATTTTATAACACCTGTATTACTGCAAAATTATTTTCTAGGTAAAGAACAAGACATTGAAGAGCAGCTTGTTGGCATTTATTAGCTGTGGGAAAATCACCTTTTTGCAGTTATGTTTTGCAAATGTAATTCTGGTAGCATAAAAATTGTAAGAACTATGGTTTCTATAATTAGGTGTGCTTCACTTGCTCTTTTTTGAATTAGTTATATTTTTATATTATGAGGGTGTTATTTCCAGTACTCAGTTCCCATGGGAAATTTTATTTATCAGCCTCATCTGATGCTTTGTTATGGAAATGTATATCCAACTTTTTGCTAAGCTAGCTGATTATGTTGTATCAAATATCACCATCTGTTCTTATTATCTGACAAAAGTACAGATGATCAGGCTAGAGGTGCCTTAACATCAGTGTCAGTTTAAAGTTCAGATGTTAGATACACTGGCGTAAACCATATCTTCCTTCCTACCATAGAATTTGAGTGAGAAGGGGATTGGAGGTTCTGCTTCTGTAGTTTGTTCCTGTTTCATTGGAAAGGCACACCCTCAGAATGTGGGAAGCAAATGTCTTTCTCATGAATTCAGACTTGAATGCTGTGATTATCCTCATTTGATCAATAGACCAGTTTCCTATCTGCAAATGTGCCATATGGATGCTGTGGGGCATAGTGAGAATGGAGTTAAACTCTGGGAGAGGAGCCTCTGGTGCTGCTGAAATTTACTTGTAGTTAGTGGCTGAGCTTTGTATGGTGCCATAAATCAGACAGCCCTAAAAAGAAAAAACATTATACAATTCAGAAGGAACTAGAATATGATAAACTTCTGTTTACAACCTGAGTGACTTCCTTTCAAGTGCTCTTTCTTCTTTAGGAAAAAGAAAAATGACGCTAAGCTAATGGATGAATTAATGTCTGGAATATATTGAATACATGTTAATTCCTGTTCTGATAGAGCAGAGACACATTAATTGGGGACTTCAGGATTCATTGTGCTGGGTGGGCACTGTCTAAATGCATATTGAAAAGGCTGGGCTGGCTCAAAAGGCTTTACACTTTAATTACAAGTCAGAGGAAGGAAAGGGCTTTCTCCTTCCTGTCTACTCCCTCGATTGTAGGATATTGAATGCTATCTAATTCTGATGAAGGAAGCCGCTGGAAGATGCTTTTCTTCATGGGGAACGACACAATTGCAATATGGCTACTCATTCTGTAAATAGACTTGCACTAAGAGCCAAGCTACTTAAACTTGTATATAGTTGTTCTGCTTCATTAAAATGCTAAAGCCCAACACAGCTTTTAAATCAAGGCCTAAGGTGCTACATTGAAGGTGGGCTGTAATCTTCAATTTGACTGTCATCTATCATTCATTATAAGATAAATTGATATAGTGTGTCCATCAATGAGGCACTTGATGGTAAATCATGGTGTTATTGTAGTGTATAGGAACGTGGTTCTTGGGCCTCACATCCGTTGTGCCATGCAGAGGAGCATACACTATGTGTCATTGGCCCTGTGTTCGAAAGTTTGTACTCTACATGGAAGAGAGAGGACAATGGACATATATGGATAGATGAGGAATGAGTTAAATGGTCAAGGTGACAGATTACAAAACTGCAAAAGTAACTATAAAGAAATATGCTCTTGATCCCTAGAGTGCCTTTTATCCATTTTGCCAGGTACAGAAAACAGGAGACTGTTGAGATTCAGTATTTTGGTGACACAAATAACATACTTTAAAGTCTAGTCTCTTAAAAGGTTTCTCGTGGTCAGCCATCAATAAACTAGATGACTTAATCTGACTTTTTTACCAGTTTAGTATTCTCTGTTTAATTACAGTGTGAGGGAGTATGAAGGAATGAGCAGTTTTGCGTTCACTGCTTAGTCTTCAAATCATGAAGTTAGACCTCTGCCTTATACTATGAAGGGATGTGAGAAATGTTGTTTTAATCTATGTACTGTCTACACTGAATACAGTTTTTCAATCCTCTAAAATTATGCCTGCCTCAGTAAATTATGTGATTCTGACTAATAGAAGCACATAAAATTTTCCTTTATTAATAGTGACCAGTGTTAGATGTGATCACAAAATACACGTCTTCATTTGTAGCTTGGATTTTAGAAATCCCCATAGACCAATTGAGGAAGTGTAAAGAGACCAACCCGAAATGTCCTGGGAGAATTTCCAAAAAAAGCAAAGCAGAGAGAAATAGAAATCAAAATAACATCTTCAATTTTCTCTGCCCTGAATTCTTAGAACACAACTACTGTTTCAACTTCTTCACAAAAATCACACTATCATTTTGATATTTTGCAGCTACTGTAGACTGAGAAATGTTTCGGGCAGTAGTTAGGGACTCTCTGTTCCTGGCTCTTCAGCCCCTGTCCCCCAACTCTTTTCAATACTTGAGTGCCTTTTCAAGCTTACCTAGAGCAGGCCTCACAACTGAGAAAGGAAGTACACGCAGCCAGCTGTAGTCTCCAGTCTCCTTGCTTTCCTTCCTAATTCTACAGAGGACTGTGACCTGTGCAGACTCGATTGGATAGGGCTTGGTGCTTTGCTTTCTGGTACTGCCATACCTTTTGCTCTTGCCAGTTCATGGCCTCCTTTGTCCTCAAATTGGCTCATAATGCTGGCCCTGCTTAGAACAAGACACTGTTACAAAAACAAAGTCACAGGAGATAATTTAAACTGAAAAAAAGTGTTCTCAAGGGATTGGATAGAAATCTTACCTAAACATTATAGAATTGCTTCCCTAATACTTATTTTTGTGTTTTGAATATAGCTTCTAAATTTATGAGACTTCCGAGACATCTAAGTACGCCATCATGGGTCATAGCAGCATGAGATATCCAGGATAATATAATTAATAGTTCCTATAGCTGCTTTCTTTACTGGGTGGACTTACTTCATTTATACTGATGGAAAAGTGGGTCTATGGTGGAATTTTGCTTAGTCAGTGTTATGATTCTGTGGTCTTAGTGATTTTTTTTTTAAATATTTATTAAAAACATTAAAAAGTTATAGTTTAAGATGTGACATAAAAACTTTTCATGATAAGCAGAACCTCCTAATGCTGCATCTCTTAAAATAAGTCATTCTATTACCTTTAGTGGGACTAGTCATGTTATTTACAGCATGATGTGCACTTTAATGATTTACTGAAGACTTGCCAATGTATTCTGTAATCTTGCCTAATGTACCTTTATTAAGGTGAATATTTGTGGCTAGATAATAGGGAATTACAGATTATTGTAATTAGTATTTATAAGATTGCCCTTACTAAAATAACAACACACTTCTTGATAATGATTAATTTTTACACTTTATTAATCATACAAAATTGTTGGTTTGTAGCACATGAACACAGAGCGTACAGTACTGCAGATCTGATGCTATGTAGCTAGGAGTGTTACTGAAATCCCTGGTTCAAGGCAATCACACCTCTGATTTTCCTTGATGTGTGATGTTCTTAGCTCTGTGCACTTCCTCCCCAAAAGGGTGGCACAGTGGTACTTATCCGGCTTTTGGCTTCACTAGTTATCCTCCTTACATAGTAAGGAGGGTCTTCTGCTTATCTTGTCTGACAACTTTTGTTACTTGAAGGCCCTCTGCATGCACTCACTCAGCTGTTTGGCTGTTTTGTCATCATATGGATCACATACTTGTATACAAATTTTTGTACATTTTATTCATTTATGCCATCACACTATTAGACAATCCTCAGATGCTATTTTTAGTTACACTGTTTTAGCACACTGATATTTGGGTCCAAGGCAAACTAATTTTAATTATATTCTGGTCAGTACAGTTACAATTTAAGGATGTTAAAATATTTCTACTTTGCCTACAATGCAAACTAAAGCAATGATCAAGAACAGTGTCTCTTAAGATGGAAAACTTGCTGAAAATTTTCAATAAATTATACAACAGATGAGACCCATATGGCTGGCACAATATATGATGCAAAACTGGAATCTGGGATGCAGTCATGAGAGATGTTTAAGAAGTCTTTTTTCAGACTAAACGTTTATATATCCAAGCCTGATAATAACTTTGATGAAGGTGCTTGGATTTCACACAGTGAAGAGCAAATCTTGATGTTGCTCCTATCTCCCCAGGGCATGCTTTACTTCCTTGTGCCTATTTTTCTGAAGGAGGACTCAGCTTCTCATTTGCACCAGCAACTACTTCTTTCAGTGACTCTCCTGTCCCACAGCAATCTGCAGCTGGCAGCAACTGTTTGCATTAGGCTGTAGTAGATAGATGAGGAGGCTTTGGACTTTTGGAAGAGCTTTCATTGCTCAAGCAGCTGTTCCTGATGTTCCCTGAGGAAAACTCAGAAATCTGGACAGAAGCCAGTTGTACACATGAGTTTGAGTGTCTTTCATGTAAAGTTATTGTATTATACTTTCTGAGAGGTTCAAGGAACTTTAAAAGCTTGTTAAAGAACAGGCTGTTGATTGCCAACATGAACAAAATTTCTTAACTGCTATTTTTTTCATCAATTCTACATATATATCTTGTTAATTAATTTTTAGGCACAACTGCAAAACAAAGTTGTAAACACTTTTTTTTTTTCATTAAGCCTTTTCTTCATAATACCACATTGGAATTATAGTATTAGATATAGGAATCTGTAGCAGCTCTTTATTCTGAAGTTGATTTTTTTCACTGGAACACTAACAGAAGGAGCAGTCCATGAAGTAAATGCAAGTGTTATAACAATATGCTAATATCCTGTGGTAAGACAAAAAATGCAAACATCCACTTGTTATTCTTGTTCAAGAGCTACTACAGCAGCTTAAAAGCTGCCTTAAGATCAGCTAAACAGTGGTTCAGCTAGGTCATTTGTGGTGTCTATGATGGAATTCTTTTCCACTGGCTCACATGAATTTTACTCAAAGCTAGCTAACTTTACAAGGCAGCCAAAGGTTTTCAGTTGTTTTGGGTTTTTGTTTTGGTTTTTTTTTAGTGTGCAAATAATTTGCTTCCATAAATTTAGACTGTTGTATATAATGTCTGTTAGATCTCATACGCAGTTAGGTTTTGTAGCTAACATGTTACCTCCAGTGGATATGAGCAGACAGTATACCTCCTGATGGAAAGCCACTGGTACCTGTCAGCACATCTGCCCAGACCCAATTTTCTGTTGGTTCTTGGCATATTGAGGCAGACATGTTGAAGGTGCTTTTTCAACGCACAACCTGCATTGAAGTCTCAAACTTCACTTTGAGTGTAATGAGTGATTTATCTTGGTTAGTAATTCAAAATGATTGAAAAAACCAAACCCTACATAACTTATGAAAGTATGCTCTTGCATTAAATGGGTGTGTAAGACAGAGGAAACAACAGCATCAGCAGACAAACCTGTGTTGCATTGCATTATGAATTTTGGGATGAAAGGTACTGATGTATGGGTTTGTGCAGTGGCCTGTGCATGCACCATGCTGACTCTCTTTCCCTGCAGACTTGTTCGCTGTTGCTGGCTTAGGACTGTACTCAGGGCTTACCTTGAAGACTGTCCAAAGCCTCAAGTAGGTTGCTTATATTTTGGGACTCCCCCAAGGAGCTCATTGGAACATAACTGTTTCAGACTACTTGCCTTTTGTTTTTAACTGCAGCTAGGTGTGCCAGGAGGAAATAATGGTTTTAGAAAGTGCTGGCTTGTGCAAATAGTTTTATTTTGGGAAAGTATGGAAAGTATCTGTCCTGTGTTTTGCGTGCTGTATTTATTAGTGCCAATGGAGACCATCTTCCCCTGCAGTAAGTACAGTGTTCTGTCAGTTTGTGGGATGTGGCTCAATATGAGCTCTATTCTTAAGACGTTGCTTCTGCTGGTTTGGTTTTCTTATTGGTAATATAGCTGGTACTATTTAGGTTCTTACATTAGTGATCCATACCTATAAATCTGTCAGCTCTGTGTAATAGTTATATAATTGTATTAACTGATTTAGATTTTTCTCTACCAATCTAAAGTACACACATTAATATCATTAAGTATCCTGAAGTGTTCCGTTTCCAAATATGCCCTATAAAAATGTATCTTTGTAATACCTTAAAGGAGAGTGTATCTGCAACAGTTAATTAACTTAATCTTGTATCTGTTTTGTGCTTAGCCTCCTTAGTACCCTCTTTTAAACTACAGAGAAAGTACAAACTTTGGTACATTTCCAGGAAGCTAGAAACAATTTGAGATAAAATAATGCTTATCATGTGAAGCTTACTGTTAAGTAACAACTGTAGTTTCTCTAAACCAACACATAAGGAATAATTTATTCCTTTATTCTAATCTGTAAGATTTTGAGCTTTATGAATGGAACAAAAATGTTGTTCTCATTAGCTGTTGGTTATTTTTAGCAGTATCCAGTAAAGCTTTTGGCTTATTTCTCAAAGGGATTTGAAAATATATGCCATAAGATTCAAACTTGGTTAATTATATTTTGAGAGAATCCAGACACATGCACTGTTTTCTTAATGTTCATTTTATTATGATATTCCAGGATCAAAAAAAAAGGGCATAGATTGTGTTTGCCCCCTTTTCTTCCCTGCAGACATTTGCACATCTGGAGTGGTTAAAAAAAAAAAAAATCTGTTAAAATTTGAAGCTAAGAGATTGTGGCTGATGTTTACACTGGAAATCTTTGTGGGGGTTTTTGGCCAGCGGTTTATTAAGCAACCATATGATATTTGTGCAGTAATGTGTAGCAAAGTCATTGTTACGGATCATCATTCTTACCTTTGGATTCTGTTTCCTGGATACATTTTTTTTTTCTAAATTACAGTTGAAATGTCACTGGTGATTCTCCATGGTTTGGAACTATTGTTGAGTAAAATGCAACTTGTAAAGTAAGCTAGAGCTGCAATAAAGGGATTTTCCAGGTCCGGTTTTTGGAGAGTTCTGGAAGGAGTGGTGCATTGAGAGTGGCATACTCAAACAATACAGAGTGGCATACACAGCTTGCAGTTCTGCAAGCTGTGTATGCCACTCTGTGTTGTTTGAGTCTTCAGAATCCCTTGGTAGCCTCTAGGTACATAGCATGTTTTACAGTTCCAAGAATATGGTCCTGTATGACTGACTGGTTTGGTTGGGGCTCTCTGTCAGTCTCCTCTCCTTCCACCCCTCTTTGGCCATGTATCCAGAATGTTAGTTTCTATAAGAACTTTGTGACTATGTTCTCATTATTGTGTGGCTACTGTTTTACTTTCATTTTCACCAGGGCATTAATAAGGACTGACAGTGGGTATATGGATTATCATTGTGACTGAGACAAGAAGATTGGCCTTTGCACTCTCCCAGGGGAAAGAAAAGTACAATGAGCACTTTTGAAATGAGTGAAGGGCAGAGATGGTACAGTGAGAACTGACTCCCAGCTGATCCAAACAAAATACCTGCAGCTGTGTGTGAAATAATTGCAGATAGAAAAGTCTTGCTCAACTATTGTGCTCTGCTTTCTCTACAGTCATAAATATTTCAATGCATTTGTGTTGGTCATTGAAATTACTACTTTTGGTAGCACTAATGCCAGGTAGTTTCCTCACATCTCCCCCCTCCTTGCTCCCACCTTGGCTTTTTTGAAGGCACAGTTGTATTTTAAAATATAAGCCAGACATGCAAAGCCATCACCAAGGATACCAGCATTATATACTTAACTCACAACATCCAATTTGAAATGTCACTCATGCTGAACTGTGCAGTATTATTTAACTATATAGATTGAAACTGCTTGTAAAAGCAAATTACAATTATCTCTGACCTAAATGACAGCCATCTTCATTTTGCTTTTACACTAGTGAATTCTCTACTGGCTTCTGTCAGGTAATTCATTGAAGATTATGCCTAGCAGTTAATAGAATCAGAATATTTTAAACTTTTTTTCTTGTTCTGATAATGTCACTCATTTCTATAACAGCATCCTGCTTCTCAAATGTGGCTGTCAGTATATTTTATAGTTTCAAATATTAGATGTCAGTATTTTAAACATTAAATCCTGTCCTTAATCCTTACGTGGCAGATTTTTTCAATCAAGTATTTTCAATGAAGGACAAGAATACGCTTCTATTTCAAGGGAATTTTTGTCCTGAGGACCTATATTGTAAAGCTAGCGTACCCTATTCAAGGCACACAGTTAGGTCGTTCAGCGGGACTTCACCACTTTACGCCACTTCTACATTAAAACATAACATAGATGAATCCATACTTTAAACAAAACAGGCTTTATTGTGTATTGCACAACTAAATAGGAAGCCACACAAACACTTTCTGATTAAATTTCCTAATTAAATAATGCAGCTTTGCAAAATACTTGCAACCACAATCAAAGCTGGCTAGCTTTTGCTTTAGGTTTGTTTATTTTATACATGCAGATAATTCAAAAGTAGATTTCTTGGAATGTGAGATGTCTTTTGAGGAATCTGGGAGTAATTCATGGTTCTGCATCCAACTCCAGCAACTTTTAAATATGGGAACACATCTATATTATGAATTTGACCAACTATTCAGAGAAGCTTCAGTAAAGTCATAGAATAAAACCCTGTCTTTTGCAGTAGATGTTAAAGTTCTGTTTGACCTTTTTCTCAGCTGAGAGTGCTGGTTTTTAAATCAGTCACTGAAGTTCAGAAAAAGGTAAACCAGTGAAATAATTGAATCTACCTTCCATTTAACATTAAATAATTGAGAAGGAAGTTTGTTTTTCATAGGAAAAAGACCTAGTTATGAAATTGTGGAATGCAGGTCTAGCCACAAATATTGAAGTCAAAGACCAAGACAGTAGTTAAGAAGATGTCTCTGTTATGTATAGAGTTTTTTATAGATTTACAGTTCCAGTTTTTGTGTTTATTGAAATTCATATCTATTTGCAAGCCATGGCTTCCCCTGTCATAGTATGTGCCTGATAGTAACTGTCTGTATG
Source organism: Heliornis fulica (assembly GCA_013399135.1). Lineage (NCBI taxonomy): Eukaryota > Metazoa > Chordata > Aves > Gruiformes > Heliornithidae > Heliornis > Heliornis fulica. The sequence goes on from VXBZ01006770.1 coordinate 100,239, forward strand.
AATGGCAACAAAACTTTCACGGGTTTGGGTTTGGATCATCACATGCCTACAAAAGTTGCAATAACTCGAAATACATTCTTTTTACATGCTATAGTGCAGTTCTGAAGGGGAAATGTTCCTTTAAAATCAGACATAGCTGATCAAACCCTACCCAGCCAACCCTTGTGAAGGTGCTGTAGGCCTGTCCCCTAAAAGGATATATTTAGTTGAAGAGGTCCCTCGTTAGGCAAAACGATCTAAACGCACAGGATTGGAACAATGAGTGACAGGAAAGAAGCAACTCTATTTTGATGTGAGGGCACTCCTACACAGAGGAAGGAAAAATCTCATCAGGAGACCTTCCATCTGCTTCAGGATGTACTGAAATTGGAATGATTACATGTTCCAAGGATGCATTTATACATTTAACCATGTTGTGTGAAGCGTGTTCTATGTGTTGCTATGCTGACATTAGATTTTTCAGCTATTGGTTAGCCAGAGACATTACTAGAAATTGCAGTTGTGTTCACCTTTATATTTAATTGGCTTCCTCCTTGAAGAGATGTTGAAAGATTGGAAAGGATCTAGCAGGGAACTACTAGGGTTTATTAGAGGGTTATAGAGCTTGAAAAATGAAGAAAACTTGAAGGAAGTTGGTTTGTCTAACCTAGAGAAGAGAATTCTCTAGGGAATCCAATCAGATTTGAATACTTAGTAATATCTACAGGCAGAGTCTCTCTTGTCATTGTTCATCGGGAGACCAACTAGAACTGGAACAGGCTACCCAGAGAACTGGTGAACTGTCTCTCACAGGAGATATTTAAGGCTTTGCTGCGCAGAGCCTTTGAGTTTGAAGTTGCAAATGACAAAAAAGAACACTGAAAAAATATTCATATGTCGTTTATCTGAAGGAAGTTGTGACTGGGGCTAATACTGAGAAGTAAACATTCTGAAGGTCCTATTCAGCTTGTTCCATTAGATTGGGGCTCACCATGTCTATGAAGAGATTTTGCAGCCTTATGTTATCTTCAGGAAAATGCTAGGCCTCCATCCAAAGAGTATGACTTGAATCTATTGGTGTGGCATTCCAGTTTGTATTGTATGGCAACTATTTTATAAAGAAATTGCATACTTGTAGACATTAAGAGATGAAAGCGGGGCAATACAGTGGTTCAAATACAACTGCAGGTTTTACATGTGCAAAATTTATGCATATTGTCTATATCACATTCTCTATCTGTCTATAGCAAATAGACAATGTGAAAAAGTTGTGACTTGCAGAGATAAAAATACGTTTTCCTTTGTGTGTGTGTAATTTTAGTGGGCTGGTGTGCCATGGAAAACCTGAAAACTGAAAATTTATGAGATTTTAATCTTTCTTTGATGTCTAAATATTTGAGTAAAATAGCTGATTTTGGTGTAAGACCATCAGTGATATACAGAGCAAGCAAAGAATAACAGAGGCATCTAAATGCCAGCACTGTTACTCTGTTTATTGATTCCATTTTTGCAAGTGAGAGCAATTGAAAGGCATTGTGAATTATTATGGAGGCTGACTGCATTCAGGAGAGCACCATTATTGTAAAATATTGCAGTAAAAATCATACAATGTAAACATACCTAAAAAAGGCAGACACCTTCTGAACATGGAGTAAAAGAGACTTACTCATGATCAGAAAAAATGTTCATGCCAATAGCATCTATTTGGGCATGCTGTTTATAAAGAACATATTTGTTACACATCTGGGAAGGAGCCTTGTTTTCTTAGTTTCATTGCAATCGATAGAGGATTGAGGAAATACAGAATGGATGGATGGTTTTCTTTATTGCACCCTGAGTATTGTAGTACGTTCTCAAGAAAAATGCAGACCACCGTGGAACACAGCAAGTAGGGAGACAGTAATAGAAGTCACAGTTAATAGAGAAATGCCTAATAAATCATAAAACTGGCCATCAGCAAAATTTATGGATGGCATGGAAAAAGTTAAAAATGTATCAAAATTGTCACTCTCATAGTAATGCACTGACAGTTAAAAGTGTCCACACACTGTGGTATAACTTTGGGATGTATGGTGATGGTGGTGAGAAAAAAGGAAGCAAGCATGAATGCGTAGGAAGGGAAGTAAAGAATACAAATTTGAGGAAAAGAGTGATCTTGTATATTGGGTTTTCTTTTTCTTGGAAGAGAGCATATATATTTAAACTGAATTCATTGCTAACAGGTCTGGCTAAGTCTCATTCTTGCCATCTGATCTATCTTGTTTTGCATTCAAGTCAGGATCAGTGCCTTATGAAAAATAAAAGGTTTTGGTTTGTAAAGTGGTGTTTGTTATCTCTGGTAAAATTGTTTATTCAGAGCTGGTTTAGCTGAAAATGGTAAAATTTACAGAAAAAACTTAATATGACTCCTCATTAAAAAGCAATTTAATTTCACAAATATTCTGAATGCCTGGTAGTCAGACTGACCACACTTCTTGTGCGGTAAGACAGACCCACACAAAATAAGCAGAAGCAGCTTTGTTTCAGAAAACTGAGGGCTTCTTTATATGTTTGTCTTCCTTAAAACCTATGCTAGGGTTATATTGTTAATGACAACAATCTCACATTTCAGGTGTCACCCCATGGATGGGCCATTGGCAGTTCAAGTAATTAGTTGCCTCCTTTCTAGCCTTCTCTTCTTTTTTTTTGGTTCTGCATCTTTTTCCTGCACGAGTCAGCTGTGCAGTTTCTGGCCTTTCTTTCAAGTTTATCTTTTTCTCCTCACTTTTATTATTAAATGCTTGACAGGCCATTTCTTATATGAACTTCTGTAATAATTTCAGAATCTGCTGCTTGCTTGATCTGTAACAAACTAGTTCTTTGCCTGATTTTTCCTACTTCTGCCCCTTGAAAGTAAGGCTTGCTTACAACTAATCTTGTTTTTTTTAGCAGAAAAGCTCTTCTCTACCAGTTCAGTTCTGCAGAGAAATTGTTATTTTCTTCCTTTGTGATAATTACATTAAAAAAATCCCCAACAACTTGATATCTGGAGAGATAACAATGAGGAATAGATAAATTCTCATTCAAGTAGGAATAAAGAGAAAGAAGTGAGCTGGCTTCCCATTGGACAGAAAAAGAATGTTAATGCTTCCAGACATAAGCCTTCCTACACCTAGCAGCTTGTACACATTTGTAAAATCTTACCAAACAATTGCCACAGAAGGAAAATAGCCAGTTTGCAGACAATACCTTCTGTGACCTCAACATCCCAGTCCAGAAAACAAATGTTTCTTTACTACTCAGATGTTCTCAGCAGAATTATAGTATTTTACCAAAAACTTATGCTGAGGGCTAATACCCTTTGGGGAATAAATCCTGTATTTCAGAAATCTGAGACATGTTCTCCAGACAAAATTAATGATGTTATAAAACATTATCTTAATTACTCATGCAAAACTCAATTGATGCAGTATGTTCTGAAAATCCCCATCATATTATTCATAATTGTCATCTTGCTAAAAGTAATGAGGTGTTCTGACTACAGTTTCCCTTCTGGAAAGAAGTATTTTGTGTTTTGCAAAAGTTTTATAAAAAGATTCTCTCTATAATTATAGCACAAAAGGATAACCATGGTTTAGAATCACTGAAGTGTATCAATCAGGATGGACTGCTCTACTTATTAGTGCTGTCTACAGAGAAACGCTTGTTGAAGTGCAAGGAGGTTCTGATATATTTCAGTATATTTACATCATGTCATCAATCCCAGTAGAGCTGTACTGATGATCTGTTCACAACCCCACAGTTTTAATATTGCATTAAGAAGTCTTGGAAAAAAGAGATGGATGTTATATCTTATCCTAGAGGCATATGGATTAGTATGAAATCCTATCCCCCTCTTTTATTAGTATTTTCTGTCCTTTGCTCTTAGTTTCGTTTTGCTTTGGGTTGGTTTTTTTACAATTCACATGGCTTTGTAAAAGGTTAGAGACAGCCCAGATTGATTAAAATGATGTGGTTTTTAGATTTGCTATTTTTTAGATTTGTTCAACTTCAGAAATTTTTAGGCCTTTTTTTTTTTTCTTCCCACAAGTTAAAACATAAACCTTGAATGAATCATTACCTGTTTTTTCAGAGCCTGAAGCAGAGAGTAAACTAAATGCAGCCTTACCTGTGAATTTACTGTATAGTGCACTAAAAGAACAATGACAGGCTAACCAAAGGCTATGGTGGGTGATTTTTTTCTTTGACAGTATAATGTCACTCACCTTTGTGCCATCATTTATCTCCTGTTAATGAAGACATTCTTGATGCTTTGGTAAAGAAACCCCGTTTTGTTTATTGCTGTGGAGTTCCTGTAGTTACTGGGGTCTAGTTTTGGTTTCATTTGTAGAAACATGCAAATAGCTACTATTATCCCAATTCAAAATAATAGCCTATTTTTTAATATCCCAGTTTTCTTAGTCTAGGGTATCTCTCTTCACTCACAGTAATTTAGCAGCTGAGTGCTGCAATATTTGTAGTGAATGTTAATTGTAGCTGCATTTTTGCAAGGTAGGGAGTACTGTCCCATGTTTAGAGACCTAGAGTAGAATAGGTCTATTTGCACTACGTGGTATAGACCACTGTGAGGTCCCCAGATTGCTCTGGTAAATAGTCTTGTGGATATATGCAGCATAAGGCTATTAAAATACTAGCTGGGATCCTGGAAAACATGCAGTTGTGTTTAGTCCACAAAGAGTGCTAATTAGTCCACAATAGGACTAATTAGCACTCTTTGTCAAATTAAGATGTCTATTATACCTTCAGGTTTGGATTTTTAATGCATCTGGACGGTGCTGTCTGGAAAGAATGAGCAGTGATCGTCCTAGTGGCTGTGGTTCCATGAAGGATTTTATCATAAAGGGAGTGAACTTTGCTTCGATATGGATTTGGAACGTGGAGAAGGAAATCAGATTGACTAAGTGCATGGGGCACTCCAAAATTACTGAATTGGCATTTTAAACCTGAGTGACTTGACAAATTTTTCTAGGAATCCATGGAATTCAGTTTGCTCTCATCTGTCTGTGCCTAAGGACATATATACTGGAACATGTCTATTACTATGTCGTGCATGCTGCACAACAAAGCATGCAACTAATCATATTGCTGTGGTGTTCTTTGGGCTTTTGTGGTTTCCTTGTATTAACAGGATTGTCTGAAAAAAGAAACAATGTCAGGATTTTCAAGAATTCCAGCTTGGACACAGGGGAGCTGGATGGAATATTTCCTTTGTTGTATGTCACGGAGTTTAATGGTCAGCTTTGATGCTCTGGTGTTCAGGCTCCACTGTTGCCTTTCAGACTAGTGAAGCAATACTCTGGTTCAGATCCCAGCTGCAGTATGAATAATTTAGCATCTTTCCAAAATTACAGGAATGTAGAAAAATAGGATTTGAAGGGGCCTGAAGAAATTATTTAGGCTATCGCCCTGACAAAATCTTATTTGTTAGATAATCTCTGACAGTAGTATCAACTATTAGGTTATAACTTGAAACAACTGAGTGAAAATTCTGATATACCTTTTGGGTGAAATTTTCCCTTATGCAGAAGACAGCATAAACCATCCTATTTTCTCTCTTGAACTTGCATTAAGATTTAGGCTGGCACAATCCTTTATGCTATTGTGGGTCGACAGCTGGTAGCTAGAAAGGTTCGATACAGAGAGGGATGAAAATCTTATGAGAAAGAACCTGTTGTATTTTGGCCCACAGCGTGGTGTGAGATTAAACTCACACTGAGATTAAAGTATAAATGATTAGCCCATAGCTGTCCATACTATGAAGAACTGTGATTCATAGCTGCTCAGACTCTTGGATTTTAAAGTAAGTATACCAATACTTCAGAGTTTCCCAGTTTTATCTAGTAAGAATACCCTAGAAGAGCTAAGAATAGATAATTCCAGAATTACATGCTGCAAATGAACTCTAACTGTATTCAGAAAGATTAAGCACTGTTTATTTTTATGCCAGTTTGGCCCTGTGCTTATTTTAGGGGCTATATTTGGGGTTGCAGGTATAATAGTTTTTTAATATAATAATAAGACTTCACTGAACATCAACTTTAAAGAGCAATCATAACTTAGTTACAAAAGCTAGTGATAAAGAGCCTAGATGGACAGGAATAAAGGCAGATATTAATTGTTATGATATCAATCGCTCCTGTACATTTGGCTGTTTGTACCAGCTGAGGATCTACATATTTCCTTTTCTCTGAAGAGCATGAGGATAAGCTGGCAGCTAGTTTGCAACATCATCTCTGGTAGCCTTCATGTACCAGGAAGGTGTGTAGGTGATAGTTCTCCTTCACCAGTAACAGGCATTTACATTTACATCAGAGACCTTGTGTAATGTTTAGGGAGAAAAGGACTATACTGGCAGATGAAGTAACAATGTTTTTCCTTTGAAGTATACATAAACAGATTTCAGTGCTTATTCTCAGCACTGAATTTTTCCTTTGGAATTGCAACTAGAAACTGAAATTAATCTATTTAAAGGCATATCAGTCTTGGAATATATATGATAAACTGTATAGTAGCACTGACAGATCCCAATAAGATTTTTAATAATTATCTTCTTCAGGCACAGAAAAGGCCTCCTCCTTTACAAAGTTGGAAGTCTGAGAAAGAATACAATATTTCTTTTTCATAACCCCTTAAAGAAGTCTGTAAAGTGGGACTTTTAGGATGAATCTCCTTCTTCAGGTAGTTCTCACAGATAATGAAATGCAACCACCACAAAGGAGGGTTCAAAAGTTACACGAAACCCAATTTTTTTTATGTTTTGAAAAACCCAAGCATCTTTCTCTGTAGCATAGCCAACATTCTGCATCTTAGAGCTAATTTCTGTAGGCATTGTAACGTGACAAATATTAGAATATACAGACTGTCATAAGACATAGAATTATTTTTAGCTTTTTGAACATAAGAGAAGATTCAATACTCTTTTCCTAATCTTTTGTGCATGTAGAAATGGTAGAAACCAATGCATTGCCCTAGTATCCTGGGCCAGCGTTGGCGAGATTGCATTTGTGGTCAGAACTGAAGCTGGCTGCTTGATCTGCTATACTTTAATGAAATAAATTCTAGCATAATTTGTAGCAGAGACCTGTGGGCTCCAGGGAGCTCACATGTCACTGTAACACTCTGCTTTCTTCAAATTTTTATGAACTTCCTCTTGTTCTTCTGGTGTTTCTCTGGATGGAAACCTGTTGCTGACTGTAATCACAAATAGACTTGTTTCTTTGCAGGTTGTTGGAAGCTCACAAAAGCATGAGCAAGGATCAACATGTTTGCTCATTTCAATATCTGGGTTTTTTGGGTTTGTTTTTTTTTTTTTTTCATTTCTAGGGTCTGTAAGGTCATATTCTTGATATTAGGGGGTAACTGGTTGCCTGGACTTGTTCTTTTTGAGCTATGTAAACAAAAACCTGAAGTGTGATACCCTGTCTTAGGCATGTCAACCACCTGCTACTCTTAGGAATAGTTATGTTGTAACTTCCCCAAATCCATTTATTATTTTAATGCTATGTGTATGGTGAGTGGAGGACCCCCCTAAAGGGGGATCATGGGGACAATTATGGTTTCATGTGCAGTAGATGGAAGGCAGCTCTGGTAAATAAATTCTCATTGTCATTTCTAACGAATATGTGCACAGTAAAGCCTCCTTTAATATGCTTGCAAAAATGCAGGCCAGAGCTTCTCCATTTCTTTGTGGCACATGGTTACCTCAAGGGTAAAGGAACAAGTACAGTTACTGTAACACCTGTTACATTTTATAAGCTCAGCCAGGACTGGAAAGAAAAGCAGTCTAGGATTTCAAGCAGTCATCTCAGCATAGATTTCTATTAAGAATTACTTATAAATTATGACTGTGCCTGGAAGCAGATATGAAAAAAGAGTTTCCAATGTGAAATCACTACCTCTTAGTTGTATAATTCTTATAAACGAGATTAAAAGGTTTCACACACTAGCTGCTTTGCCTTTTTAAGACTTATGTTTTATTTTTTGAAGCTACTGCATTATAACAAAGTGCCTATTGAGTTTCCTGACACTGTGATCTCTGCTCTCCAGAGTATAAGACCCTGCATACTTTTCCTGTGATATAAAGAGTAGGAGCTATAAATATGCAAAAGCTAACATTATGGTGAGAGCTTGTAAGCTATTGCTATTACGTGAATTCAGGCTGTTACCAAACTGGTTTGAGAAAAACAGTATGGTGGCTTGTTTTGGGAAAATACAGTCAGTAAAGAGCTGGCATTTATTCTTTTTCCTTGCTCACTTCACTGAATTGCAAGATTTGGTCTGTACCTCCAAATCATCTCTGGAGCATCAAAGTCACACTCTAAATCCCAGCTTAGGTAACCATATTGTTCATATTGTTCCACTTCTGGATTTGTCCAACTGACAATCTCCAGAAGTACAAAATTCCTCTAGGGTCCTCAGGAGGGGGTCAAAATAGGAAATTGGGGGGATTTTATGTAAATGTTTGGGTTTTTTTTTACTTCTGTGAGTATATGAAGTCCTTGCTGAACAGCTAGGTCTGTTGGGGTAGTGTGTGGTGGGGTGCACTTCAGCACTGAAAATGCTGGGAAATGATTGGCAGCAGGGATATTGCTTCCATGTAATGAAAAGCACACACATGCAAGGATTCATTTACAGATTAATTTGCCAAATCTCTGCTGATTAAATATTTCCTTATTGAACCTTTTACCCATCTGTTTCTCTGGAAGTCTTTAACCAGTTTCAATTTAAAATAGCCAGTAAGATGATTTCTCATCTATATGCTAGTTTCCAGAAGGAAGAGATTACACTGGTAGTTTAGAAGTGCTAAATGCAATCTGTTTCTTCAAGCCTTCTCACCTTGCATAGTTAAAAAAACAGAGAAATTCAGGACTATTTTATATGCATATCATTAGTGCAAAGAAATACAGAAGACAGAGTAGTAAGAAATGAAAAAATCAGAATCTCAGACTTCACATTTTTGCTAAGGAAGGTTAAAGTACTTATGGCACTTTGACATAGATTGAGACTTAAAATACAATGGAATTCCTTCCATGCCTTTTACAGGAGGGGATTATTGTGGGGTTTCTTAGATTCCTACTTAGCTTCAAGTAATGAAGATCTAACTGCTCAAGGTAACCTGTAGTGCTTGTACTGAAGTAAAGCACATTTTGTCTGAGCCACATGAGAGAACTGGATTTGGTGTTGTCATGAACTTCCCCAAATAAACTGAATAAATGTTACAAAATCAGTGTGTTAGGGACACAAGTATTGATTTTAATGTTATGCCTCTGAGGGCAGGCAAGGTTGGCTGTTTTCTTGACATCAGAGAGCAGTTTTCTTTATTTTCCAATGAGGTCCTTATCATTTAGGTTTTAAATTTTGTTTTTTCTCCTAAACACATCAAAATCATTTGATTCAATCTCTCAACACCATTTTCCCTCCTCACAGATTTTTCACAGGTGGAAGAGTGAAGTGCTGAGCAAAGTGCACAAGGGCATGTGAGTGAGCTAGAAAGAGGGGTGTCTCCCTGCCGAGACCCTCTGTGATATTCCCCTCCCCTGCTTCAATTGAGAGAAGGTGTAGTTCTAAAATAAGAGGCTTCCTGGCAACAAGGTGAGGGAGCATCAGGACACACTAATCCATGCCTCACATAGGAATTTTACAATTTTCCTGTGGTAGTGCAAAACTCTTGAATATTGTTAGTTGAACCCTGACTGTGGGGGGTGAGACTAGGAACTGTTGCTCTGCTGTCAGTTCCAGAGCAGTGCCTCTTACTCAGGTGTTTTCTATCTCACTGGAAAAGAAACCTCCCAGCAAATTAGCTATTGAGAAGAGCAGTAATCACTCTGGGAGGAGGAGGTGGAAAAACGTCTGCCAGAAAAGAAGTGCCTTTATTTGTGAACTGATGTTGCTGGTAAGGAGATAAAAATTTGACCTAAGTGCTGGGGATGGGATGCTAAAAGTTGTTCATTTTTTCATATCTCAACAAAGTAAATTTTTTTTTCCACAAATCAGTATTTTATGTGTGGGCACTGGTACAAATAGAGATGTTCTACAACAATATTATTTGACAAGCTGATGGAATTATTTTACATATTTTTTAAATTAAGATTGCGGGGTTTCAGTTAGTTCTCCATATGTTATCAAAACATGACAAATTCTTTCTCCTTCATTCCCTTCCTCTTCATATTTTGCAGAAGTAAAAATGTGTAAAATGAATTCTTGGAAATACTTAAACATATAATTTTACCTGTCTTTCCATTAGAAAGAAAGTCTTCCTTTTTAAGAAGGAAGAGCAATGTATCTAAAGGTAAATTCTTACTTAAAACCTAAACCAAAACTTTAAAAATAAAAGTGCTTTTCGTGACTTAGGTGACTAGAATCATAAATGGCAAGACTAGTGCTCTTATGGTTAGTGTCTCTCATAAAACTCTTGAGGGTAAAACAGTGATTATTGCAGGTGGTGAAAAGATACAACAGTGAGTAGTGTGGTGAAAAGATGAGGAAGAGCTCAGGAACCATAAATGAATCTTGCTTTGTAGGAAGAGCACTGAGTACTGAATTTACACATTCCAATAGTACTGTTTGTGTAAAGACATGCTAACCCTGAGAGGTGTAATTAAAAACTTACCATTCCTCAGATGTTTTTTGTTTGGAGAAAAACAATAGTCAATCCTCTCCTGTGTATTTTGCAACAATGGTTTTTGTTCCTAGCCAAATTAAAATGTGACTAAGCTTTGAAGTTTTCTTATTGCATCTATTGCTTCATTTTTGCTTGCATGCACGGAAATGTGCGCAGTACGTTTCTGGTAGTCTGTTTGTGAAACACTAATAATCTGAGCAGATGGAAAGGTAGTAAAGACTGAAAAGGTCATAGAAGCTCAGTGCTACAGTACCTCTTTAGCTCTACTATTCCATTGCTCTATGGTTACCCAGCATTTTTAATAGTGGGGTCCTAAGAGAAGGGACTTTGTCCCAGTTCAGTTGTACTGCAGGAGTTTGTTAATTTTTTCTGAGTTTAGCCAATTAGTTCACACATGCTTTTTAATACCTCTAATTGAACCAGTCCATGTTATTACTGCTCATAAAGGTCTGGAGCCGAAGTCATCTGAATTCTCTGTAATGAAGGTCCTGCACACATAGCTTGTTCTATTTCTTTCTGTCTTTGCTCCATTTACTTGTTTTCTCTCTTATTTATTTTCATTCTTTTATAACCTTTTTCTCTTGTATTCTTTTTCCTAATCACTTCAGTGTTCCCACTTTTCCTTTTTTCCCCTTTATTTGTGTCTGTACCTGGTTGCTTACCACCTTTACTGCCTCACCACAGAACTGAGGGACCCCAGAGTTGAATCTTTGCTGCCATTTTACCTTATGCTCTGGTTTCTCCTGCAGTAACTTGGTGTGGATGATTATCTACATCAGAACCCTACTAATGTGATAACATGCTCTGACAGCTTTCCAGACTTTCAGTTGATTATAATGGAAAAATGCCACGGCATTGCTTTTCTATGGTCCCTGCTGGCATGTGGATCCAGCTCTCTTGGTTGTCAGTGTAGTTTATCAGAAACACAGTTTTGTCAGAAAACTAGCCCAATGCCACTAGTGTAAAACAGTTCTGTTTTAATCCCATGTCTCAGGTTTATCCCAGTAATTATTGGACCCAGCAAATAGCCTGGCTCTAGCTTTATGTAATTCCATCTCTAATGAAGAGATGTCAGACTTTTCTTAGGTTAGGGAAACACGTGAAAGGATACATACGATGTGGAAGGGTGATTTCTTATACATTGTAAAATTATCTTCTTTCCTGGTCCCTAGCTCCAACAATAATTGCTGTTTCTGGAAGGTTTGTGTCGAGCCATGTACCGAGGTACTAGGTTGTTTTTTCCTTTTTGCCTGGTTTTTAAGCAACTCTCAGTTCAAGAGCTTGACTGTTTGTAGCACAAGTAACTTATATTGATGGAAAAGAAAATATCACAGTTCTGGAGAATTATGTGAAAACTATGGTCTGTGATGACAAGGAGCTTTTAATAAATGTAGCATGTTAAAAATAATGGCAGAACAAGTCTGTGGAATGTAATCCATGGAAGCTCTTGATTTTTCAGTTAGAAATAACTTCTGGAACTGCATCTGTCGAGGTAGCGTAAGCAGTCCCATTTTAAAGGTTTTAAACAAGGAACTTGAAACAGTGAGAACCTGTACCTATGGGGCCTGTCATTTGACAGTATCTTGAGGAAGAGCTATATGATTTGAAAAAGTTTGAACAATTTATGAGTAGAACTACCCAGCCAACCCCTGAAAAGCTGTCCAGATCAGGCTAATATTCATCATAGAGTTTTAAATGTTCACAATTATCAAGTTATTTTTGTGTTTATAAAGTTTATAGTTGCTGGAAAGAGTTTACTACCTTTTAAGCTGTTTGCTCCCTTTTAAGCTTTACTGTCTTCTTTTATATCCTCATTCCATCACAGTTTAGTCAAACATTTATCAATATATATGCATTGCTAGCCAGTTATGTCACTTTCTAGGCACAGCTGAATTATTCCTGCTATGTTTAGTCGTGTTAATGAAACAGATGTCTTCTTTTCCGTTTTCATGTTGTGATCATGTAACCACAACCTAATTTTCATAAGGAGCATTTGCTTGCAACAAATGCCATATTGCCCTACAAATTATATTATTCCATGCTTCTTCTCAGCTTTATTTTCTTTAGATAGCTGGATAAAAGTTATTCTCGTTGAAATTAGACCATTATATATCACCTCCTGTAACTTACGTTCCCTCACAAATTATTGAGAGAAAATAGTTTAGACAGTGCATACTCTGCAGTCTTTACACTTGTAAGAGTTGTTGAACACCTAATAAGATTTCTAAATCCATGTTTAAAGTATTGATTCTTTTTTTTAAGACAACTGGAGGCTGAAGATCTGTGAAAAAAGGATGTTATGAACATTCATGGGAGTTTCAGACTTCTGTTCTTCTCTGTTCTACATCTTCCATGTTTACTGTTACTATTTTGCTGTTGCACTGATACTTGAAGCAATATCATCTGAGTTATGACCTGAGCTATGACCTAGGCTAAATGACAGATGTAAATTATCTTTTGTTTACTCTGAGTTTGTTCCATTTTAGTGATACTAACCAGCGGCATCTGTGGGAAATATTACCAGCTGAGTAGGGTAACTAAGCTGTAGTGAGAGCTTGTTTTCTCCTGCATGTTCTGTTTAGTTCCATGAGATGCCTTTCTCATAGCAAGGCTATCTTAGAAGTTTTGTAATCACAGTTCCCCTTGCTTCTGCTCTGCCAGAGCACTCTCTGAATTTTGCAGACTGAATGTCTGAATCAATTCAGGGTGAAAGCAGCAGGTCAAGGAAGAGGACTATTTTTTAACCCTGTATCAGTTTAAGGTTTTCATTATACTATAAATAAGAAGGAGAAAGGTAATGGGGTGAGCGTGGGAAGGTTGCGAGCACCAGCATTTGAACTGTCTTCCTGCTGGGTGCATGAGTCTTTAAATCATTTAGTGGTGGTACTAGTTAGGGTATTCTTTCCATCTTCCAGCTCTGCCCTTGCTGCTTCTCTGTCACATGGTGTGCCAATGCTTCTGTCAGAGTGCACCGGCTGTAAGGGAGCGTGGTTGCTTGGAGAGCAGGAATACACTGATGATTTTCCCACTGTTTTGTGTGGTAAAACCATGTCTCTGGAATGCACCGAATTAACCATGGCAACAGTTAGCGCATGCTGTGCAGGGGAAGACCATCTTAGGTACCAGTAGTAGATTCTTCTTAATATTTCTCATGTGAGAAAAACCTCTGTTTAGAAAAAATGAGAAGAACCAGTCAAAGATTTGTCGTTCTGCTCTAGTGAACTTTGATGTCCAGTTTAAAATGTAGCTACTCTTTTTAGCAGAGAGAAGGGCAAAATATTAATTTAGTGAGAATTTAAAAGTCACTTTAAATGGTCAGTTTGGTAGAAAATGTCATAATATATATCAAGTTGTGTGTGATGATATTGGTGTATGTGATTCAGCTTATGTTGTGGTATAACCAACAAGACAAGAAGTGTGACTAACACTTGAATATCTAAACTGTTGAAATACATTTCATGTAGACACTTAAAGGAGAAAAATGGCAGCTTTTGCATTCTAATAATTTTAGGAAATTTGGTGTCACCACTTAAGCTCTTAAATGATAATATTACTGTCTGAAAAATCTAATTTAAGACAGCAAAGTCATGGTATAGAGAGCAGCTATCAAAGCATGTCAAACAGAAGGGGTTCTAACAGCTTTTGAAACCTTTTTGCTTTTACTTAGTCTAATGTGTTAAATATGACTGGTGTCATATTCCTTCAAAAAGTAAACAGTGTAATAGTTAAAACATCATATTTCTATTCCATGCTTGTTTTAGCCTTTTCCACAGTGGTTGGTATTTGCTTTAATTTTAGAAGTGGAGTGTTAAACAGTTTTGGATCTACCACTTGTCATTCTTATTTTCCTCTCCACTTTGTATATTTAATTTCTTTTTCTTGATAGAAGCGCTGTACATCTTCTGGATTATCTTCTCTTTGTATAAAACAAGGCAGTTAACTCTCTGACATTGTATTCTTCTTTTGCAAAAGAAGACAAGTACACCCTTCACACACAGAACAACAAATGTACTATATTTTACTACTGGCACAAGTTTCCATGGTGTGTGTTAAGAAAGTGATGTATCGACTGTTTTAAGATTCTTTAAAAAAAAAAGGTTGCATGGAAGCTTTAGTAGTTAAGTCCTTTCATCTGCATAAACAGTTGTATGACTACGAAGGTGAGAAGAATGGGAATTTAGTCCTGCCATTCTAAGTTCCTTTGCTATTGTTGGCTCCCAGCCAGAGCAGCGTGGAATAAACATGAATGATTTCTGTCCTTATCCCTGGCATTTGATAACAGTGGCTCCAAACTGATTTTTGCAGCTAGCATGCAATGTCATGACCCACTGGAATTGCTAAATTTGAATGCAGTGACTTACGCCACTCTGAATGGAGCTGCAGTATGGATTTAGTTAGACTTACTGTGTTGGAGAGAGCTATTTTTTAATGACTGTTAATTTTACTTTGACCTTATCTAAAAATTTTAAAAGGACAAAGTATACCAACCAAGTGTGTTACAGTGAATCAGTCTATTTCATGTTGCCACCTCATATATAAACCTTTTTGTTAGTGTAACATAAAAAGTTTTTGTCCTACCACAAAGACTAGTTACCTTTATGATTTTCAGTTTTTGTGTGGTATTTTTAGAGCCAAAGTGTTATACAAAAACATAAGAGAAAATTAGTCTAAGAATGATCTGTGAAACTCTTGTCATGAGTTGCTGCTAGTGAAGTTTTAAAGATATTTGCTTACCAGTTCAGGTCTGATCCCAGGGCTGTAATCTTCTGAAGGCTTCCTTCCTAGTTGAGGCATAACTACAGATTGTATGATGAACTGATTGTTTCACTACATGGAAGGTACTTTATATAAAGTATCAAAAGTGTGTAAGCACCATAAAAAGTGCCAGAAATATCACTGGAGATCTGTTACATTATGTTATCCTATATCTTTGAGAATTTGTGATATTTAAAGATAATTTTAATGCAGATTTCCCAGATAGTGTATGCTACTCTTTTCTAATCATTGGTTATTGGAATTAGGTGGAATTAATATATGTATTTAAAATGCTTTTCCAGTGTTTTGGGTGGTGACAGAAACATCTTTGAAAATTAATATTTGTGTGTTTCTTGTCAGCTGGAAAACTGATGAAACAAGACTGTAAATGTTACACCGAAGAATCTTTGTTCTGGCTACATTTACTCAACAGGATTCAGCGGAGTGCCCACCTATGGGCTTTTTTCATACTGTCCCAGAAGGGCTGGCTGCTACATCCCTAATGATGAGTCTTTAGGGTTTAATTAGTCCCAGTTTCCTGATTAGCTTCATTCCCAGAATGTAAATTCTTTGTGTACTACCGACTTCTAAGATGCATCATACAAACTGTTGTAGAAAGCAAGTTCTTCACTTCTCCGGGTATCAGTGTAGATTCAGCAAAGATGGAGTTGCACAGAGCTGATAAGTATGTTGTTTTGGATTTAATTTTAAGGTCAAAGCAAAATAGTGCAGACCGTTAGAATGACTATTAAAAAAAAAAAATTTCTAAAGTCTTTACATGCTCTGCCTTCCCTTAAATCAAGTAACATCTACTGCTAGGTTTCCACTGTCACTCCTTCCAAGTTTCATCTTGGGTCTACAGTTACAAGGAAAAAGGTAAAACACACCCAAAAAGAAATCCTTGACAAAAACACTGATTAGAGGATTGGGGAAAAATTTCTGTTGCCTCAGCCATTATATTAGATCCTATTTTCCCATAATTGATAGTTTTAAACATATGACTCTATTTTTTTATCTTCACTGACATGAAAACTTGGGAAATTTTTCACTTAGGTAGTTTGGTTCTTGAATTGCCGTTACACATTTGGGGCCATATTTTCCCCCATGTGTTTTTTTGATACCTGTATAAGTCCAGCTGTTAACAAGAAAAAAAACTATCTTGGGTCTGTGTTAATTATCACATCTTTTGGAAATTTTTTCATCTTTGGGAACATGTTCCTCTGAAGTAAACCCTGCATGTGTTCATAGAAGGTTACAAAGAGTCATACTTTCAAAAAAATCAGTCAACTTAGAAAAAGACAAGAATCTGTTATACATATTAATCTGCTCAACAAATAAAATTTTATATTTTTCTTATCTTGCAAGTTGAGATAATTTCCTGAGTTGGTATTGCCTAATTCATTGAACCTTGGGTAACCTTCTCTCTTAATTAACTTTGAGAAAGCATCTAAGGGTAAGCCTACAGATTAATTTTTATATCTGTGTGTACTTTACTGTCTGCCAGAAGAAACATTTAATTTCCTGATGCCGGGAAGTCCTCTTTGAGGATAGAATCCCATTCTTTCTGCTGTTGTTATGAAGTCCAATACTCAATTTCTTTTTCAGTCATATACAAACAAGGGATCTTTGTGAGTTTGAGTGAAATAAATACATGAAGGAATTGGTCACCATCTTGTACTCTTAACACAAATCTAGTAATCTAGACTGAAATGCAAATAGTGTTGCTAGAGTAATTTAAATACTGTTTTGAAGAGCCTCTTATCTCTATACTTCCAAAATAGATAAACTGGAACGTACAAGCTGAGATGTATCATAGCTTACAAAGAGCAAATTGCTATTTGTCAGTAGGTGTTGAATGTCTCCTGACTTCTGGCAAACACTGTGATATTGGAGGCTGGCTCTGTGTCAGCTTCTGCTGATGGAATCTGCAGTAGCTTCCTATAGATAGCAGGCAGTAAAACCTCAGTAATATAACCCGTTGCCTAATAAAAAGCAAGATTAGTTCATGTTAATGCCAGCTCTGACAATTCAGTGACTTGAGCTCGCTCTAAGCTTTGCCTTTTGCTCTTAAGAATGGTTGATATGCTGCTTAGCTTCACTAGGTTTAGGCTCCCAGATTTTGTCTTGCTGCTTGGACCCTGCTTGTCCACTCTGTTGTCACTTGTGTGACAACTTCAGAATTGTTTAGGTCAGTACCTCCTATAGAAACAAAATTTTCCCTAGTTTTTAGCAGAAAGTTAGCTATGTCACTATACACCTTATGTATCCATGTGTTTTTATTCTAGAGACAAATCATATTTGTATCAAAGGCAGAGGAAGGACTTCCATCACTGACAGAGGAAAAATATTATTATTTTAGTTGCCTTATAAAAAAAATTCATAGTGCTTTTAGCACTACTGGTCTATCATCCACCTTATCCTCCAAGCAGAAAGGAGTTCTAGGTAGTGGCAAAAGATCATATCTAGACTTGTTACCAGTGTAAGTAGGAGTTATATTAACTAGAATTAACCAATTAAAAAAAATCAACATAAAATTAGCGTAGTCATACTCTTATTAGAGTAACTGAAGTCCTCCTTGGATACCAACACTAACTAAAACAGCATACATCTTAATTCTCAGCTCTCTTACACACACCTTTCTCACTGAAAAATTTCTCCTTTTTATCCCTTTATACCTAAACATGAGTGAATAAATACTACTTAGTTTTTTGTCTTTGGCCTGAATACAGGTGTGTGTTTCATATATTGTTTTTTTTTTGAGAGAGGTAGAAAGGAAAAGAAAGTGAGGAGTGCCTCATCTGGAGTAGTATTAAGAAACTGCATTAATTGATAAGGAACAGGTATACTGAATTGTTTTCTACAAATAGCAGTTGGAGCTTCTCTTGCACAGTGCCATGGGGAATAGACATTAAGAGAATGCAGAGGAAAAGGCATGGGAATGTGAAATTATTGTTAATCCTTTTGATTATTGATTGTTAATCCTTTACCATTTAATTTAGTTGTAAAATCTGGAGGATGCCTGACTTCCAAGGGGTGTTTTACAATAAAGATGGAGTAGCTGGAAGTCACTTTATTAAAAAGAAAAATCAATTCAGTACCATCTTGTAGTTTTGATCTCCTATTATTTTTATGCTCTATTCTGACCACGTTTCCAGTATTTCACTGAAAAATCAACTTTTATTGCCTACTTCTCAATAGTAAATACACAATTTTAGCAAGAACGTAGATATGACTATCATAATACTCAAGGAACTCCATTACTACACAGTAGCATCTGAATGTCTGCTTCTAAGATCAAATACAAATTAAGCTTGTGTCATACATTTCCAGCAGCCAGTAAAGAAAATACAATTTAGAAAATGGGCAGATGAAAATTAAGATATTCTAGATGAGTTAGATGGCAAAGTAAAATTCCTCTTTTAGGAAAAGGCACCTCTGAAATACAAAGTGTTCTTGGACACCACAACAGTAAATTGTTCTGCTCTACATGTTGCTTGTTTTTTCTCTGAAGTACTGTTATTAGTTAACAATAGTTAAGAGTTAACAATAATAACTAAATAATTAGTTACCAGTTAAGATGTTACTTGAGAGATCTGAAGCTGAGAATGTAATCCTGAATTTCAGGAATTATGTCCCGCTTGAGATAATAGCCTTAGTGTCACTCCAGACTAATTTATGAGAAGTAGTATGTAGTGTGAATGTAGATTAATCTATTAGCCCGCTGCAATCTCGTTCCTGTGTTAGAAGTAATCCGTGCTGCTGCCAGTAAGGATTAAACATCTTCTAAGAGCTATCACGGTCAAACCTGTCTCCCTTTCAGATGCAGGTGGGCAGCCCTTCTGAAGGTACTTTACATTTTAATAGACCTTCTGAAGGGATTGTCTTAAGCTGTTTCTGGACTGACCCTAACAAGATATCAAATATATGGCATAACTTGTTCCCTAAGATCCCTGTGTAGCTGAAGACCATAGCAATAGGTGCTTGTTTGACTACGAATTTTTAGATCCACTTGTTCAGGTTGAGCGTCCCCTGAGAAGCAGGTTTTCCTTAGTATTTCCTGCTTTTAAAATTACTGGAAGTTTTGAGCCTTTCCCACAGGACATTACAGTTTTCACTCAAAAAAAACTAAATAGTGAGAAGATACAGAAAAGCAAAAGAAACATGTAGAAGATTTTAAGTCTTTGCTTAATAAAGGCACAAATGACTAGAACCAAGCAATAACTGTTGTAGATTCATAGAATAACAAATGATAAAGGATGAGAAGAATGATCTTGCAGTGACTGATCTCTGGCACATGCACCAGAATAAGCTAGCAGTATGTGAACAGTGTCCAGATATATAAACACAGAAGTTGGAAAATAACATATAGCATGGAAAAGATTTGCCTTCACTTCTGTAGAAGCATGATGGCAGTTCAGCAGTCTTATGCTGAAATCTAGGTCTCCCTATAATTCAGTTTACACAGATGTCAGTTTTCCACTTTGATTGTATACCCTGACCTTGCTGGGATGTTGTGAAGATAAAATATAATGAATTTCAGAAAGCCACTTTGATCCTGTTGTGCTGACTGAACCTATTGTTAGACATAAAAAGCAGCACCATTCTAGACTGACAGTTAGAAAATCAAATGTAATGGGATTTACAGTTTTCATGGAAAAAGTATGGGAATTTAATTTTGTTTATTGAATACAATTGGGTTAAAAAAAAAAGCCCAAAAGCAAAACAAAAATAACTACCAAAATGTGCTGAATGTTTACTGTTGTGTGATAAAATGGAAAAATATTTTGTAAAGTTTGACATTCAATTTGAATGAGAAGAATGCAGGGTGAAAAACTGAAGGAAGTTGGAGACTTATTTTTTTTCCAAGACAGTTTTCCTGCTCCTAATGACAGACATAAAATTAACCTTGTGTTGAACCTGGATGGATTCTAGACAAACATTATGTGAACATCTTGTGGAATACGGAATCAGGAAAAAAAAAGTAAACATCGTATGCCTTATCATTTGTTTGTTGTTAAGATATATTTCATCCTAAGATTTTGTAGTTCACTCTAAGCAAAAGATTGTAGCTGATTCACTTTTTTCAGTGTTAATGTCTTTTTGGCTTCATACAATTAACTTGAAGCTTATAATGAAAACAGATTATTTCTTTTCCATGAAAGGGAATACAGATGCTTTTAGGATTTGTTCTATGATTTCAAAATAGAATAAATTTTTAATTAAAATTGCTGAAGTGTTCAAATATCCATTTTTAAAAAGTTCGCAGCGCTGCTGACCCTAGTGTTGTCAAGTCTCGTAACAGCACTTAGCACTGAGGAAAAAGAAAAAAGAAATACTTGCTTCTCTTTTCATGATGCTTTCATATTCAAAATATTATAGATGTTTTTAATTATATATAACTTTGTTTAGTCTATTTTCTATAAAAGATTTGATGTTTGAAGGATAGCTTGCTATAGGAATTACCTAGGGATGAGCCATGCTGCAAAATGAACAGTAAGGTTAAAACCTTTCCATACCTCTCGGCTCCCTTGTGGGAGCAAATGAGTCATGTGACATTTTGTGGAAAAATTGGAGGTGATGAACAGGGTGGAACTTTGATTACAGTTCTTACAGCAGCAGCCAGCGGCATTCTAATTATTTAGCCATGCTGAGGTGTGATTGTGGTACTAAATTTCTGTTGCAACTGACCTGTTGAATAAGGAGGACTTAAGTAGTAGAAGTCTGTCTGAATTTCTGCTTCAAGCCTGCCTAAAGTAGGGTATTTCTTCTGAGAATCTGTGCTGTCCATCCTGTGCTTTCATTCTCATATGTTCTTCTTTAAGGTAGATTACTGCATCTACCAGGAAAAGTGCCTCCAAATAAGCCACAGTTATCGTAGTATGATAAAAATGCAAGCAGACATCTGTCCTAGATGGAAATAGAGAAAGAAAATAAATACAGAAGACATTGGCAATTTATGAAGTAGCTAGTTAGATTTGTGTATGTGATATTTGCAGTAGCTTTGACCCTCCAGTTGTCAGGTTTCTGGGAGAAAATTTTAACACATGATACTTTTAAGAGAACATACAGTAGTATATAATTTATTTTGGAAAGTGTTCTCATTTCTCATGTGCTGTAATATCATAACAAACATACAAAATCATTGTGGATGGAAAATCTCTATTTAGCTTCTTTTTCTGTATTATCTTAGGATATTTAATGGCATGAAAACTAAACGTCCGTGTTTTTTTTCATTGCCTGTTCTCTTGAACTTACAGCAGCAATGCCAGAGGTATTCTGAAAGCTGTTACCTACATCGCTATCTTGCACTTCCAGAGTTAGGTAGGCGTTAACAACAAATTATAACTTTAATGAATTTAGTGAGGTAGCTTGAAATCCTTGAAAATTCATCTTGTGGTAAACTAATGTTGCAATACAATAAGTTGAGACAACCTGCTGAACTCAGTGTTGCAGTTGTTAAACACTGGTTAATTTCTGTGGTAAGCAGCAAATTGTGAGTTCTGTCTGCAGTTAAACAGGCAGACCAAAGTGTCCAGTTATCTGTACATCAAGGGACAGAGTAAAATTTAAAATTTAACATTTTAAGTTGGACCAACTGTGATATGAAAGAGAATCAAATTGTCATTTTACAGTTGTATTTATTGTTGGATTCCCAGTGTTTTATAAAGTACTCTGAAGTTACAATGCTTGTATAGCAAGGCACACATGGAGATCTTCACACCAGTTACTTATAGTTGTATAGTGTAAGTGTGTAAACTAAGCAGCTCATCTCTCCAGGCTTCTAATATAGTCAATAGGTGGAAAGAGAGGAATTGTAAGTGTGCCACCAGAAGGTCCAGCTCCAAAATCTCTGGCTTACAGTAACTTTACTTTTACCAGTGATTAATGACCTAACAGGGTCTCTGCTAGGTCTTAATTGCTATTCTACAGACAGATCTGTCTAGATTTGTTCACAGGAAAGCTCCGTTGAAATCAGTGAAAATGCAGTATCTGTGTACAGTCATTTCTTCAGTTTCTGTTTATTTGCTAAGGCACATGGAAAGGCATAGGTTTTGCCTTGCTAACTAGCCTTTTGATTTCAAACAACAATGATCTCTGCTTTTAGATGCATTCTAAAATTCAGAATCACATTTTGCTTTTGCCAGGATAGGAGCTGTCACACTCCCAGAAGAACTTGTAGAGCTGGTGCTAGAGGGCCATAGCAGAATTTATGCTTTGGTGGATATTTTGTCTTACTATGGAGGGAGTTTGGGATTTTCCCTGGTTTTTTTTTTTTCAGTTTATCATTGATATAATGACTAGATTCACTTAAGATTTCAGTTTCTGCCTTTCATAGACCTAAACCCAAGATTTTCAAACATCTCTCCTCAAAATAACATGTCTTTCTGTTTGTTATTGTTGGTTATTCTCTCTTTGCAAGGAAAGCCGCAGCAGTGTGTCATGGGAAGCAGACAGATGGAAGTTCTATTCTTTTTTCTTTTGTGACTGAGAGCAGATCTTCCCTATATTCACACCTAATGCATATTATAATTCTGCTTTATAAGCAAGTGTTTTACTATGATAGTACTACAGTTTGGTACTAGTAGGCCTTACTTGTGGTATGGAAAGAGGTAAGAAAAATAATGTTTCTGAACCAGTGTATCAGAAGGAACCTTTTCTTCCTTCATGTAATATACCTTTAAATCTCCTTTAAAGGCTTGTTAGTGCTTATAGACTAACATAGCTTAACATAGTTTTTTGTTGTTTTTTTTTTTCTTGTAATGGTTGATACTGGGTGATGAAAGCCTAATCAGATGAAAGTTGGAAATGATTGATGTGAGGAGTGGGTTCAGTCAGTAGATTACAGGAAAATGGAGCAAACTTGAAAAAATAGAAATCTAGCAAATAAAGTAGTGGGTATGGCAGTATCATCTATTTTCTCTTTCAAATCTCTGTAGCTGAAATCTTGTAGGGTGGCATAGATGGCACTGACATCAATTGCAATTCCTTCTCTACTTAACGGAGAAGTGCATTTATCTGTGCAAAAGTTTAATGATAATTACTTTCACAGATAAAATCTCTTACTCTAGAATCCCAATTCAGTTGTTTCCTCTGTGTTTCTTTTGCCTCTGTAGCTAATATTGCTATTGTACTTCAGGTATATTAGAGCACTAAAAAGGATAAGTAGTTTGTAGCCTTCAGGGTCCACAACTAGAATGGTTGCTCTTGTCCCTGACCAGGGAAAAAGGGCTGTTATAATTTCAGTGGCTTGTAGCAGGACTATTCTATCAGTAATTAATTAAAAGTAGAGCATTTTTCATGATGCCTCAATTCAGCAGAGGAATTGTTATAAAACAATAAATATAAATATAAGTATAAATATAAATATAAATATAAATATAAATATAAATAGTTAATATCTAATAGGCTTATCCATACAGTATTCTTAATTCCCTTTCACCCATCCTCTCAGACGTTGTGCTACATCAGCAACCAGGAGAGCATTTTATCAGATGGGCTGTTTTCTGTTAGCTGCAAAATTCTGGGCAATGTCCTGTTGTAACGCCTGCTGTGTTCTCATTCCTGGGAATAGTATATTACCCATGAAAGTGATGTCAAGGAAAA
>VXBZ01006770.1:124324-137956 GCA_013399135.1 Heliornis fulica
ATATCTGTTTGAGAGTTTTATTTTATTTTATTGGGGAGACTCCTTCATCGTAAAACCCCAAAGCATTGGGGGATATGGAATGTGGCTGCAAGAAATGCATTGGCTGGTTTACAGCACAGGACTTCTTTGTGGAATTTTATTTTTTTGTGGGGAGGAATAAAGGCATCACAACTTTATTTTAGTTAGAGTTTGCATACATCACCGTATCAAACCTGTGTGAAGATATCAGTCCACATTAACTACATATGTATTTTCAGAAAAATATAAGCACACAACTTTGCATTACTCTGTTGCAGAAGTATGCCCATCTTTATGTGCATTTGCAGATTGAAGTCTATCTGAAAATTAGTAGCGTTAGTAGCTATGCAGAAACATCAAAATCAGTTGTCAGGACACGGCGGATTTGAATATGCCTTAAGGTTGATGCTTTTTACATGGATTTCTGGTGCAAAAAAGACTGTGAGACATCTAAATATGAAGCCTCTGCTCATGTTTTAATTGCCATCCGTGCTGGAATTGCACCATTCCGCTTGTTTAGNTCTGCTATCTGTTACAGCACTTCACATTTCATAGGAGAGTCATAGTAGTGTTGAAAAGGAAGCACAGGCAGCTTTGAATGTGATAAAACAAGATCTGATGTGCAGAATTGGATTTCTGTCTTACCAATTGGCTGTAAACCTTTTAGTTAAGGTTTCTTTTTCTCCATAGTCTTTTGGTCCTTAAAACACAGCATTTGAAGTTATTTCTTAAGAACCACCTGAATTAGTGGGGTTTTTTTCTCCTTTCATCAAGTGCACAAAGACTAGAAATANATTTTTTTGTGGGGAGGAATAAAGGCATCACAACTTTATTTTAGTTAGAGTTTGCATACATCACCGTATCAAACCTGTGTGAAGATATCAGTCCACATTAACTACATATGTATTTTCAGAAAAATATAAGCACACAACTTTGCATTACTCTGTTGCAGAAGTATGCCCATCTTTATGTGCATTTGCAGATTGAAGTCTATCTGAAAATTAGTAGCGTTAGTAGCTATGCAGAAACATCAAAATCAGTTGTCAGGACACGGCGGATTTGAATATGCCTTAAGGTTGATGCTTTTTACATGGATTTCTGGTGCAAAAAAGACTGTGAGACATCTAAATATGAAGCCTCTGCTCATGTTTTAATTGCCATCCGTGCTGGAATTGCACCATTCCGCTTGTTTAGAATAATACAGGTTAAAAACTTTTAATTCTGAAACAGAAGAGATTATTAGAATATTATTTGATGAGAATACAGGCTGATGATGATGATCAGAATATGCACTACCACAGTGTACTTTGTAGGCATATCTGTAATCACATATATAAAAATAAAATAGGAACTTGTAAAAATGTTCTAATCGGTTACAATCAAAGGGAATGGGATTGTTAAACAAGTTTGTTTAAACAGTGAGAAGGAAAGTCTATTAAAGCATGTGAACTACCTTATCAGAAACATATTGATTATATTAAAATACACTTTACATTCCCTTCAACTAAATGTAGCATTTGGAAGGATATTATAATGCTTAGCCTTTCTTCATTCTTTGAAATCCAATATATATTAAAAATTAATCAGAAGAGTATTACTGCAGATAAAATCAAAGTATTTGCCCAGTGTTTGGACTGTGAACAAGATTCTCACCCATGAAGTTGTGTTTCATGGTGGTTTATGAGAGGAACATGACTACTTAAATTCTAACATTCTCAAAAAAGGTCATGTGGCTTCTATATCTCAATTTAAAACTATGCAAACTCTTAAAACAAACCTTTTCATCACCTATAAATTAGTGTTTGTTTTCTGACATAGCTAAGCAAGTAATTTTGATCTGTTCTGTAGATTTTAATTCTGGAAAAGTGATAAGCTCTCTGTGGAACATTCCCAAATAGATAAAGGGAGTACATTAGGCATACAGCTCAGCATCTGTTTCACTTTTATTTTGATGAGACTTCTAACTGGTGTTTTATTTTGAATGCTTCTTTCTGAAAGAAGGTTCAGAGTTTTCAGATGTGAAAGTACAGAACCACAGAGAAACAGGCGAGGTGAAAATATGGTCACCAAGGTGATTACTGAATGCTAAAAGGAGTAAATTGTCCAAAGACCTGCCTGTTCATAAATGGGTTATTTATAACATAGTTCACATTTTCAATTAATTTAAAAACACTTTTGGGTTTTGGTTTTGTTTTTGGGTTGTTTTTCTTTCATTACTTGGAATGCGCACTGATCGCTTTAACTATTTTGGTGAAAATTTTCAAAGATGTTTAGTATTTGTTGGAATACTAAATATGTTCTCTATTATTACTTTCCTTTTTTATGGATAATTCATTCTGAATAGCGTAGCAAAGTCTGCTTTTTTTCCTATTATTATGCCAAGATGAAAGAGCCCACAGTACAAATAAAATGGGAACTTTTAAGGTCAAATGTACCTTAAAATATATTTTTCGTGATTTTTTTTTATTTTAGAAGTCAATAGATAATGTGCAGAGAGGAACACAGTCTGCTAGGCAGAAATCTAATATTCTGTTTTGGGAGCTGTAATTTGCTGGAATTGCTGAGAGTCAAACATACTGTCTATATTATGTCACTCACTGTGGGGAGGAGGGAAAAAGGAAATGCATTTGAGAACATTTTATTACAAATCTATGTGCTTTTAAAATTGTGTTTGTCAAGGTTCATAGAATAATTGGAATAGAGTTAAAGCCAGACTTCTATTAGTAGTCTACGATTAGCATATATCCTCCATGTTCTCAGTTTTAAAGCCACCATAAACGTAACTCTGAATAGAAAAATTTGAATATTTAATGTCGGAAGCAGACATTGCCTGAGAAAAATTCTGTGGGATATTTTGTACATAATAATATTAGATCAATTTATTTTTTTCCTTCATGTTTATCTTTCAGGGAGAAAACAGCCAGAAGGCAGAATCCTCATCTACTTCTCCAAGAAAATAAATCAAAACTGTGAAAAAAATTCATAATCACCCTTGCAAGTGGGAACTCAGTTTCCGGCCTCCTACCTGGATTTCTCCCAAATAGGGCAGAGTGTCTTGGAGACAGGAAAGGTAATTAACATTTCTGAGAAGACTGTGTGCTCCAATGAAAAATGCTTTGCTTTGCTAAGGTTCCTGACTAGGCTGTATCCTTTTCTGTCCCTCACCACCCTTATTTGTTACCCCGAGGGAACATTTCCTCTTTGCAAATAGTAGATTTAATGCTTTGGAAAGATTTCTGTATTCCTGACCAGACATTTAAAAGCAGAGCTTGTTAGAAGCTTTCCAGCTCATTAGACAAATTGAATTAACTTATTTAGTTCTGAGGCCTGGGGATGGCAAAATTCAATTCTGTGGAGGTGGCAGCCTGGTCAATCTTTAGCCTTCCCTTCTGTGTGCTTCCACTTTTTTTTCCTTCTTTATGCCCAGCCCTTTTGGAGGGATGCCTGACAGCTGCGTGGTCTTTTCCCCCTGAGCTTTTCACACAGCCTCTGCTTTTATGGTGATCTTTGCTGTCCCATTTGAGGCCTTGGCCAACTGCTGCCTTTGCTGACTGTTAAAACTGATACATGGGATCAGCCGTGTTTAGAACAAAATTATCCCACTCGAAAAGAATTGAGATACAGTGTGTGCTGGGAGAATTTTTCTCAAGAGCATGAATGCCCAGTTCCACTGTATATCTACCTCATAGCATGTATTGATTAACTATTTCTCTTGGGAAGGAACATATAGTATTGTTTGGTATTGTGAATTAACTACTCACATGAAACAAACAAAAGGAAATTCTTTTCATTGCTGTATATCTGCAGACATGCACAATTTAAAAATCTGTTTTAATTAAGGGTTTAAAATAAATGTAGATAGCTGTGGCCTAGACAAAAACTGACCCAGCCAAAAGCATTCTGTAGCCTGTCACAAGATAGTGACATCATACACAACACAAAAATGCATCCCTGCCAAAGTTTTTCTAAATACAACAGCTGCAAGTTTTCTTTTAGATGGGAAAGTTAGTGAAATAGTATCTTAAGGAAACTTATAGCTAGGCAAGCTTCTATCACAAATGTTTTGATAAATCTTTAAAGTAGAGAGTGAAAAAACTGATCGTTTAAACTGTTAGCTAAAAGCTATAACAAATACCTAAAATGGTTTCAGCTAAACTATTTTACAAATTATTTTGAGTTCAAATAGAGGTTGCTTGTTGGTGGAAATTCAGATCTTATTGTAAAGATGGGGACTGACATCTCCTTTATGGAACACAGTAATCAAGATGTCCAAGATTTAGTACTTAACAATAAGGAATATTATTACTCTCTTGTTTCTCTAGATTTTTGCTTGGACGACCCTTTCTTTTCAATTTTAAAATGCTAATTTCACCAGCCATTTAGATTTATTTCTTGGCTGAGCATATACATTTAAGTAAGTCATCCATAGATGAATGGATTTTACAGAAACTTTCTCCACAAAATCACAATCTTATCAAAGCTCTGCATAAGTATTTGTATGCAAGTTTTATTTGCATCTGGTCATGGTTGTTGTTCTAAGGAGCCTTGACGTATTTCGTGGCTGTTTAGTTAGCTTAGTTTTCTTTGAGAAACACTGGGAACTGAAAGGTGGTTTTAAGTGTGTTTTATTAGCATCATGTTAAATGAAATGGTTTTGAATTCACCGTTATCTGTGACAGCATGCCCTTCCTTCTTCCTCAGCATTTAGAACTGTCACTTTGATCATCTTTGAGGGTACATCTCTGCCTTGTCTCTGTTTTGGGGTTTCACATTAAGAATTTGGTGATGTTTTCTACAAACCTTGATGATATTGTAACCTTTCAGCCTTCCCCTTTCTCCTTGAAGGGTCCTAGCCTGTTTAGTCTGTCCTTAAAAGGCAGTTTTTCCATCTATTTCCATCCACTTCAGATGCCCTTCATGGGCCTTTTCTAAGTTGTTTACATCCTTTTCAGAGGCATCCATCTTCAAAGTGACCAGACCTGCTTTCAGCACTCAAGATGTGGATACAGCAACATTTTTGTGCCATCCCAAAATGAAGCACTTTGTCTTGTTTTTCATACCCTTCCCGAATGATGTCTAATGATCTGTTGGCTTTTTTGGCTGCCACTGCCTGTTTGAGTCACTGATTTTAGAGAACAGCCAGTGATGTTTCCAGTGTCCTTTTCTTAAGCTGTAACTGCCAGTCCCAATTCCAGTGTCATGTTGGCATGGCTCCTGCTTCCACACTGCCTCTCCCTGCTGTGTGCTTCATTCACTTACTCTCATCTGCACGGAAGTTGTGCTCGCAGTTTGATGACTGGAGTTACAGGCTGGGACACGGCACCTGGACCACCTCAAGAGCACCATATCATCCAGAGACTGGAAGATGTGTTACTCTCTCCCTTCTCCATGTCATTGATCGAGATAAAAGTGCATTCTCCTGCAGTTGTGCACAACCCTGATCCTTCTGCACCCTGAGAATTGTCACTTATCCATATACTTTGATCGATGCCTTTGAAAAAGACCATAGAAGAGGACTCCAGGCCTGTGACCGCTTGATTTTGTTAATAACGTAACCACGTAAAGAAAGATATATGCAAATTATTGTATTCACATCTAGAGCTGAAGTGTATTGGATTCAAACTGGATATTCAGCCAGCACAGCTAAGCTTTGTTTCTGATACTTGTCAGAATAGGCAGCATATAGATGCAATTAAAGCAGCACAAACACCAAAGACATAGGACTTGAATTTATAGTAAATAATGTATGCATTCATATAGGTATTTCTGACTGAAATTGAATATGGCTGTTGGAGGATATCTTGAGAGGTCTTTTTCCACTCCCATTAGAATTAATTTGTTTTAAAAAGTAGTTATTACATGCTACAGGGAATATAATTTCCTGTCACACTTGGAACAAACCTCAGCCAAGTAAAAACTTTATGCTTACATAGAGTAATTAATAACAGGAGAGAAGATTTGATCAAAGTGACTTTATATAACATTTCTATTCAGTCCCTTTTGCTGAGTCACTGCATACTGTAGCTTATATTTTGTGCCATATATTATATGAGTGTCATATAAACTGTATAGACATAAGAGATGAAAAGCTAGCTTGTTAAAGCTGTAAGTTTGGCAGCTGAGTGAAACAACTGCCTTGATCGTCAGTATTTGCAGAGGCCGTTATCGTATTCTCCCTGACTCTGAGGGATGGCAGCCAAACCATAGAGATTGCTCTGAGGACAGGCATGTCTTTTTTCTTGCCCTATTGCTGTTTTAGGTGAAGTAATATTCTAGCAACAAGGATCAAACCCATACGTTTTCTGCTCCCTCTTACCTTCTAGCATTTCAATGTAAGCAGCACTCAAAATGTTACTTGATTTTTAAACTTGTCACTTTAGAATCAGATTTTTTGAATGTGAATCTGTTAGGACAAAGCAATATTCACCACTTTTTAAATCCCTTCTTTTACTCTAAAATAGCTGTAAGTTCTCTGGTAAATAATAGACTCTGTAAATAAATACTCTTGAAAGAGGGACCTTTACAATGGCACGTAGTGATAGGACAAGGGCTCATGGCATTAAAGTGTAGGAAGGTAGATTTATATTCATTTGGTATTCAGAAAAAATCCTTCCCTGTGAGGATGGTGAGGCCCTGGCACAGGTTACCCAGAGAAGCTGTGGCTGCCTCTGGATCCCTGGCAGGGTTCAAGGCCAGGTTGGATGGGGCTTTGGGCAACCTGTGCTAGTGGAGGTTGTCCCTGCCCAGGGCAGGTGGTTTGGAACTAGGTGGGCTTTGAGGTTCCTTACCACCCAAACCTTTCTGTGATCTTACACTTTCTTTTATATTTACAGCTGAACACTTCTAGTATTGAGTTGCAAGATGAAAAGTATTGCTGCAAGAAAGTTGGAATTCTGCTTTGCCAGAGCCACAAACTAAACAGGTATCAAAATTATTTTATGTTATTTGTGAGTTTTGTCAAAATGTATTCATATTCAGAAGGATTCCAAGTTACTATAGTGTGTAAACAGACACTCATTTCCAAACTGTTTACACGGCAGTGACTTGAATTTTCTTGTCAGCTATTTTGACTTTGTAATTGTCTAGCTTACAGATGTTTCATCTTTATCTGAATATTTGCATGTTCACAGTATATGCTACATTGATGGAGTGGCTTATAGCAACTGTGAAGGCTTTTGCTATCATTATAGTATTGCAGAACTTATAAACTACAGTGGTTTACTTGTTGAGGCAACTTGGCTTTACTTTTATCTCATGCTTTCAGATATTCTTTTTGCCAAATTGCAAATAAATACAACATGGCTATTTGTTCAGATTTTCTTATGTATGTGACTGAAGCACACTGCTTGTTAATCTGGTAGCTTTCTCACTTTTTCTAAATTTTCTGAGTTCAAGGACTTGTTAGATGTTAATGGCATAGCTCCAGTATAATCAGTAGTGTTATAATGATGCATACCACCTGGGGAATGGATCCCATGAATTAAACTACTTGTCCTGAGACACTCAAAGTAACCTGCAATAAGAACTCTTAAATCCAGTGTTTTGTTTTCAATTAATTCTGAGGGAGGGTTAAATATCTAGAGGAAAAAAACTAGGAAGAATAACAAAAAGTGATTAAATTTTGTTTGGAATAATAAAAACCAGAATGGTTTGGAAAAAATGGCCAAAATAAACACGTGGTCTAGGCCCTCTTTTTTTTTTGTCTGCTGCTAATTCTGAAAATCATACTGTAAATTTCACATTATAGCATTTGCACTCTGTATCTATGATGACATAACCACAAAAAGAAAAACAGGATCATGCATGTATTTTCTTTTAATTCATATGGAATTTTACACTTTATTGTGTAGTATAATTGAGATTAAGTTGTCAGTTATTCTTCACAACTTATAATAAAATCATGTAAAAAATTGTGAGTTATACACATGCAAAAATGTTGCATGATGTTCTAGGTAACATCAGTTGCTGTTTTAGGAAGCAGACTGATCCTGGTGAATGTGTGTAACCTACAGGAAAAGCCAGATTAAGAATTGGGGTTTTTTTCCATTTTTTGTTCATCCTTGTGCAGTGACTAACATAGAGGCAAATATGCTGCTAATGAAAAATACTTAAAACTACCTTTCAGATTCTAGTGTTTCTCAAAGACTAAATATTTTAATGATCATAGTGCAGATAAAATACCAGTAGTTAGATCCATCAAACAAAACTGAGTCTTTGCTGTCACTGAATAGGTGGTAACAATAGGTGATTTAGGCACAAGACCGAATCCTTCACAATTGCCTCTCTATGGAAAGACATCAAAGAAAGCAGCAAACAACCCTTACAATTATGAAAATAAAACCTGAGAAAGTTGAGAGGTACATTCAGTACTCTCTGCAAAAGATGTTCTGTTCTCTGGCAATTTCAGTTAGAATATTGTGTAGAATAACCAGATGTTTTTTCTAGATATTGGCATTAAATTAAAATAAAAACAAAAAAAAAAAAAACCCAGTTTTGGCTTCCAACTTCTCAAGTTATCTAACAAGGGAACAAAAGCCAAGTATTGTGTTCAATTGTTTGTTTCTACACAAATGCTATTCTCTTCCTTAACTTGATTTTGTAATGTACTTAGTTTGAAGGGATTGAATTTTTTTATTAACATTGATGCTGTTGTGCTGAGTGAAATTGTAAGCTTGTCCAGATGAGCAATGTTGAGAAAGATGGGCTGTTTCTTTGTGCTAATACCAAAGAGGTTTTGAATAAAAGAGTGCAAGTCTGGAAGTTAAGAGAATGCTTGTTTCCACTGTTGTAGTCACTGTACATTGAGGTTCTGTGTCTCAGTTAATATATTAGGAAAATTATGTGCAGATACATTGTTTATGAAAGAGTCATGTGATCTCTGATCAATGGGTGTTACTGCTGTTAGGATATTAAGTATGAGGATACCATAAATGAAGCTTGCAGTCATATGACAGGACCATTATTTACATTGGAGGAACTATAAAAATAAGGCTCTAAAAACTTACCTGTATGGGAATGTACTGCAGAAAGAACCAAAATTCAGTGACTCAAACATAACTGAACTTCTCTTAAAAATAAAAATACTCTTACCAGTGGAAGCAAGCAGTGAAGGAATAGTTACTCCATGTGACTCTTCACCTTGTCATGTCTTCTTTCAAATACAAAACTCTTCACTTGTGCATTTTCTCTGTGGTACTCTTCCTCTTGTTACTTTGCCTGATGCTGTCTCAAATTATTGTTTTTTTTAATTGTACACTGCCTTCATATTCCTCTCAGCTGTGCCTCTGGACTTTGTTTTTTTGTGTTTTCCTCAAAGGATGTTTAAATGCAGAATGGTTCTAAAAAGCTTTTCTTTAACTTCTCTACTAATCTCATGCAGGGAAAGCAAAAAGTAGAGAGCTGTTTAAAAAAATAAAATAGAAGAACCCCAAAACCCTACAGCACCAAGAAATACACACACACATCCACCCCCCACACACCCCCAACCGTAAGTGAAGAGAAAACTAGCTTTTCAATCTTCAAGAACCACCAGAGGCAGCATATAAAGGTGTTTTAAAACTACAGTTACAAGGACTTTCCTCCAGGTGGACTGCTACTATTTCTTTAAAGCAGATCACCTTAGTTGGACAGGTTAGCATCTGGCCAGATGTATCTTCTCTGATGCAGAATCCGTGTTTGGATCTGCTGACGGAGCACTTGTGGCCAACGGAAGACTTTTGCGAGAGGATCATTATTTGACCTGTGTTACAGGACTGTGCTGACAGGGTGTTCTACTCCAAACCATTTGCTGTTTCCAGAAAAACAGAGCCTCTGTATGGACATGGGCTGGGACTGACTCTCCATTACATCTCCACAGCAGAAATAATGCAGCTTTGTTCAGATCGGTTCCCTGGTAGCAAATGTGAGTGTTAATACCAGAGGTGCGGTCTGGGGAGCTGGACATTCAATAGCTGGACAGCTATCATTGTTAGACCCTTGTAAGCTCTAGCAAATAAATGCAAATGTTTTATTGAGGGCTTAATCTAGATTGAATTTTCTTTATCCTTCTCGTAGCTTGAGCATGTGACATAATAGCTTATGTGAAGAAAGTACTAGGATGAGGTCCAAGTTTGGCTGAAACTAAAACAAGTCAGTGATTAGTTGTACTTAGATTCCCATATGGCTCTATGCTTGCTTGCTTACCCTGTTTATGAGCTAAACTGATAGAAATAATTGAGTCACGGACGGGAAGACAGCGTGCAAAATTACAAACTCAGATGGTACTTATAAAGATGTGAGCAGCAGACAATGGAAACATCCATTACGAGGAAATGATAAGTTCAAAGACAACAGCAACAGCGCTTTGTCTCTTGAGACTTTTCTCCCCCATCAAAAAGAAGTGCTGTAGTCCATGGAATTTCAGCTTCATGTTAATTGGGTACTTCTGGAAACTATTTTCTTAACCAAAATACGCAAGTCAAATCCCTCGGTCAGTAGTGATCACATTGTGTAGGTTGAAAATATTTGTATTGATACATTTTTTGTAGTCAGTGTTGAGGGAATTATATTGCTCAGTGGTTGAGAAATACTGAAATTAGGCAACATTTTGCCCTTTTAGACTAGCTAAATGTTAAATATCTATAACATAACCTCACTCTCGTGCCAGCCAGTGAATAACATTGAATTTTATGTAACAATAACTGAGAATTCTGGTGCAAACAGCATAAACTTGATGGTTCTTATCAGAAACTAAAGAAGCTGTATGTGTCTGTCAATAGCAATGCTTGCTCCGGATTTTTAACGGTTATATTTTTTTTTCTCTTTATTTATCACTCCCGTGATCAGTACGTTTGGGTTTTGATTGTTTTTCCTGTTTGTTGATTTCATACAAGCTCTTTGCGCTCAGTGCTGGGGTTTTGAACTGTACTGCTTCATGTAGTTCAGCTGCATGAAAAAATACAGCAGCCAGTTAGAAGATGTCAGAAAATTATGACTTTAAAAATTAAATTCCAGCTAAGCATCAAGCTCTATTTATCTTAGTTCAGGCAACTTGCTTAAGATACTTGAGGCAACATTTGTTTTTAATTTGCAATATATATAGAAGATGACTGTATCTTGGAATTGAAAATATTACAAATTTCAGAAAACTAGCATAGGTAGGTTTCTCTTTCAAATTTTATATTTCAGAGTGATAATGCAGATTGTACATTAAACGTTCTGGATTTGGGGAAGTTTCATAAGTCATAAAAAACATACTGGATTGCTTTTGTGACTTCCAGAGAAGGATGCATTTTTCACATATTTGTATTGAATTAAGACAGACTAAAAGAAAAAAAAAGATTAAATCTTTTATCTATCATGCTGCATATGATGTAATTATTTTTGCTTACTATATGCCATTATAAGTGCATATTTTTCATGAAAATGTTTACTTCAAGAAGATGACTGAAATGCAGTCCAGGGGCTCAAACCCAGAATGAAGTTTCTGTTGTGTTTTCTTTCTTTCATTCAGAAGACAAAATGATCCTGAAATCATAGCTGAAAGAAGGACTCTGTCGTAATCATGCTATAGGACTAGATCAGAGAGCCTTTGCCATGGATGAAGAGAAATCGTGTGGATAGTAAAGAGAACTAAGATGAGTAAGTGACTAAATAAATCCATAGAGGTGGCATTTTCTTTTATAGGAAGTGCCTCAAGTATTGTTCATAAGCTAATGATTATTTTACATTCCGTATCATTCTCATTTTTCTATACGTGTATGTAGAAAACCAGAAGATTAGTAATTTATATGAGGACACATACACAATTTGTTTTGCAGGAGTAAGAGTTTCCATTTTCTTATCTGTCAACTTTAGCTAAAGTCCATGTGGATGATAAATCCTCTTTTCATTCAGTCAGTGTGTGGCACTTAATGTTTATTTGATGTCTATTTTGAAATTTTGCTATGGAGAGAGTATATGGAAGGCAGGAGTAGGATTGACATTAAGTATGTGCTTGGGTGTGTGGAACGTTTGCAAGTGGAGAAGGGCTGAAAATGATACCAGTACTCAAGGGCTTGAGGGACAGGGAGGATGGTGGAATTGTTGACAGTTACTGCAAAACAGGAGGGGAAGGAGTTGGGAGGAGGGAAGAGGAGCTGGTTTTGACATCCTGACTTTCATTTGGCAAGGGGACATGTGGAGAAGATTCTGTAGAAGCAGTTTGAATTACTGTGTGAACAAAAGGGAAATGAGGAGGGAAGCAATCTGGGAATCATTGACACAGGGATTGTAATTCATATCCTTGAGAATAGCTAAGATTGCCCAAGGACATCCTAGCTATGCCATGTACTTATTACAGAGCCTATTCCATGTTAAAAATAAACATCTCACATACTAATTTTGTGAAAACTGAAATAAGAACAAACTTGAAACATGGATATTTGCTGGTGAAAATTATTTTAACAATACTTATTTCTAGTAAAGTTATGAATAACTGCAGAATTCCATATTTGAAAAATACCTTCTTGTTGGACCAT
Organism: Heliornis fulica; assembly: GCA_013399135.1. Taxonomy (NCBI): domain Eukaryota; kingdom Metazoa; phylum Chordata; class Aves; order Gruiformes; family Heliornithidae; genus Heliornis; species Heliornis fulica. The sequence goes on from VXBZ01006770.1 coordinate 136,840, forward strand.
AGCGTGTCTTCAGATTTACAGTGGTAAAAAGACAAGGTTACTTCATTATGTAACTGAATGCAGAATGGGCAACATGATAAAACATTCGTTTCTAGCAAGAAGCATCAAAAGAATTGTCTTGCATAATGGTGATTTTAATGCACTGTGCTTTCCTGAAGGAAAAAAAGAAAAGAAAGCAATCATTCCCCATGTACATGTTACTTTTTCAGTATGAGGAATTTTTTGTTACCATGATTGTCTGAGAATGCATCTGAGTTTCACACGCCTGGAAGTTACTGCTCACGCCCAGTGATAAAAGCCATGCAGAATACTGACATAACTGGGTGTACTGTAGTTCATCTCCTGCTGACGTGTCTGCCTTCTGGATTCAGAAAACATCAGCTGTTCAGAACACTGCCGTGAATGATAAATGGAGAAAAATACCAAACGAGTTAGTTTCTTCAGACATTCAGGCTTGTGAGAACAGTCAGGTTACTGGTTTCTGGTTAGAACTTAGCTCATCTCTTTTTCACAGATTTAAAAAAAATGTCACAGAGCTTCTGTTTCTTGTCTAAATTGCTGATACAGGGTGTCATTCCCCACCCCCTCTCTGTCTAGTCCTAACAGCTTTAAGTTGGCTTATCATCTGTATGCTTTGTGGCTTGTCCTCTTTTTGTAGGACAGTTACACAAGCTGGTGTTTGTAGCGTGTCACACCTGGAGCATGATAAATTTTCAGTAAATACAGACCTTGCTTTAGAAGCCTAATGATTTTCTTATTCTGTAACTTGTTGAGATATAGCATACCACTTCAGTGTTAAGAAATCAGTAGTAGAACTCTATTGAGTGTTTTGTTTGGATTTTATAACCCAGTTCACACCAAAATCAGTGAAATCTAATGGGGATATAATATATTAATCTTATATCTTAATAATAATCTTAATATCTTATCACCTAGATGCTTCTGGACCACCTCCTCCTCAACTTCCCTGTGACTGAAAAGAAGGTGGTCCGGAAGCATCTAGGTGGGATCAATGTACACAAATCCACGGGCCCTGATAGGATGCATTCACTTGTGCTGAGGGAGCTGGCAGAGGTGATTGCACTCTATCATCATTGACATGTCTTGGAGAACAGGA
>VXBZ01006770.1:138687-254309 GCA_013399135.1 Heliornis fulica
CCTGGAGCATCTCCCCTGCGAGGAAAGGCTGAGTGAGCTGGGGCTGTTCAGCCTTGAGAAAACTGAGAGGGGATCTCATTGATGTTTATAAATATGAAGTGTGTGAGACAAGGGGAGATGGCCAACCTCTTCTCAGTGGCCTGTGAGGACATGAAAATGGTCACAAGTTGGACCACAGGAGGTTCCTCACCGATATGTGCAAGAGCTTCTTCACGGTGAGGGAGACAGAGCACTGGAATGGGCTGCCCAGAGGAGGTTGTGGAGTCTCCTTCTCTGGAGATACTCAGGACCCGTCTAGACACTGATCTGGGTGACCTGCTGTAGGGAACCTGCTTTGGCAGGGGGTTGGACTTGATCTCTCAAGGTCCCTTCCAACCCTGACAATTCTGTGATTTATGTTGGATTTCGGAAAATAACATAATGTTTATTCATAGAATCATCATGTGATTTTTATCCTTTGACATAAATGTCAGTGAATATACAGAGATCTCTAGTATTCAAAATATGTAGCTCATTTATGGGTTGTTAACTTGAAGGTTTTCCTTATTTGGAGAAGTGATCTCAAGCTGCAATATTTTTTTCACATTTTGGAAAAAAATTCCTCAAATCTCTGGTGCTCAAATTCGGACCTGCATCCCAGGTTCCCCCAACCGCTGAAGGTCAACTTTTGTCTCCTATTAGTTCAATTCTTGTGTCTTCTGAGTCTGGCATAGGAATTGAAAGGAACCCTGGCTCAGAAGTTGAGGCTTATAAATAGAATCTGCTCTGTCTATTTATATCCCTTCGTAAAAGGTAGTTGCTGGTGGCTTTGTTAAACAGCTGCTTGCACATCCTGGAAAATGGATTACTTTTCTCCTTCAGTGTGAAGATTAAATTGAATAACTGAACTCTGAAGTGAGATTTGTCTGACTGAGAAAAATTTAATACTTGGTACTTTGAAAAGCCATATGAAAACAAACTGGAGCATTATAGTGTTGTTATTGAGTGGCAGAGGATGTGGTTACAATGTAAAAAGCAAACGAGAGCAACCAACTTTGTTCTTTGTTATTTCTACTGAATAATTGGGAAAGCCTCATAGTACTCAATGAATCCTTAAGTAGAAATCCTGGTGACTCAGAAACTTCTTGGATGTTAGTGTGTACATAGTTACTTTCAGCTGTTGTTTCAGAGGTTTTCATGCTGATAGCTGACATGTAGAACCCTGTGATTACCACCCAGGAGGTAGATGTCTGTATCTAGTGAAGCTTCTGGGTAAACTGCCCTCTCTAATAGTGTTCCAGTAACTGTTTTCGGATGGAGTATTTGTATGTACAGTTCCTAGTGTTTATAGAGAGTATAGTGAGAGTTAATGGTGAAGCAGAAAGCAAATGTGTTCTAACACTACCCAGGTCTTTTCCAAGAGAGTTCTGATCATCTGTTATTGGACTGCTTCTGCGCCACTCTATTTGTATTATCCTATATCTAAGTGTATAAGAAGCAACAACTATCACCTCTGCAAAATGCAGTTCATTATTTGTTTCTGTCAGCAAAATAGTTTCACTTCTGTCTCTTAAACCTGAGGGAGTGGGATAACAGTCTGGACAGATCTATATATAGCAGTAATACTCTGTCTTTGATCCCTAGTTCCTTTTTAGTTTGGATCTGCCATTGAGATAAATCAAATCTGGATCAGAATATCCTGAAACAGTTTGGTTGGATTGCTTTTTTTCCTACATCTTTTGGTCTTCACATTGTTTCTTTCATTTTCTCCTCTCTAATAATTTTCTTTTCAAATTTCTTTGAGGCACAGCATATTTTAAGATTTCTGTTGTTTATAATTTATGAGATACTAGCAGATCAGAAGCTTGGCATCCAAAATTCATGTGAATTTCCATTCAGGTTTTTTATACCTAAGAAACTAATACAGTATGGTACGACAGAAATAAAACAGTACTACTGTGTATGAAATAACTGATGCTAATATGATTATTTTTTTGTAATTGAATCCCTAGTTACTTAGCACTGCACAAAATAGCTCCTTTATTTCTTCCTGAGGTTTTGTTCCTGCTGGGATAAACTTGTTCCTTTTCTGGCCCTAGCATTAGTCATTAGATTAGAACAGGATCTGTGTTAGGCAGGAGAAAAAGGAAAAATCTGCGATTGAATTAGTCCCAGAGCTCTCCTCATGAGAGCAAAAAGGCAAAATTTCACTTCATTGCTCATGGCATAGAAGGGAGACAAATCTTGTCTGCAGATGTGTTTTCAGCATTCAGGGCCACACCTGGTGCAAGACTTACACTGTGTAGGGCTGTGAAGCTCAAGCTAAGTGGAGAAAAAAACCAACAATTAACTGGAGGAAAGAAACAGCCTGCTTTTTGGGAAATAATTTGTAGCTGTAGCTTGTTTCCCCATGCCTCTGAACTGCTTGATGAGTAATGTGCCACCCATATAGAAGAACGTGACATGCTTTTTTTTTTCTGCAGGAAACTGAATGTTAGAACACAGAAGATTCTTTTTGTGTATGTTTATTGTGATGCAAGACATTGAGGTGGAGAAAAAAATAGCTGGTTTATCGATATAATTTTAGTGTTAACTATATGAGAGAAACCCTTTTCTCATTAGACATAACCATAAATTTGCAAGAGTGTCTTCTTGTGGTCATTTTTAAGCTCCTTGTTGTTCACACATTAATAATGACCTCAGAGATTGTGATTGTGGGCCTATTTTAAAGGCAGTTTATGGTTGATTGCTGTTGAGACAGTTCCTTGGCAACTCACTCTTCTCCAGGAACTGTGCATTTAGGCTAAGGAGACTGAAAATCACAAGTGTTGACCTCAGGTCCCAGTTCTTTCTGCTAACTTAATGTGTGGCCTTGTCTGATGCGTAACCTCTGCATCTCAGCCTCAGATTCTTCAAAATGAGCATAAAAAAGAGATTTCCTCTGGGCTCTTCTGGATGTGAGGGTACATCGTGAGACTGGATTGAAAAAGTACTCCTGAAATGCAAAGTGACTTTACTGATAAAGTTTGCTAATGCCTTCTTGATTAAAAGAAGACCCTGATGCTATTAACAAGTGAGCTACTTCTAGTTATTATTTGCCTGAAGAATATAAAACTCGTGAAAGTCAAATGGTCACTTTGGTGCTAAGCATGACCGGGCCGTATAAAAGCTTTGGAGAATTGTTGCTGCTAACTCCATGAAGTTTATCGATGAGGTGGAAGTCTGCTATTCTGTCTTGATTACCTGCTGCTGTTTTGAGAGGAACATTTCTGTATCTATTTAAGGAAATTGCTTGCTTTATTCTGCTTCATTTAGGGTGAACATATGGGGTTAAAAGTGACAGCACTGAAGGGCTGTGCCTATCTCTTCCCCCCACCCCTCCCTGTCCTTAAATGCAGAGGTAACTGTATGGTATAGTGCTGTGCTGAATTTCTCACACAGCATGTGCAAAGCACTGTTGCATCACTAACTTTTATCAGGAAGCCACATCAGCATAGTCCTGAGCCTGGGACAGCTGAAGAGGAATAGGTAGATTTATTGCTCCTGGATTTGTATTAGCTCATCTGACATCAAATCAGTGTGTACTTAATTCACATTCAGGATATGTGTGTCCAAAACAATCTCTGATTGCTTATTGTGGGTGTAGTAGGCTGTCCACGCAGCGTCGTCAGTCTCTGCCGCTTGTAAGGGCAAAATGTTAAGATTAGGAGCATAAAATCTTTTTCTGGACCAGCATAAATTTAAAAAGAAAAAAAAATGTATTTAAAGCAAGTATTTGAGGTAAATCATGTGCTGCTAAACTTCCAGGGTAGATTCAGGACTGGTATGCGTGGCTTAATGTGATTAAAGGAGGAAATCTAGTTTTGACCTAGAGATTTTATTTCTCTGAGCAGACATTTAAAACAGGAGGATGTGTAGAAATAGATGCAAAATGTCTGTGCTGTAGCCAGACAAGTAGCAATACCACGTGTAATCTATTATAAGATGAATGGCATGTTGAGAGATGGCATGTTGAGATTCAAGACATTTCCTGGGACTTAGAGATCAGTTGGGTTTCAGAGTCTGAAGCTCAGCCAGGTGCCATCAACTCTCACCAGCCAGCTATTAATCCCCAGGAAATGCCTCATGCTGCAGTCTCTATTCCTTGTCTGAGTTCTCTTGCTAAGATCTCCAGTGTCTCTTAAGATCTTGTTAATTATTGTTTTTCCATAGGAAGTGATGACTTGCAATAAAATACAGTATTTCTCCTGGTGTCATTAGTGCTTAAAGAGCTTCCAGTTATATATGATTTGTGGAGCTGAGGAGCTGTGTTAACACCCAAGAGGTCAGCCTCACACCAGGGTTTTCAGTTGTATGTTTGCAGTGTCAGTGCAGTGAGTTTGATAGGAGTTCTGATGATTTTCATGATGGATGTCTTACCTTGCTCAAAAGTTTGTTTTTCCTGTATTGATAGCATTTCAATGCAAGAGCTGTTAGCTGTTACACTGAATACATTTGGAGGAACAAGCTTTCTGGGAGCCTTTTTTAGTGTTCAAATACCAGACTTCTCTGTGGAATACTGGGAGTGGGTTAACAGGGAAAGGCACAGGAAGTGTGAGAGGAAGGTGTATTTGCCCATCCCTTTTAGGAAGTGACAATCTAATTCTCTGTCATGTCAGTCAGCTTAAATCCACTTGATGTGGCCAGTTTCCTCCAATTCATGGTTGTGTAAGTAGAGCACTGATAGGCGTTTCTTTTCTATGTTTCAAAGTCCCCTTCTAGGAAAAAAAAAGTAATTCTATAATTCCACCATTTCCTGCAATTGTTCTACCTTAAGCTGAAGAAGATATAAGTATAGCTGGGAAAAGGCAGGATCCTGGAACTCTTAATTGCCTTTACCTGATTTTTTGTCAGTGATAAGCTCTGGCATCTTCATTGATAATGGAATTTTACAGCAGCATGTTAAAATGGACAGCCAACTGAGCAAAAATAACATGAATATATCTCTTCATTCATAGAAGCGTAGAAAGCAGAACCTTACTACCATTCTCTTGCAAACCCATCCTGTAACTTTATACTTTGGTTACATTCTAAGATTTAAATTTACTCTAGCTGTCACCTTGTCAAGATTGATATCTGATTTTCAGCCATTCCTTATCCCACGTCTGCTTAGCAGCTTGCAAACACTGCTGAACTGTTAGGTACTTGGTAACCTGTGTGTATGTCCAGGACATACTCTGAGAGAAGTATCTGCTGCCTGGGATAAAACACAACCCAGATCCTTTCAGCTGCATACCACTGAGAACAGCAAAAAAATCATTCTGTTTACTCTGAAGCGTATATCTCCAGGTGATTAAATTGTTAGTCTGAAGTACAGTTTGGAATAGCATGTGCATGTTTTTAGGAGTTAAAGTTACATGGTAGCGTAAATTTAACGCAGAGAGATAAACCTAGTTTCTGTATGGCAATGAAAATTTACCCCAGAGATCACAGTTCATGGTTTTTGAAAAAAAATATCCAAAATATCTAGTCAGGAGCAGGTCAGAAACAAGGTGAAATCTGCCCTCCTATCTGTGCAGAGAAGGAAGAAGCAGGCCTTAGTTTTCCAGAGGTGAGAGGCCATTTCAAGACAGACATGTTCTCAACCTGGATTGGTAAATTTTTTTTCCCCCTGAAATTTAAATCGATGTAGTTAACGTAAGGAAATAGCACAGAATTCTTAATGAAGGTTTGCTAACTCTTACTAGCTTCTTAGCAGTGTGTAAGTACAAGCAATCTCACGTAGTTGAATACTAGTGCCTTTGGAAATGCTTGAAACTAAAAGCATGAAATGACCCATTTACCTCTCAGTCAGTGACCTTGAGGGAAGGTAGGAAACAGCACATAGGCTTAAGCTTGGCATTCCAGCTTTTTTTACATTTCCTTGGCTAGACAAGCCCTTAGATGAGATTGTTTTGATGTGCTGGAATCAAGGTACAGATCTTGGTACATTTTGCAAACTGTCAAGTCCATGAAGTTGTTGTTGTTTTTCTGTGTAATGTCTTTGAAACATAGTCGAATCAGTGCTAATGCGCAGTGGCAGTATTCCAGGTTTCCACTTTCAGATCTCGGTGGAAGTTAGGGAGGGTAGTGAAATGTTACATGTAGCCAAAACTGCCAGATTAAAATGAAGTAAAATAATTCTAGCTATTTCCAAGGATTTAGGTGTGCTTGCTTTTAACAGTAATCATTATTATATCCTAGCTAGTTTGTTTGTTCAGGGGGGTTGTGTTCTTTTATCGTTTTCCTTTTATAAAGCTTTTATAAAGAGGTAAGATGACTAATTTCTTTGGAGGTATTTGGCATTTTCCTCACTTAATTTTCCTTTAGAAAGCCTAACAGTTTGTGTGCTTCATTTTTTTTATGCTTAAAAACTGTGGCTTATCTTTGGAAAACTAATTTGTTACTTTGAGAACTCTGAAGGGAAAATGCTCTCTGTTCTTATCTACACAAGCCAGTAGGGAGCAGTATCTTTCTTGGCATTAATTTTTATGCTCCCAGTATTTTTTGGCTGCACACTTTTTCTTTGTCAGACTGTGGACATTTGAAAGCAGACAACCTCATAAACAAATTGCCATTATGACAAGCGGATTCCATATTGGCACATCAGTAGAACAGATGGAGACTCAAAACAAAGAGCTAACAAAGTAGCTATGAAGTGTATACTTCAGGTAAAATCTATGATACAGATAATCTTATGGGATCCCTTGATTAAAGTAGTTACTCACAAGTGTAAATGCTTTCATGAATGAAGCATAAATGAAAAGGGCCTGCTGGGTTTTTTTTTCTGTAAAACTTGAGGCAGCTTCTCCTATTTATAGATTTAATTCCAGTAGAAATTGGACTGTGGACATGATTTGAAAATTCTACTTCCAAACTAATTTAAATAAGTTCATATTTTGACAAAAATTTTGGTTTTCTTAGTTTTTTTTTCTCTGTCTGGGTTCATCTCTTCATCAGTATTAACATAATGTAAATGTGAAATTATGCCTTCTCTCCCCAAGACATTACATTAACATAAGTTTTTATACTTTACTTCAATAAGTAACAATGCTATAAAAGAGCTATAGTTAGCCATAACTAAAGAAACCTAAAAATTTTACCCTGCTTACTTTTTGTCTCTGGCTCCACTTTTGCATATGCTACCTTATTTGTTTCAATGCCAGGTAATTTTAGAAATTCTTACATTTTTGACCTGTATCACATTGTAGTATCTCAGTGAGAGAATATTTATTTTTGCTTAAAAAAGTGTGCGATATAGCCAGATGGGGAAAATGAAGTATCTGAAGAACATTTAATTCACTTTTGTATGGAAACTAACTACTTTTCTGGGTTAAAACAGATGATTTGGAAGCCTGCAAAGTTCTATTTACTAGTTTAGGATTCAAATGTAGTTGGTACATAGTGGTTTGTATTTATATACTAGGCATCACTGATGGGCATGGGAAGGATTCCCCTCTGTATGCTCTACATCTGAGGTACATCAATCACTACCCCTGCAACCACTCGTTTCTCTTTTCCTGTGTATTCCTCTGTTTGCTTCTTTCATTTCCTTTCACTTTTCTTTGCTGACTACTCTCCTATATTTACCTTGGCTTTCACCTCCCTTTGCTTATTCTCTCTCTTATGTCTTTGCATTCCTGGTTTTCCTTTGTTAGGAAATATTTTTCTGCCTTTTCTTCTCCACCTCCCCAATCAGTGCTACATCTCCTGTTGCCTTATTTTCATGACAACTTTCAAATCACATGTTTGATTTCTCTTTCTGTGAAGAAGTCACAGCAGGGACCAAAGACAATTCTTTCACCTCTCTAAAAACTACAGGTAAGCATCCCAAAAGTGGAAGAATTTCACTTGACTCCTTCCTGTTCAAGGTGGTGGCAGACAGCAGAAGTAGAAAAAGATTACTGGCAAATGCCGAGAATTTATAGGGAAGGGGATTTTCTAATGCTATTTCTATTTTGCTTTTGTGCTCCTACCTTTTCCTATCTTAATACAAGCATTAGTGCTGTACTGGGTGAGATCAGTCGGCATAATAGCAGACAGGGAGGAGCCCCTCAGGCCCTAGCACTGTTTCATGCACATTAAGTCCTGATAAGATATTTTCCTCAGTATCCACTTGATCAGCTGCCACTGGGAACAGTTGGTACCTGAATCAACCCAACTCCGCATTTCCAGAATAAACACTGAGGGTGTTTATTCTGAGTGAACCTTCCAGATGAGTTTAAGATCATTCCCAGGGAGGTGGAGGAGAAGCTGTGAAGCTACAGCGTCCTCCTTTGGATACCTTTTCGCAGAGAGCTGTTGATGTCAGTTCCGTAAAAGCAGGATGGCTGTGATGTCAAGACACTAGAGCAGGACTCTTAAATGATTTCCTTCAGTTTGGAGTTTCTTGGATATGGTTGTACGTAGCTTTATTTAATGGAGTCTTAAGCAAACAATACCTTGAATCTCCTAAATTGATGTGGGCCTGGTCCTAAGCCAAATCTTTGATTACTTTCCTGTCTTCTGATTGTTGACTCTGCATTGTAATAGAAAAACAGAGCCTCTAGCTTGGAATCAGGAGTGCTAGTTAGATCATGACCTTGCTACTGGAATACTGTTTCAAAAGCAAGGAATCTTCAGAGGTATAAGGCAGCACCTTTTCCACATTAATCAGTCTGCAGACGTCAATATACAGAGCAAACTTTTGATGTGAAGAATTTCTGGATTTTGTGATTTTATGTTTTCTATTCAAATAAAAGCCAAAACTTTGTCCTCTTGTTTGCAAGGATATTTGCAAGAATATAGTTTTTTCTACAGATTGTCAACAGAGTTAGATCCTGAAATATTTAGGTGTGATGAAGTTTGCTTTTTGCATTTGTTTTGCTTAAATTTGAAGCTTTCAAATTGCTTTGGTAAGGGGAGATATATAGTATATTAATTAGGAATCTAGAGTTTATGAGGAATTTTAGTAACAAAGATATATTAATTTTGAAGGAGTATGTGTGGAGGCAGTTTCATTAAGATGTTCCTATCAAGGTAAGATGTGGCAGAAGCTTGCAAATAATGGTGATGGCAGGTGAGCTGAGCAAGCTGTTGGGACTAAATGGTTGGAAAGGCCTGAATAAGGGTGTAAAGTCGTAGTAGGAACAATGAATCACATGCATTGTACTGAATAGTTTATAGGTTTATAGCCTGAAAGTTTGTGAATATATGGTCAGACCATATTACTCTAGAATCATTCTGTTATACTGCATGATGTTAGTTCTCAACATCCTGTCTTGTTTCTGTGGAGAAATAAGATAAATTAGTTTCATATAGTGTAAATTAAAATGGGCCCTGATAAGTTCATCTAAGTGCCTCTGCTTAGCTCAGGATGGATTTTTGCCCAATGACTATACCAAAACGTTTGAAATTTCTGTAATGCTCCTGTAAAGAAAAAAATGACAGAATCATAAATAGCAGGAGGAATTATAAGATACTTATTGGCAAACATGGATGCATTATTATTAGTGGCATTAGTATTATTACCTTGAAGACAATTTTCATTTAAATAAGGGCCAGATGTTCCCTTCCCCCCCCCAAAAAAACACAAACAAAACAAAAAAGACCTTGATTTCTAAAATAAAAAAGCAGTTGCCATTTTTGGAAATATTTATTCACTGTTCACTGTGATGTCTGAAATTGCATTTAAATGCAATGAAAGATGGTATTTCCAAATATAAAGGAAATCAAGCTTATTCATATATTTTGGGTAGTTGCCTACTTTTTCTACAGAGTAACACCGTGCTTGTAAAGTAATTATAAATTTAAAGTGTAGTTTTATTGTATGTGATGTAAACTATAGATATCAGCTGAAACACATATTTTAATTTTAGGTGGTTTAAATAAGTATGAAATGTGTATGATGTTCCCAGTTTACTTCCCTGAAAAATATAATGAAAATCTGTTGTAGGCCAGGGAATTGTTCATAGTCAGCAAAGAGAAATATATGTTCACTTAAAGTGATTACAAGAAGTTAGTACTTTCTAATAGCTCCCTACCATTGGGAGCAATGATAACCTCTGCTATCATGCCATATTTGTTTTCTGTAGTAAAGAGATTTTTTCAAAAGTCCTGGAAAACCTTGGTCCCAGGAATCTATTACCTGGTAAATATCTGGTATACAATGTTTTGCAGATGGGTACTTATCTGAATTAATATACCAGGAAATTTCTGTATCTTGACTTGATGAGTATTACCTCATTCAAGGAAAATAAGCCCTGAGCTAATATTGTAGCAAAACGTTTTCTGAAGTATCTTTAGCTTTACTGAAAAGGTCTTTGGCCTCTCAGCCAAGTGACTGTACAGGCACTGAATAAAACCCGCCCACTACTCAGTCCCTTAAAAACCCCTTGACCTCTGTAAAGTAACCTAGTTAGCACTGTAGGGAAAGAAGAACATAATATAAAAAATATATGTTCTAATATCAACTTCAGGAACAAATTATTCTATAATTTGATGTTCCAGATGATTGAAAATATCAACATGTTCCTTAAATTGTTTGTAGTTCCAGGTGAAACCAGAGAAGAACAGCAATCCCTGCCTCTTGTTTCTTTATCCCAAAGATCCAAGTGGTTTCAAATGCCACATAGCCTGTCATTGTGGCCATCACAGCTGGTTGTGCCTAAATGCGACACCTGCCGTACATCTGCACAGGCACAAAGAGCTGTTTAACTTGAGAACTCCTTGAGAGAAAGCTAAAGGACTTTTTTTTTTTTTCTTGAGGAAGGCAAAAGTTGTGCTTCTTAACCCTGGTTAGTGAATAGTTAAAATCATGACTAGTTTACATGTCATAGTCTGTTATATATTTTGTTCTATTCCTGCAATTCTTCCATGGTGATAAATATTTGGTGGTGAATTTTTTCAGCTGCTGACTTTTGGTTGTATACCTCTGAATAAAAAAGTGGTCAAATCATTATTCATAATCTGTATTCAGGATGTAGAGATGACACATGCATGACCTATACAATTTATAGGATCCTATAGGATTGAAACATTTTTTTTTTTATGTGATATCAGTTGCACAGATGTCATTGGTAAGAGACATTGTGGAATGCAGTGACTATTTGGCAGGTAGAAAGAGTACGTTCTTTAGTATCGTTTGCCCTTAAAGGGCATTACCAATTGCCTACACAGTGAATCGTATTCTGCACCTAACTGGGAAGAGAGAGTATGATTTGAAATGTCAGTGTCAAGATTGAGAAGGAGTGTTAAGACATGTCAGCAGGACATAGGAAAAATGTCTAGTCTAGGAATGAGGAAAGATCATTTTTTATGAATGGAATATGGTTTAATATGACAGATGTGAGACAGACTAGAAGACCTTTTACAATGTCATTAGCTCTGTTGGAACTGTTAATGGAAGACACATTTTCTGCTTGACAGTTACATTACTGCAGTGTAATAGTACATAAGAGTACTTCAGACCCAAAAGACATGTGACAGCCCAGCATTCTCATTGGCTAAAGACGCTGAAAGCAATACTGCATCTCTGTTTTAGCCAAGCTGTTATATTCCTGGGAAGCATGTCAGATATATCAGGTAGGTTTTCTTGTTGCCTCTCTATTTTTTGAGAGGAAGGAGTGGTGAAGGGGGAATTATATTTCAGTTTTGCACAGTGTTCAAGGGCAGGCTTGATGTCCAGCAGCATTCCTTAAAGGACTGATATAGGCTCCAGTGGACATTGTCACTCCCATTGTCCAAAGCAGGCAGCACTTCCACTGGTAAAGCTTTAGGACAATTTTGCAGCATAACTGGAAAACATTGTTGACATCTCCTGCAGATGAAAAGCCATCTGTTTCATGGGAAAACCCACAGTGATTAATGCTAAAATTTTAAATCTCCTTTTTTCACCTGTGGACACACTGTAGAATATAATGCTTAATGATATCACACCTTTGGGATAGGGAAGAATAAAGATATACTTACCATAAAAATAAAAAACACCTTAAGAGCAATTTCTCCAAAATGTTATCAAATTACAAGTAGGATTCATTTCTATGGGTGTGTATTTTTTCTTTATGCTCACAGAAGACTTTAATACAGAGAGCACTCAGTTGCTAAAACCTTAGCGCAGACTTTCTGGGATTACATCAGTGAAAAAATTGTTACTATAGTGCTTGCAGAATATTATTTCAGCTAGTTTTAAGAATTAAAATAAATTTTGGTAACAACTATACATGCTGCTTAAAGGGAACACTTAGACTGTATTTAATGTAGAAGTCATCTTTGACCTCTCGCTCATCGATCCAAAATTCACTAATTGATAGCTTGGAGTAGCAGTTCACTGTGTGTTACTGAGCTTCCAAGGGCCCTCTCAGTAAACTAAGGCTGGAGGTCTTGTTTCTGCAAACACATCTTTGAATTTTTGTGATGTAAAACTCCTGCGCTGCATATTCTGTTGTTAAGAATGTTTCAGGGGACTGGACCCCCTTCTGTCATCAAAGAAATTAGTCCTCCACATTTATTAGAGGAAGCTCTTCCACTGCTACTTGAATTTTGCTCCTACAGATTCTGGTGTTTCCCATCCTTTAGATTGCTACTTGGGGTTTTGGGACCTATATTTCATATCTTTGGACCATGTGAATTTTTAAGTTGGTTTGGAAAATTTATTAAAGGATTCAGTTTTATGGTGACTACTCCTTTTTAGCTTACAAAGGGAGAGCAATGAATATCAAGCGTAGAAAAAAAACGTGTGCTTAGATATCTCTTTCCCTGTTATTCTACATCTCTTTTTCCATTCATGCAGCTATTGAGAGTGGTATTATCTAAGCTAAATTACATGTTGCTACAGTCAAATGTATAAATTACCCATGAATAAATGTAGGTTCTAAATTAGAAGGTTTCTAACAATCATGTAAATAGTGGAGATAAAAACTTCCACCTTGCTTTTAAGATGAACCATGAAAACTTTTTGAATAGGAATATTTTTGTGATTGTGTACATGAGGCCATGACTCAGTGTCCTGATGAATCTCTCTATAATCCTCCTCCCTAAATTCAGATCTCTAATTTTTTGTGCTACTTATCAATAATGTTAGATTAACTATTGCAGATGCTTAGTTTGCATCAGTTTAAATCAATGGCCTGTTTTTATGTGCAGTCAACCACTGGAAATGCTCTTTTTTCACCTTTGTTCTAGTCTCCTTTTCTACTCCAGTCTTCTTCATTATTTGAATTGGATAGTAACTAAATCTGGAAGTGGCATGACCCTGACAGTTAAAAATAGTTTCTGGAAAATCTCATTAAAGAATTGGAAAAATGTTAGTGCTGGGTAACATTGCATGTTCAGAATTGCATTCAGATAAATGAAATTTGAAGAATCTCATCCTCGAGGAGTGAGGTTTCTATGGATATTAGACACAAAATCAGGAATACAGTGTGATAATTATTGAAAGATAGTAAGAAAAAGGGTGTTAAAATGTTAACTAAATTTAGATGATGTACTTCTTCCCTACTTGAATACCTACTCATATTTCTTGAACTTTTAAGTTGTTTATAATACGTTAAAGATCATACTATAGGACTATTTTATGTAAGAAGGCAAAGTCTTCCACAGATTTGATAATTCTTTCATACTGGTATTCTGGAAAATATGCTAATAGAGTATTTCTTTACATTGAGTATAATTTCTTTGAGTAACTACCAGACACATGGGTAAGGTAAGGAGAACCTTAAGGTAAGGAGTTTTGACAAACAAATACATAAAGGGATAATCCAAAGCACAAGATGTCACTAAAAAACATTTCTACTGATTTGAGTAAGCTATAGGTCAGGCCAGTGTGCTGAAGTCATCTGAGTAAGAGACTTCCCCAGCTCACAGTACAAAGGGAACTCTTTATATGTATATCCAAGCAGCGTGTTTGGAAGGCTTCCAGCAGAGCTTGGCTCTGATTTGACATTAATTTGTTTCAGCTTGTTAAACCACTACTATATAATTTAAATAAATGGTATTTTAATGGATGCTGATAAAAAGAGATGGACTTTATGACATGTAGTTCAATTTGTGAGCCTGACTGCTTAAATACCTCAGTTTTGCCAGCACATAAATAACTACTCATTAACAAGATCTCACACAGATAGCATGTAAACATTTAAAACGTCTAGGAGTGTGTGTTGTGGAAATGAGAAATTGGTTTACAGTTTGAACTCTTTGCTGAGGTAATTTCACATGGCTTTTTCTTATAGAAACCACTTGGGAACATTTATTAGTGAAACTCTTTAATGTTGTGTTTCACTTGCAATTGAGATCTCCATGGAATTAAAGGTATTGAACTGTATATATCTCTCTCTTGAAACAGAGGAACTCAAATGGGATGCAGTGTTGACATGCCTTGATGTGCTGGCTATACTTTCACTGGCACAGCCCAGGACATATTTTGCCTGCATTGCTGCAAGGGGACAACTGCTAACTCATGCTCAGCTTACTGTCCACCAGTACTTTCAAAGCCACGCTCCAGCTGGTTGCATCTCACCCTATGCTGCTTGGGTTTGTTCCATCCCATGTAAGGTATGCAAGGCTTTACATTGTTTTTTGCTAAACCTCATGTGTTTTGTTAGTCCATACTTGTAGCCTGCTAAGGTCTCTTTGCTTAAGGTGGATCCCAACCAATTACAAAGATATTGACTATTATTGGACCCCATTAATGACCCCAAGGAACTCAACTTGTGATCACCTGCCACTTTGACCTATTAAGTACATTAGCTTCCCCTGATTGACATTTCCAACAGTTCTCATGATGTGTAAAAATTTGAATTGTACTGTAAAGCAATGTCTGTCAGTATATTTTATTCACACACTTACAACTTTGATAACTTCTGAATTTTTTTTTATATTTCTTGTCCATATTTTCTCACATGAGATGTCATTAACAATAAAATGAATGCACATAATATTGTTGCAGTCATAGAGACAAATGGTCATTAGAGTGTCAATAAAAGATGATACTGAATAATTTACATGCTTCATGGCACGAAGTGCTTGCTAGATTGCTTCTTGTTAGGATGTTTCAGCATAGAGTTGACTAACTTTTTCAGTCTGGAATCGTATGTTACGTTGAATAGTTGCTTTATTTTTTTAAGGCTCCTGCAGTATATTTCAGGAGGCTTATGAAAACAGAAAAGTATTGTGACAGTCTGATATTATTTAAGATGGGCCAGTAGCAAAGTTCTTTGTCTAAATTTGAGAAAAAAGTGGGTTTAAAAGGTATTGAAATCTAAGTTTAGATTTTAGGTTTATGGCTTCAGTCATTTTGGTTAAGCAGAATGAAGATTCTCTGTCATAGAGAAGTATTCAATTGCACATTACAAATCAACTTTGAAGTTTAAAAAAAAAAATCTCTCCCAAGTAGGATACCCACAGCACTACTTTTTCTTTTTTTTTTTTTGGGGGGGGAGGCATAAAGGATACAATATGATTACTAAAGTCTTAGCCATGAGAGGTATATTTTATTTGACATCTCTATATTCTCTTGAACTAAATGTTCATTCTTTCCCCAATGAAGTTACTAGGAAATCTTACTTAGGCTTTGTGATTGGACTTTGTTCTCCTTGTGTGGCAGCTGAGTACTGATGGTTCCTGGGATAAGTTTCAAATGACAAAAGCATGTCACTTGGTCTTTGATCTTAGTTTTAAGCACTGATGGAAAATATGTAATTGTCTGCTGTTATTTCTAAGTCTGAACCCATTAAAAGTGAGAATTAAATTGCAGGATAAAACTTCTAGTGCAGTAAGTGAGCATCGTTTTGTAAAACTTGACAAACATCCTGCCTGTCTCTTATGAAGAGTTTTTTTCACTTCACTCTTCAGCTGATTTATTACAATCAGTCGTGTTGGAGGGTGCCTGAACTTACTTCCTCTTTCCTTTTCAGCTTCCTTATTTTAGCTCAGATGGTGTTTTACTTTAAATCACATAATATGGGAAAAGGTCTGTTATTTGACCTGGGACTAGGGTCACACAACCAATCTTAGCTAGTCTAAAATTAAATGTAAACAATGCTAAAATATACTGAATAATTTTCAACTTAAACTTGGGAGCTGCCAAGTAGAGCAGTACTTTATTATTGCACAATAAAAGACAATTAGAATGATGACTGTTAATGATTTAGGGTGTTTGTGCAATTAATATACCAAACCTTTCATTCTACAGTACTATTATTGCAGCTGTACTTTATTTGCTGAGGGCTTGAGGAGACATTTCCTATTTTGTTAGATTTATGGCCTCACAACCTAAAAAATAGTAGGAATTTTCCACTGGTTAGTGCACAATATATATCCATACATTGGAAATACAGAATTATTTTAAAATTGATCATGTTTCACAAATTGCCACTTCTAGTCTATAGTCAAGTATTTCCTATTTCTACAGAGCTTTTTTTCCCGTCTTAGCCATGATGACAGTGTTTACAGCTAGAATTCCAATCACAGTTGTAGTAGACCACCAGGATAATTTTTACAATGGAATTAGTCATCTAGGAAAGCTGAATTTATCAAAAAAATACTCATAGGCTATGGTTTTAAGAGACACAAGCTATAAAAACTTTAATATCAAGAATAAATTGTTTACTTGTCGGTTTGGGGGTTTTTGTTGTTTTGTCTTCCCTCATTTTAAATCTGTAGCTGCAGCAGCTTGGGCAGTTCCCTGCTGAACTGCTGTGAAAGGAGAAGAAAGGCTAGGAAATATTGCACAGAGGTACTGAGGGTTGAGAGCAAGCCCATAATTGCAGTGAATGAATCCAGCTTCCTTGGTGAAGCCATGTGAGCTGGCTCAGCCCTGTGTTCACTTCTGTTCCAGAGTCCTCCTAAATCTGATACTAGACTGATATCCAGACATATTCTTTACTGTATCATGGGTTCTAAGAAACGTTTTCTTCTGCTGCTCTGGTGTGAGATCAATTCACATTCAGATCTTGTTTTGACGAATGTGTGGTGAGCAAGATGGTTTAAGATGGTCAATTGAATTTACTGTGTTTACTGTAATTAATTTGGGGCAAACAGAAAAGAGAAAACTACATTTTTCCCTCAGTTAGAGAAAGCAAATGAACAATACTAAAAAAGTGAAATTATGTGAGATGTGCAGCTTCATTGTTAAGCTGTTAGGCTTTTTAAGCATGCTGCCTTGCAGCTAGGAAAACTCGAGGCTAGTTTGCCAATATTTTCTATTGGCCATGGAGTCCAGTCAAGTCTTGTTTTCTATCACAGACCTAAATAGACATGAAATTCTTCTTTTACAGTTTAGTATCGCTCTTTTGGTTGGCCTATTTAGTGCAGCATTGCTCTGAGAAGCTCATGAGTAAGAAAAGCCAAAACTAGAACTGTTGTTGGCTGGGAAGCTGTGTGTTCCAGAAATGGTGCTTAAAACAAGCTTCATGTGACTGTGATTCACAGAAATTTCTGGTGGTGTTAAAAAAAGTCAAAGGTCACATACTACTCACCTTCATGCATTAGCTCTGCTGTGTGAATGGAGTTACTTGCTAATGATGAGCATGTCCTCATTGTTTGCAAGGTGTTTTAAAGGGAAGGGAATTCTCTGGATTCAGTATAATGGCATGAGCTCTGCCTCGCAGCCTAACGCAGGCGAAGCTTTTATATTGTTCACTCACTTATTGCATAAACTGGGAAGGGGAGTGTCACTTGTAGCAGGGCCAAAGAACCAAGACCCTGTCCCATTTTTCATTACAAAGAAAAAAAAAAGTCATCTTTGTTGTTTTAACTGTTTCATTAGAAGCTTCCTTAACAAGTTCAGAAGGTCATTGCACATGTGTCTGTCCCTGTGTACGTGTTGTCCAAGTATTTCTCTTTCATTTGCTGTGGTTTATATTAAAATAAAGTTCAGAGCAAAGTGATGAAAGCTTGGACAGCAGTTTTAAAAGTGTCTCTTGAGTTCCAGGAACTCAGCTATTGTGAATTATTGTTCTGAAAAGAGACAGGCTTCTGTCATTTAAAAAGAAAAGGGAATTTCTACATGAGGTATCAAGTTTTTAAAAGCCTAAAGCAAGTTTTTAAAATGTGTGAGATTTAAGCATTGAGATTGAAACTGGATTATTGTTGTTAGCTTTTACACCTAAAATACTTATAGTGCAACACTGAGCTTTCTTTTTCTTAGAGATTAAAAATACACTGCAGTTACAGCCTCTTTTTAGTGGAAAATCAATGCATAGAACAAAGCAAACAACTTCAATTTTATTGGGTTACTTTTTAGAATAGTAGCAGAAGTTTTGATGAAAAGAGGAGTTTTCAAAGCCACTAAGAATTTTCATTGCATAATACTTCAAAGAGGCACTGGTAACATAGCATTTCTATGAAAAGTGTGAGGAAACATTAACTCAGTTGAACTGATAGTCAGTTACTTTGGGTTTTAAGTTTCTGATAGACACAACAATATTAGAAGAACCTCTTGTTATGTTGAAGATGATAAAAGCTGATTTTTCATTTGGCTGAAACTTACAGTACTGCACCTGCAAAAATGACTATGAATCCATGTTTGTTCTTGCAGGGAAAGGGTGGTTGGGCAATCCAGCATCTGTTAGTTAAATATGTGTAACTTGTGCCTGAAGGCAAGTACAGACTGAGAAGTCCTGCTTAATATGACCTGCTCTATTCAAGAAACTTTGTCTGTATTGCTCAGTCTTGCGACACTGCCTACAGTCTTTTGTGAATTGAGATTTTTGGATCAAATTTAACTAGAAAGGAAAGAAAAAGTCTCGGCATGCGAGATGCATGATGCAAAACCTCTGAGAAAATTATGAACACAGTCAAAGTAATCCAAGGAGTCTTTTCAGACAGGACACAACCTTTCACTTACCAAGTTTTAATTTATTATGTTAGCTAAAACACAGATGGTTGTTAGAATTTTTAGAAATTTTAAAATAGATTGGTTAACCTATTCCCTAAGATTACATAGAAATTACTTGTCTTTAAATATCCAGGAAACAGAATAATAATTTCATTGTGTGGAAGAGAAACAGCGCAAAGAGGTTGCACTGCAGAAAAACAAATGTTGGTAAATGCTGACAGAAACAGAGGAAGCTTTCCTGGGATGTGAAAACACAGTAGAGTTGGAGGTGATGATAGTATCTGACTGTTTCTGTTTGAGAGATCTTTAATTTTAATGCATGTTACTTTAGGTTTAGGTTTAGGCCAGATTGTTTTGACTCCCACCGATAAAAGATTTTTTTCATGGCCATAATTAAATGCCAGTAATTTAGAAATTCAGTAGAATCAGCAAGAATTAAAAATGTAAAATCATAATGTATTGAAGTTTTTTAAATGGCTTAAAGGTCTAAGTTCTGTTTTTAAGGAATAAAGTTTGTTGCCAGTTTATCCTCACTTTAGACTAGAGAATCAACTTACGTAAACCTTAATGATGTAAAATGTACTTTGCTAAATGAAAAATACATATTTGTAGTTTTATTTCCAACAATTAGCCAGAAAAAAACACCTACAAAACTTGCAGTAAATGTCACCAGGTATTTGAAATATCAAAAGCTGTGTACTTTGCTGCTATTCAGCTTCTTGTTTTGGTCCATGTCATAAAAATAGATTGTTATTTCAACTGCTGTATATTGTAAAAATAGAAACTCGGTGTTTTGATCAGTCGACATAATTTCATGAGTGCCTAGAGACATAAAACTACTTAGAAAAGAGGAGAGAATATTGTACTTTAAATAAAGTTAGGCAAAAGTGTTGGTCTTTACCCATCTCTGCCTCTATCCCTGTTTTTAAATCATATCTTTCTTTCAGTATTTGCTACTATGATCGCTCCCTTTCTGCAGCGAGGATTTCCCAGTGCCATGTGGCAGTCTTGGAGATGTCTCTGAAGTGCTATCTCTAGAAAAAGGTTTAAACTAGCTCTGGCTGGTGCCAGAGGTGGTATGAATGTCAGACCACATGTTTTCACTTTTGCTGAATATTCAAGTAAAAATCCAGGTGTAGTCTCAACTCTTAACAGGAAAACTTGGCTTAAGTATTTAAATCTCTTCAGTAAGAAACAAAGAGTGTGCCTCTTCATTAGGTCTTTGCTTTAGATCAGGAGTGAAGTTTTGTTTATTTTCTCCCTGTTGTTTACCCTTAGTGTGTAATGGCTCACATTGCAGAGCAGCCAATGTCAAACAAACAAAATTAAAATGGAAAGTGTGCTCCAGAAGCACACTGGAAAAAATTGCTATGTTGTTTACATTTGTGTAACCATTTGAGGCCAATGTGTAAGCCCAAGGAGGGGCTGAGAACTGTTCAAATTGCCTGCTGATTCTGGGTTACTTTGAAACTTGCTGAATAGATAGCCCTGGAAGTGTGCCAAAGTTACAACCAAAGTTGCAGCAAATGGCTCGGAATATTTTGCTGGAGAGGTACGTGTTTGTTACTGGAAAAGCCAAGAGTGAATTCAAAGAAATTAGCACAGAGACAGTATGCTCTGATTTTGTGGAAAGTCTGGCAGCTGTTCAGCTAATTCATAGGCTGAAAAGTTGGTGTGAATATTGAGTAATAAATCTCCTATCTTCTGTTGTTTATTTTCAGGGAAATATTCTTTGTAAATAGGATTTTATTAGAGGAAGTATGAAACACATCTAGCAGTTTTTCCTCCTAGTAATGGTACTGTTTCTATTTTGCCTGTAGAACTATGAATCTAAAAGCATATGTGGCCCCAGTCTGAGTTACTTCTTGTAGATCCTTGCACATATCGTGTGACTAGTTGATACCCTTGTTGAGGGAGTTTTGTGCTAGGGATCCACTGTTAGCCTCTGACTCTAGCACCTTCAAACAATCCCTACCTGACCTAAGAGCTCATCTAAGAAAAGAAAATCCTAATAGAGAAGCTTTTCATTAAAAAATCAGAACCAAATAATTTTACTTGGAAAGAAAGGAATAATTACAAAATGAATTAAAAAGCATTGGAAAACATCTGACCGACCTTTTGCTTTTCCCACTTCATTTTTTAGTCTAGTCTGCCAAAGTAGCAGCAGTTTTGAAACCATAAGACTTCTTTTTGACTCAGTTGGCAAATAATAGGTCACAGAAACCAAGTGTTGGGCCATACTTCCTTGCTTCTACTTTGCCTCACCTGGTGGTCTTCCAGGACCAGAACTCAGTACAGTACAGTTAGGTATGTAAGTACCAAGTTTGGATAGCTCTTGTATTCATTGTTTCACAGGAATGTGAAATCTGCTATAGCTCATTGCCTAATAGCTTGTTGTGAATTTTTGGTAGAGGGAATGGGTATGGGGTTGTACAGTTGTCTTAATCCCTCCGGTCTTCCAGCCAGGCATGAATGTAGGGCGCTACACAGTGCTTGTGGAGGGATTTATTTGTCATCTGTGCTCCATCTGCTGTCAGCTCCGAGAACCCCTGAACAATGCTTGGTAAAAAACAGTGTGCTGGCAAACATGGCTCTGTGACTGCATCTTCTGGTGTCTGTGCATCCCATTCCAGGGGTAAACCTGTGTCTTGTTAGGAATATCCTCTGTGAGATACAGGCCTTCAAGGCTAGAGTTAGTGATTTCACTATTTATGATCAGGAGCACATGTTGCTTTTTTGCCACTCTCAATAGAATTAAGAAATTACAGTGGAACTGATTTACTTTCAGCACGTTGCTTTATTTTCCTGTTTCATATTAATTCAAAGAACTGACTACTGTAATTACTTTTGAAACATTACTTTGGATTTAGAACAATCAACATGCCAGAAGATTTCTTGAATGCAACAGTTTCATTACAAAATTTATTGTTTTTTTCTTGGCTGCGCAATCTGCACTTAATTACTTTGTGTTGGGACCATTCATTAGAAAGAGTAATGTCATATTCAGTGGTGCTATTTTTAAATCCCATGTAACCTGTCAGGTAAAAGATCTCGTCTTAGTTTGAAGATTAGATTTCTTTTATATTATTTCATTATAAATCTCTTACACAATTTGGTATGAAAATTAAATTAGTTAAATACTATTACTGTTTCTTCTTTCCTGAAAGAGGATTGTTGACTGACTCTTTCAGTTGGAAACTTTTGTCTTGGAGAAAGTTAATTTCATTAGAGCAGTTCTGATGCATCTTTTGGCTGATAAGTGATGATATCACTCTGAATCTCAGGGGGGAAATCCTTAATATCAACGAAAAACTAAACAAGTGTTCTGTTTAATACCACTTTTGCAAGGGGACATTTCTAAATGTCTTACAAATCCTATGTGTTTGCTGCAGGGTCCTTTGCAATTAGTTCTCCCAAAGAATCTTTGAAAACTAGTCTTTTTAAACTTTTATTGCTGTAACTACTTGCTTGGGTTTATTGTAGAAATGTGTGTTTGTGCATGGGCACTGTGTATTCACTTGGACAGTCAGGGTAATCAAGTAATAAAAGGATGGCTTCTATCCCCAGAAATCACTTTCTAGTCCTCACCTGCAGTGCTGCATGAGCAGTATGTGCCGAAACTACCTCTCCTCTAGTACAGTCTTTAACCTGCTGGGAAACTGAATAGGCTTATATATGGTTTCCTTTCTATCCTGTTTCTGTTTCATCCTTGAATGTTTGTTTTTAATAAGGACAAATATGTTTCAGTCCCTGTGCAGTCATAGGTCTCTGATCTGAAGAAACGTTACATCTAGTGATCTCAGGATCAACAGTAACAGCAATTGGCAAGATACACATAGAAGTTGAATGTTGTCTTTCAAAGCTTCCAACCTTATCCATTGGTTTGGTTTCTCTCATGGTTGCAGAGAAGCTGGGTATGATTACATGGTGTTCTTAGTCATAGGTGAGCTAAGCTAATTACATTGACTGGAAAGCGTGAAGAATGAAAAAGGGAAAGAAAATGATAATGTAGGAGATGAATCTGTGGCAGAACCTGATGGCATTTGAGGATCATTTAATTTCTGATAGAAATGTTAGCTGCTCTTGTAAGTAATTTTGGATATTTTAAGTGTTTAATGAAGCTGTATAAAGGCTTTTAAATAACTTCTTTGATTCAACCAACTCTTTGTTCTCTTTTCACTGAGCCAGACCATGCTATGTTTATCATATGCTCATATAAGCAAATTGTATCAAAGAGGCTTTTTTGTGCTATACTTGCAAAAATTCTGGGAGCAGCCCCAGCTCTGAGTGCACTTCCTACCATTGTCATAAATCACTAGCTCCATGTTTTGCTTTACTTGGGAAATTCTTTTGTAAATCAATGCCTGTGCTAAAATCTTTTGTTTATGAAAGTATAGTGAGAGCTGTGCTCTGAGATTTATTTTTTTTTCCGGGTTTTTTGAGTTTTTCTGGGAGTTAAGCAACATACTTTTTTCCTTTCTCTCCACCCAGTTTGTGTGATATTTGAGTTTCACGGGAAATTTTAAATACTCTAAACATCTACAAAGATGATGAAGGGCCTGGAACATCTCCTCTGTGAGGAAAGGAAAGGCTGAGTGAGCTGGGGCTGTTCAGCCTTGAGAAGAGAAGACTGACAGGGCATCTACTCAGTGTTTATAAATATTTGAAGTGTGGGAGACAAGGGGAGATGGCCAACCTCTTCTCAGTGGCCGTGGGGACAGGACAAGGGGCAGTGGTCACAAATTGGACCACAGGAGGTTCCATATTGATGTGCAAAAGAACTTCTTCACAGTGAGGGTGACGGAGCACTGGAACAGGCTGCCCAGGGGGTTGTGGAGTCTCCTTCTCTGGAGATACTCAAGACCTGACTGGATACATTCCTGTGTGACCTGCTGTAGGGAACCAGCTTTGGCAGGGTAGTTGGACTCGATGATCTCTCAATTATTTCTTTTGAAATAATCTTCACTGCTGTTTTAGTGAAATAGGAATAGTAACAATATTATTGAAATTATTTAAATGAAATTAAGAATACTATTTTAAAGTATTTTTAAGTTATTAATGGATCTATTTGGAAATCTTCACTAGTACATTTTTTAATGTGACATTCTGTTCTCAGTTGTATGTTTGCAGTTCTCAGCACATATATAACAAATACAAAAAATGTGGTGTTTATATGGTACACATTGCTATTTTTTGAGGGAAGCTCAGTCTTTATCTTGGCGCTTTTTTTCTGATCGTTTTTTGCTCTCTTCTGAGATGGAGGTCATAGTCCCCTCAGTTCTGCAAATGAGCCTTAGCATGACAATGCTCTGAAATTAATATAGAAGACTTTTTCAGAAGAGAGGTAGGTGAAATCAGCCTTGAAATTCATTATTTTCTTCATTACCAGTGCTTCAAATTACCTTGAAAACGGGTAGCTTAACATTTTTCATGTGTTTGCTGTGAACTCTAATGCCTCGCATGCTAATACAAATGTGAAATTGTGCATCTAGTATAAAACCTTCCTGTCCAAATCCTCTGCAGAATTGAAATCATCAGATTGTGCCATGCCATTTTACTGTGTCAGAGCACAGCTAGCAGGGAATGTCAGCACACAGAATGTCAAATACAGAGCTCTGCTGGCATAATAAGCCCAGGGTTTAGCGATGAAATCTGTGACATTTCTTTCAGGCTCTCTGAGTCTGTTTACAGGATAAGAAAGGATGGACATTTTCTGTTCATAAACACATACATACATTTGAAAATTAATTGTTCTGAAATATTTATTTTTAAATTGGAAGCATTTTTTCCCCAAGCTTGCACTGTTCCCTGTCATAGGAAATCCAGCAGTGAGGTAACCCCTTTTTCAGGCAGCCGTAAGATGATTCGAAGGCAGAGGACACTGCTGTACACTCACCTCAGCTGCGTTTGCTCACTTCACGCCAGACCTGCAGCGCCGCTGGGCCCTGCACTTCTCTGCCAGAAAATGTTCTCCATCACACGGAAACAGAACTTTTCATGGGGTGCATGAAAGAGGCAACACTTCCTAAATGCTTCTCATTTATTCTGTTAAATGGAATCTGTACAATAGAGGGTGAAACGGGATTCTTTTGTCTGCCTTTTTCTTAGAGCATTCCCCCATATATGTGCAAGTTGTTAATACTGAAGTATTTCATTTCCCTATCCTATAGGCTGAACATGAACAGTGATGCTAGGAGTCCTATTTGGTACTACTACTGTTTTTTAGCAGAGCTTTTTTAGCTTTAAACTTGAGAAGAGGAACACCAGATTTCACTCAGAGAACAGTGTAGGTTTGATGAAACTGCTTTATGATGTACCTCTGCTCAAAATACAATCTCTGTGATCAAACTTACTCTGAAGCAGTTTTGTGATGCAATTCTTGTGCTACTGTTATTAAACAGAGGTTAAACAAACAAACGTTTTACAGCTAGGGAGTTGTTGAATGAATACCGAAGGCATATTTAACCACAGGGATAAGATCTAAGAGTACAGCTACCTATCGAGAACCTGTGGTTCTGTAGATTTGATTGGGAATTTAGAAGGGGTTTTCGAATTTATTTTTTCTGGTGAAATCACACATATACTGAAGAACACTTTTTTCAAGACATTGTACTGCTGGTACTGTTAGGATTTAGCAAGTAGGAAAAGTACAGTAAAGTAGCACTTAGTGGCACTTCCCCACCCTTCTGACTTTTATGAAAGTTAGAAAAAAAATACTCTGTTTTGCTCAGGCAAAGCTGGTTTCTATTGATAGAGAAAATTAATAGGAGTAGGAAAGGGTGAGATATGGATGTATTGCTCTGTGCCCCAAAACAGTCTTATGGGAATTTGGCTTGAGTACTTATTCTTAGTCCTCTTGGCTTGATTCAGCTGAACATGTAGTTGATAAATCCTTTAGAGATGTAAACAAAGACCTAAAGTTTCACCACCTTAGCATCTAATTTAATAGTTAGAATCCTGAAAATTGAAGTATTAAGAATTTCTCTTTCGGGCTACAGCTCTGGAATACCCTGACAACCACTATTAAAAACAACTATTAAAAAAAAAAAAAAAAAAAAGAAAAGAAAAGATTGCCCTAGGCAATATCTTTCTGAAACTGATTTCTGACTAGAGGTTTCATTATTAATGCTGTATTTAGACCATTTTCTGTTACATCAGTTTGACTTGGGTTTGAACTCAGTTCCAGAGGTGAATATTCAGTGCTGCAGAGTGAGTGCTCCACCCAATGCAGCGATTATTCAGGTTCAAGAGATTTCTTTTCCAAATTTTCCACCCTATGTGTGGGGACAGAACACTTGGGATGACACAACTACTCTCTGTATTTGTGGGAACTGTTGCTATGAGCAGATCCTAATCCCATATGTAATGTTTCTTTTGCAGAAAACAAACAAAAAAAACAACCCATACAACTCCACACATGCTACCCAAATAACAAAGAATTATTTGTGACTGTTGTTAAGTCATGTGAGCTTGTCCAGAGAACTTCATTGCTTGATAACCTCGAAGCAACTTGATCTTATTTATTATTTAATAACCTGTGTAAATTGTCTCAGACTGAGTCCTCACAGCAAAGAAATCTGACAAGTAAACTAGTGTAGTTCCTGCTTGAACTGAAGGACTGAGTAGCCATAGTTATAGAAAGTTACTTTTCACCTGCAGTACCTTACCTTCAGACTGTGGTTGTGAAGCTGTGCTGTTGTCATAGCTTTGAATTTCTCAGAGCAAAATGCTGACTGTAAGAAGCTTAAATCAAAATTTATGGAAAGTGCAGGTCATATTAGCTGAGTGGAGCATATGGAGTGTGCATCCTTGGAGACAGTCTAAACCCAGCTAGACAAAGTCTTGGATAACCTGCCTTAGTTGATGCTGCTTTTACAGGAGGACTGGAGTAATTGCTCTCCAGAGATCCTTTCCAACTCCAGACTTTCTGTGCATCTCTGAATGTTCGTTGCATAATTTTTTTTTCCTGTATGGGAACATGTGAAATTAGGCATCTGATCATTGCAATGTGGCTGGTGTTGTACATGAAGGGCATCTGATGAAGATAGAGAAGTAAAAAGAATGTAGGTTATTAATAAAGCATGGCAACATTTTATTGTCCAATTTATTTACCTTTGCTGATTTCTGAAATCTGAGGAAAAGTGAGAAGTCAGTGTTACCCTCTCAGAGTGGCCTTCTTATTTACACAGATAACAGACTGTGTAAACACAAACATCTGTTTAACAAACAGCCTATTTAACATACTCAGCCTTTTATCTAAAATGCTGCCCTGAACTTTCAGCATCATCAGCGAGTTACTGTTGTACAAAAGTGTACAGTTATTAGAAAAGCCTGTAGAAATTACCTTGGAAACTTCAATAATGGATGCATCTACCAGTAGTGTTTTGGAAAGCAAAAGTGTCCTAGTAAGTGAGAGTTATTTATTAATTTTCATAATTAGTGTCATGTTGTTCAGTAGTTAATGCTAAAGAGAGGAGGAATGTAACTAGAAAGGTTGATGTGTGTAATTTATTGACAGAACCCAAGTATTTAAGTTGCTGAGTACTGTGTTAATGTGAGCTCTTGATTTTAGTCCATTAATATAGTTCTTGAGGAGCTCTGTAACTGCAAGTATGACAGTCACCTTGTGAGTTGTATAAATATCTCAGTGGAAACTGCATGACCTTTATAAACACAGTTGAAAGGTGGAAATGACAGATTCTGTCATTTATCGCTAATAACAATCATATTAATATTCCATCACAGTGTAAATAAGTCTTTTGGGCCACTGGTATAATTTTTACTCTTGAGCAGTTCTTCTCTCTTTAGGATTCTCAGGGGTATTCTAAATTATCTCTTTAGGTAATGTTCACTTTAATGGTGTGTGTCAATTAACTGGGCAATATAAGGAAGGCTTGCACTGCATCAGGTATGTCTAGGCAAAAAGGAAAATGGTGCTGGTTTGCTGTTTCAAGAATTAGAAAAATGTTACATTTTTAGAATATTTCTCACACTGAGTTTCAGGGTTTTTAGAGAACATTATAATTTTTAAAAAATGGAAATGTTATGATTTTTTTTAAAACCCTGCTTGTCGGACTTGACTTTGAACTGTATTTTACACACTGTTCCTGATTCCATTTCTTAAAGGTGCCATTGAAATAAAAAATAGGCACCTCATGGATTTTTACTTTATCTTGATGTTAAAAGCCGACTTTAAAAACTTTCCTATCTTTGCTATGAGAGTGAGGGCAAAATGGGAGATTATATAATAGCCATTAGTAGGAAAGAAAATTATGCTATTCAGGTGTGTCTTGAATTTATTTTTGTTACCAGGAGTTACAGGATTAATATTACTGAAACCATCTTGCTTGTGGATCTTGCATGGGTTTCCAGGTCGGGCTTTGTGTGAGAGGGTGAGAATTTGCACCGGTTCTTAAAGAAAGTGGGCTATGCTTGAGTTGCTATGGACCAGTTGGTGTGGTATAGGGCTAGTGCAGGATTAGAACTTTTTAAAACCTCTCTTTTAATTAGAATAAGAAAACTTTAGGGAGTTGAAATATAGAAGCCAGGATGAGGTCATGTTCTCTCACTTTCAGCAGTTTCTGAATTTTCTGATATATGAAGTCAGAATGACTTGTTAACTTTGAGACCTGAAGATATATTTAAATGAAATTACTACAGAATGTCCAGCCTGTTTCAACAGATTACGCTCAGACCTTTGCCCAAGAAGATCTGCCAGGGAATGACCAAGGCTTTATTGAGGGACACATTAGCTATTGCCAGAAACAGTAGGGTGGCAGGAGGCAAAAGGCAAGCCATTCACGCAATACCTCTTAACAATAGCATCTTTTTATAAAGCAGTGTCCCCCAGCAGTGTCTGGAACTCCCAAGTGGATCCTCTTGCTATCCTTACACAAAATGAGTGTCATGGGGCAAATGAGGGTAGTTGGAGGGGAAGGGTAAAAGGGAAATTTATAGCCAGAACCAGGATGGGTTCCTCTGTGTTTGGTACCTCTTGTTGAAACCTGACAAGAATTGTGAAATGAAAATTAACAGAGTTGGTTTCTTCTCGGCCTTTAACTGCAAAGAAGATGGAATGGTTGTCCACTTGAGGTTTCACTTTATTACTCTTCTACTATTTGCTGATTTCTACATAATTTAGTTTTCAAATGCACTTATCCCATCTTTTCCCTGTTTCCTAATAAATTAGGGAAAGTGGCCAACCAAGGAAGGAATGAATGGTACAGTGTATCCAATGCCTGTAGAACAGAAACTCAGAGTAGAGATAGAGTACCCACATATTGAAGTGAAACCATCAGTTGAAAGTGGTCAGTTGGACCAAGATGAGATGGGAGAGAGAGAGAAAGAGAGAGAGAACATTTGGTCACATCTCTCTGCATCTTTTAATTATGCAGACCTAGCATAATTTAATATCACAGTATTTCTTAAGAATAGTAGAGTGTATTAAGCTCCACATTTGTTAATGGGTATGTTTGTTTGGGTTTGGGTTTTTTTTGTGTATTTCAGTTTTTTGTTTGGGTTATTTTGTTGGTTGTTTTTTTCGTTTTTTTTGTTGGTGGTTTTTTTTTTAATTGTGGTTGAAGTCAATGCTAATTATGCTGGTGCCTATGTCTTACATATTTATTTCCAGAAACAATATTTGAATACTTTCTGATTCTCAACTGCAGTAAAATCAGGTGCTCCTGTGAACTGAGTGTTCATAAATGTGTCTCATGGAGCTGGATTCTCTCATTCATGTTGTGATTCATGATGGTCATTCATCACAGTGTGATGAATTGCCCTCTTATGTCTGCCAGTGAGCACATATGAGTTTTAGGCAGCCTTACTTAGGTGAGGCATGTGTGATTTCTTGATGTCCTGCTGTGATTCTTACGACCTCTGTGACAGCTTGAGTCTCAGAAAGAGGGCCAGGAAGTTTTATAAATAATTGCAACCTTTCCGCTGTCTGCTTTCATATAAGTTGCCCAACAGAAAGTGAATGTCCCTGGAGAAATGTCCAAAATATTACATTCTATTCTCCAGCATCCTATTTGTGATAGTATCAGAACTGTTTTGTTAATGTACGTGAATAAGCTTCCTGCAGACAGACAGCCTCCATTAATGGAGTATTTTTATTTCCTATCTCATTTCCTTTGTAATAGACCATAGGGCCAGGAGGTACTGAATCTCAGGTTGTGTTCATCTGATAGTACAAAATGGCTTGCTGGGCAATAAGAAATTCTGAAGAAGAAACTTCAAAAGTACTTTGTTGTATAGAGCAGTAATAATAGCAAGTCACAAGTGGTGTTCCCCCAGCACTTAGTGCTGGGGCCGGTCCTGTTGAACATCTTTAGTAATGATCTGGATGAGTGGATCGAGTGACCCTCAGTAGGTTTATGGATGACACCAAACTGTGTTGGAGTGTCGAGCTGCTGGGAGGCAGGAAGGCCCTGCAGAGGGACCTGGACAGGCAGCATTGGTGGGCAGAGGCCAGTCTTATGGGGTTCAAGGCCAACTGCTGGGTCCTGCACTTTGGTCACAGTAACCCTAGGCAATGCTGCAGGCTTGGGGCAGAGTGTCTGGAGAGCTCTCTGGAGGAGAAGGACCTTGAGGTGTTAGTTGACAGCAGGTTGAACATGAGCTGGCAGTGTGCCTAGGTGGCCCAGAAGGCCAATAACATCCTGGCCTGATTCAGGAAGTGTGGCCTGCAGGAGTAGCGAAGGGGTTGTCCCATTATACTCGGATCTGGTGAGGCCACACCTCGAGTGCTGGGTGCAGTTTTGAGCCCTCGCTACAGGATGTTGAGATGCTGAAGCGTGTACAGAGAAGGGCAGTGATGCTGGTGAAGGGTCTGGAGCACAAGGCCTCTGAGGAGCGGCTGAGGGAGCTGAGGAAGCTGAGGAAGGGTCTGGAGCACAAGGCCTACAAGGAGCAGCTGAGGGAGCTGGGGCTTGTTAGTCTGAAGAAAAGGAGGCTGAGGGGAGACCTTCTCGCTCTCTACAACTACCTGCAAGGAGGGTGTAGAGTGGTGGGGGTTCATCTCTTGTCTCAGGTAACAAGTGATAGGATGAGAGGAAACGGTTTCAGATTGCACCAGGGGTGATTTAAGTTAGATATCAGGAAGAATTTCTGTTCTGAAAGGGTTGTTGGGCATTGGAACAGGCTGCCCAGGGAAGTGGTGGAGTCACCATCCCTGGAGGTGTTTAAGAGATTGTCAGTGTGTCAGAATGGTTAGGGTAATGTTGATACAAGTAGCCTCTCATTTACTGAGCTGAGTTTTGAATTGCTGATCTGTGAGCTTCTGGTCCAGAGAGTTGAGAAAATACCATAATCTTTCCAGCTACTGTAACTACTTGGAATTACTTTTGAGTTTTTGATGATGAGCTGTTCTTTACTACAGGGATTTTTGCTTATGGGTGAACAGGGCTGGGCACTAGAGCTTTCCTTTGAATTCTAAAAATATTTTTATATCAGATCAAAAGTTAATGACTCATTAAATTACATATAGGTAGGATTTGCAATGCATAGGATTTGGGGCTTTGTTTACATTTCTAAATCTTTAATTCTTCACCTTGTATATGTTATTTACCTACAAAGCTAAGTAGTACCTATAGCTGGGCTGGAAAATAAGGAACTTAAGTCTTATTCTTCAACCAAGCAATAGGCTGAAGCAGCAAAATGAAAAATACTCCTTGAATAGCACTGTAATTCTGCCAGTATCTGCAGAAATTGGTTTTGTTCCGCATACTGTGCTATATGGAAATATTTATTTTGTTCTATTTTTCTTTAATGATAAGTGCTCTTAAAGCATAACTATATGTTTTGCCATTCAGCATGGGGAAGCCACAATATAGAGAGGAATGGTGATTTCATTGTCTGCTTGACATCTACCACAGAAGTAAAGTCAGAGGTTACATGTGCTGTAAAATATTTCTGTCACAGTGATAATCAGATCATGTATTTATTGCAATGTTGTGTCACCTGTCTTCTATGGATTAATACTTCCTTTGTTATGCACTCTACAAAAATGAATCTTAATATCCTAGATATAATCCAGATGGAATATATATAAATAAGGAGTACTTTTAAGTGTGGCATACTTGTAGTGTAGAATGCATCAGTTTTGAGGCTTTAAGAAAAATGTTTGGAAATTATGAGCTTATAATCCTGTAAGAAGGTACATGATCCCTTTTCCCCAGCAATCAGCAAAACCTCATCAGTAAATGTGCATATTTATGTTGATTATATCATGGGAAATTCAAGGTCATGACAAGCTTAGTGCTAAAAATAGAAATGTAAGAGGAAGCATTTCCCGCGTTTCTGTTTTTTTTCCAACATCCAGCTTTGGGTTTGTTTTTTTTTCTCCATTTATTTCCAAGCATGCTGTAATGCAAGTCAGGCTTATTTTAAGGTTGTTAAGTGGTGATTTTAAAAATCACCATAGAATGCATCTCAAATACAAGGTTGGTTGTGTTTAGTTTTAATCACCCCTAGATGTTCTAGTTCTAGAATCAAAGGGGGGTGGGGGGAATGTGAGAATCCTGGTTATTTATTTGACATCAGCTTAAGAACTCAGCACAATATAGAAGCAAAGAATTCTCCATTGTCCCTGGGTTGGGTGTCAGAGAGCTGCTCTTTTGGAATTACAGAGTGGCTGAGGTTGCAAGGGACCTCTTGAGAGTCTGATGCTCTAGCACCAGCTAGAGCAGGTGTCCAGGGCCGTCTCCATTTTACTGGAGGTTTCGTAACCTGCCTGGGTGACCTGTTCCAGCATTCAGCCGCCTTTACAGACGCACTAAACCGAAATAAAATACTGCAAGTTGGGCTACCATCTATGTGTCTTTTGACAAAGACAGACAGTTCTGTGTGCATCATCATGTATCTGTAGCAATGTTAGCTCTGAGGTTGTACACTGCTGTACAGATCAAACTGTTTCTATGGCAATTAGATGCAAGCAGTGCATTGGCTAAAGTTAAAAGGTCTTACAAATGGCCATAATTCCTCTTGTGCTCCATTTACATCAATGGTAAAAGAGTTCAGTATTTAAATATTGTTTGAAAGGGTTTTCTAGGGTTTTTTATTTTTATTTTTCTTCTCTCTCCAAATTTACCGTGCTTTATTAGTTACAGAAAATCGAATCTAATATCAGAAAAAAGCACCCAGCTTTTCTGTTTATTTGAATTTATTCAAGTTTCCAAGTATCTTGCGTAGTTCTACTGTAAACACGAGAATAGGCTTTTAGTGGCTTCCCAAAGATTTAATATTTTGGCTTTTTATGTAGAACATTATCTTGGGCACTGTATTATTCACTGAAATTACAGTGGTACATTTTATAAATTGTATGTTGTAATAGAATTTTTGGGGTTTGAAAGAGAAATAGAAAAAAAGAGCAGGTCTTTCAGATCAGTGCCAAAGCCTTTAGATAAAGCAGTCTCTTTTAATTGGGAAAGCATCACCTATTCATTAATACCTTAAAAGGAGGTAAAGATGGTCATAATTTTTAGAAAACCTCTGAAATGTCTGCTATGTGCTCCTTCCACAAGTCAGTTCTTTTGGAAAGCTTCGAGATCTCTGTAACATGCAAATTCTGTGGCCTCACACAGAAGGAAGGTTCTGAATTGGCTCAGGAGAGGGACTTGCCCTGGGACTTGGTTCTGTGGTTCTATTGCTCAAGAAAAATTGAGCAATTTCAGTGCTGCTGAAGGAAGAGATGCTGGGCAGAGTACTGAATTGCTAATGTGCATTCTAGCTTGAGTGATACAACCTTGTGGAAAAATTGGTAGCAGTGACGAAAACCCACTTCACCTCCTTGTGGGGACCCGGCATGTGACTGTCAGAAATCTGGCAGCGCAAGGGTGGTGGGATTAGATGATCACAGCGATCTCTGTCTCTCCCTGCGCTCAACCCCCTTTTTCCTTCAGCAGTANACAAGGGTGGTGTGATTTGATGAAGATCACAGCGATCTTTGTCTCTCCCTGCGCTCAACCCCCTTTTTCCTTCAGCAGTACAACTGCAAGTGTGTAGTTTCTAGGATGTAACTCAACGTTTGCTCACCCTTTGTGGTCAGTTTTGTGGTAACAAACTTTGGGGATGGGCTTAGGAACATACTGTTGCTCCAAAGTTAATGTGATTTGAAGGCACTAAAAGTTTTTTTTTTTTTTAATGGTTTGTTCTTAAGTCTGGCTGTAAATAAGATGGAGAAAATTTGATACTAACTCAAATATCAGTTTGATTTTACAATTTAAAGGACATGCAACTTCAGTGTTTGTGTTGTGCATGCAATTGCACAGGGATGTTAAAAAAAAAACAAGCAACGTCGTTATTTAATTTAAGTGCATTTTTAACAGCATGTGCTTTCGGTCAGCACATTCTGGTTTAGATAAACACTGTGTTGGCAAATGGTGAGTGACAAGGAGTGGCCAGTTAGCATGTAATCACTGAATGAGTCATGAAACCAATATTATTGTAATTATGCCACTATGAGATCAGGTCTGCAAAGCCCCACATTTGCGATGTACAAGCTAGTGACTGAGAAGGTTTGTTATTTGGTAGTTGGGTTTTGGTGGGTATTTTTCAATCCAAGTGTACTGCAAAGAAGGCACCTGTAAAATCAGTAAGTCATGCTCAAATGGGGGATGATGAAATGCAAGTGTGCAGAAGGTAGATATCCTGACCATTGGTTTTGTGTGTGATTTGTGGAAAATACCTGTCGTATTTTGTGGTTACAAATATGTTGATAAGGGTGGAAGGCTAGGGTTTTCTAATTGGGTGCATCATCTTAGCAGTGCAAAAAATCAAGAAGTCTCATACATAAGCAATCTGGGTTCCTCTTAATATGAGGAAAACCCCTTTCTGATAATGGCCAAGAAGACTCATTACTTGGCTGTAAATGTTGCCACTCTTCAATAAATAATTGTATATGATGAATATATAATGACTGGCAGGGGTGAATAAGGGACAGGCCTGGCTGATCTTTTCATTATGATGGTTCATGAGCATCCTTTGAGGATTTGACCTTTAGCACTGTATTTTTAGAATTACAGGTCATCACACTGTGTGTAATGCCCTAAGAGAAGTCCCGATAGAATAAATTACTCTATTTACAGCTTGATTAATAGCACAAAATCCAGGATATTTTGAAAGATAAGTCTGTTCATCTGACCTGAAACTTTATGCTTATGTCTGTTATTTATTTGTTATCTTTAGGAGAGATGTTTATATTCTTTAAACAAGTCTTTTTGGAGTTTGTCTGTTACTGTTCAGTATCCAGCTCTGATTTAATCTGTGGGATTTACAAAGATGAAAAAAGAAGGAAAATGTAGTAGCCTCCTTACTGATGTTATCCAGACTAAATAATGTGGTGGTGTTTGGGATGGATTTAAAATCTGTGCCCCCTAATATTTCAGTTTAATTTGCCATATGCAGATAAACCTCATAATTTCTGAAATATGCCAACTGTTTTTTGCACTAGTAATTGCAAGTGCCTATTTTCACTATTTAGTAATCCCAATGAGTAAAAAACTGTTGTGACTTTTTATAAACTTTGAAAATCCACTTATACATCATTTAAATCAGGGATGGAATCTGTGTTCCTAACTGTCATCTCTGAGGGCTATAAGTCAAATCACTCAAATCACTACTACTAAGCAGGTATGTTTTTAGATCTGAAACCAGGACTGGGTGTTCTAATTGAATTATTCTGTTTGGTGAGTGTCTGTTTATGAAAAAGTGATTAGTTCTAGAAACTACTTATTCCCCTCATTAAATCATATTTGTCAAAACGGAATCATTTACATAGTAACTAATTGTGATATTGCATATAGTGGGCTGTTATTTTGATTGAGAGGTAAGACCCTGGAGCAGATGCAGTCTTGCTGAGAAAAAAGTCTCCTTTTAGATTCAGAAGACAGACACATGTTGAATAAATGATTTAGAAAAGACTCAGAAAACTGCTGTTATTTAATAAGTTCTTTTACTAAGTTTGTTTTGAAAGATATGAAGAACAAATTGAGCAGCTGCATCTCTGCTTGTTTAATCAAGGATTACATTGCATCTTGTCTGGCAGATCAAGAGCTTATTACTTTTTCTTTATCTTAGTTCAGCAAACCCCCAAAAACTTGATAGCAAACAACAAATTGATATTAGAAAAGTAACTTATATGCTTGGAACAGTGTATGCATCATATTATTTGGATTTTGTGGCAGTGTTTCATGATGGATAATTAATTGTGTAGACAAAGGATTATCAAAGGAAGCATTAACTCAAATGATAGCAGATTCTGTTTCTTTTCCAAAAGTGCATATAATTCCATATCCTTGGGAACGATGGCATCGAGTGCAAACATTAAAACTCCACTTACGTTAATTAGCACTAGTTTTGAAGATTATAAATCCCAGGAGTTGCCATTATTTCTGCCATTTGTAATAAATACATCTATTCATACAGTGGCAATAAGTTTTAAACGAGGAAAAGTTAATCAAGGCAGGAATTCAGAAGCAGTCTGTACCACCACACCGATTTCTACTACACAAGAATCCGATTCACATTTAAAAAAAAAAAGGTTTGGAGCAAAACATAATTTAGGGAGTAGTTGCTTGGTAGGTGTGCATGAATCTGATTAAAAAAAAACCTATAAAGTTAAAATGAAACTGTGAAAACATTCTTGGAATAAAGTGTCACCCTGCAGCTTCTGGGGAAGCAGGAACTGGTGAAGGAAGCATGAACTGGGAAACAGTGAAAATGCTCTCTAGCATTGGTCATTAGTAATCAGGCTATTTTGTTCTTTTGGTCTGGGTTTGTTTTCACGTTTACTCTAAGCCACCAGCTGTAAAAGCAGATGTAATTCTTTTGCTTCCCACTTTGATCAAGTCGTTCCTTCTCGGGCCTGGATGATGTGCTTGTGTTCCACACATTTTCTGATGACAGTGAACCCCGTTCTGCAGTCTAATGAGAGGTACAAACCAGGTTTGTTGCCTGGGTTATGACAAGTTTTTGTTCTGCTGTCTGTCTTTCATCTTGCCCAAGCAGAGTGGAGAGGCTGGCTTTAAATCATCATGTGGGCTGATTTATGCCATGTGTTTGGAGGTTGGAAGTGATAGCTACCATCTTCACCGCCTGGTTTTCACTTTGCTGGAATCTTGTTTCATAGAAATAAGCCATTGTTTCAAATAATGAGAAGATCTGAATAAGAACAGTAGAGACTTTAATATCTGGTTCAAAACCTTCAGACTGTGTCATTACAGTCAGAAATTTCCTCATCTTATTTTGAGACTTTTTTTTTCCTAAGGGATATGGGGGCTTCTACTTTCCCTCTAATATGAAGAAGGGGGAAAAAAAAAAAGTGCTGTCAAAGTATTTTGAGATGTTCAAGTTGTGAAACTGTTTTGTTTTTTAAACAGATGTTTTAGCCCTGACTATAAAATTGTGATGATTGTACACATGGAACAGAGCAAACTGCAGAACTCAGAATATTTTTTTCCATAGTACAACAGGAGACACATACCGGTATGTGAACATCGTCTGGAATTTAGTGGGATATTTGGTTCACCATTCTCATTTAATTTGGAATATTCAAATACTTTGTTCAATTACTTTTGCTTTTAGGTGGTGAGGTGGTCGATACAAATCATTTAGTCTTTTAAAATCGATGATCATAAACATGTTTTTGGCCTTCATGCAAATGAATGAGCTACTCTGCTTTAATGCCTTTTAAAACTGACTAATCCCAGGAAGCTGGAGCCTGCAATTTTCTGTACACCAACTTTAATAATGACTAATGAATTCTAGCTGTGGTGAAGCAGCTTGTCTTGTATAAGCAAGATATCTTAATATAAACAGCTCACTTTTCTCATTAAAGTAATTATTGAATCAAAGCCAAAGCAATTGCTTCAAATATGTTCCTGTACTGCTCTGGAGTGCTGTTCAGAATCAATGCAACAAAGCACTGGAACATATTTATGAATGAATTATCAAAAAAGAATTGGAGCCTCTGTGAAGAATCCTTATAGGAATAGGGCAATTTGGGCAGACATGCATTTCTTTGCAAACTGTATTCTTCCTTTGGTGGTCACCTTTGCTTTCTTGAGTCAGAGATCCTGGAGGACTGTGCATCTAAGCAAGCTTCTTCTGCCTACTCCATTTGATAATTCTGCCTTTTTGGGCAGAATGAAAAGCAAAGTGTAGTAATTCAGATTAAATTACTTTATGAGTTAAATTCAGACAACATTGGCAAGACAACGTTACCGTGAGGGTTGGATATCAGTTGGATATTGATGCTTTTCAATCCAGCCATGTAATTTCCACAGGATTATAACAAATATATCCCTTTAAAATGACAAGCAGACAAGGTTGAAGACACAGATGATGGGACAGACCTTTTTGCTGCGCTCCTTCTCTCTTAGTTTTATAGCTCAGGTTTCTATGCCATTTCATTTCATCCTGTCTCATTTCTACAGCAATAAAAAGCTGTGCTTTGTCTCAAGAAACGAAACAGCTTACTCCTGACAACAGAAATCACCCTCTCACAAAGCACATGGCAAAAGTAAATATCCTGCATTATAGTATACAGATAACTTTAGGAATTGGCTGGAGCACAGGAGGAGAAAACGTCTCTAAAATAAAGAATAACAAAATCCAAAATCTGGTACCTGACAAGGGAAACAATTAAAAGAGAAATTAAATGCAAATTAAGAACAGCAAGGGGCAGTGAAAGTAATGATTTCTCCATTTCCTAGTCTCTTCAACCCAAGACTTGCTGTTTTTATTTCTGGCAGAATTAATTTTTCTAGTTACAAAAACTACATAATATTCAACCATGCAAGTACTTTACTGATCTGTTTGCTGTGAGTGCTAGTCCATAAACCACAGCAAATAAACAACTCCTGGATCTCTGTTGCCTGTGCACCCTTGCGGAGGCTGGACAACAGGTCTTCCTTAA
The DNA here is from genome assembly GCA_013399135.1 of Heliornis fulica. Classification (NCBI taxonomy): domain Eukaryota; kingdom Metazoa; phylum Chordata; class Aves; order Gruiformes; family Heliornithidae; genus Heliornis; species Heliornis fulica. The sequence continues at coordinate 177,414 of VXBZ01006770.1, forward strand.
CCTTCTTAGCTGCTGTAAGCCGTGTTCACAGTCAGAACTCTTAAGTTAAATCTGAAATCTCTTCACATTGTCTTATGTATTAGGATTCTCAAGAAACATTACCTCTTGAAACTCAGATTCAGTTTGATTTCTCCCAAAGCATCTAAGACATCTTGCTATTGTTACAAAAAAAGGCGGAATCAGAACTGCGTGCTCGGTGAGATGTCGAAGGAGAAATGATGCAGCACTTGCACTGCGCCCGCACAGCCTTGCCACGGTTAGAGATGGGTATCACAGTTTGTTTTGAGAGGCTTCCTGTACTAAAACACGTACTGTTGTGTTGGAAGGGCTAAGTAACGTGAAAAGCAGTATCTGTTGTCCTAGTCCAAACAGGTAATTATTATCCACGAACAAATACGAAGCTGACAATTAGTGACTGCTAAACTTCCTTTTAGTTATTCTCTTGGCCAGAATCCTAAAGACACTACATGACCAGTGCAGAAGTGGAGTCTTGGGGATTGTTTTAAGTGCTGAAGACTCCCTCCCCTAACTTACTTCCTCCTTTATCAGAGACAGAGCTGATTAGATAGGAAAGCATGCTGGCTGGCGCCTTCCCATCCCGCTTGTTTTTGTACCTTACTGCCATGGAGTGCTGGGTCATGTTTCAATTCATTTTTTGTGACCTTTCCTCATTACACCCTTTTTAATTGCAACTTGTTTCAGTGACCTTGGAGTCCTACAGGCCAATCCAAAAGATCAGGCACTGTGTTTTTAAGCTACCTTCTGAAAAGATTAGAAACATTAGGACATTTTTCAGCAAAACAAGTTTCTACATATGTGTAACTTTTATATCATATAAAATTTGGCTCAGTGCTGTAGGCTATTTTTGCAGCCTGTTAGCGGTGTCGTGAATGCTTAATGTTTCTTGTTTACAAATTCTTTATATAAGGTATATATATGGCTTTTTTATAAAAAAATGGATACCCAACCAGTATTTCATAATAATCTATCTTTATTTCACAAGTTTTTAGTCTCAGTTCTTTATTGCTTGTTTCATTACTGACTTTGTGTGTTCCTACCTCTAAAAATCGTGCAGTCATTGTGCCTTTGAACTCACCTATTTATTGCAGCCACAAACAAATTAGATCATGTGTTGATCTTATGCTATGGGCAATAAACTGCATTAAATATATACCTAGATAACTTTAGATATGCTTTATCAAGTTTAGATATCCTTATGGAGATATTTTGATTGTTGGATTTGTTTAATGTTTTAGTCACGAGTTCCCTATGCAAACTTTCAGTTGGAACTCAAGTTTCAACAATACTAAGAGGTATTGTGATCCTTTATTGATGAGGAAACGGATTATTGCTCATTGAAACTACTTCCTTCCCATCCGAAACCATCTTCCGATCAGATTCGGAGCCAGAAGAGGAAGATGTGGAAATTGTACACTCTGTTTTGAGAAAATCCAAAGTGTCTACCTGTGTAAGAGTACAAGAACATGTTGTTATAGAGCTGTTCTCCCTGTGTTCTAAGTGGGCAGGATGTGAGACACTTCTGGCCAGGAGTTGTGTAACCTAATTTGTGTGGCAGGGAGCCTGAGTGAACATACCTTGTCTCTCAGCTTGCGGTTAACACTGCTATGTGTGCCTTCCGATCAGAGCTTTCTCAGACCTGGTGGGCAGGGTGGTGCGGATACACGATGGTGCGTACGCAGTCGTGCCAGCAGGCACTTAATGCTCCCTTTAAGGGATTGAGAGATGAGGTATGGGCATTCTGTACAGACAGTACAAGCCTTCTAAGGGCATCATCTTTAGGTTATTGTTTTATTGGTAGGACCTAGCATGACACCTGACCCTTAGGGTCAGGTGTCATGCCCTAGCATTGGGTTCTGACAGCTGTCCTTAAACTTGGAGACAGAAGAAAATTAGAAGATGGAAAATCTGGATTCATGCAGATGCCTATGTTTGGAAATAAGTTGCCTTACCATAGGTATTTACACCCATCATTTTTAATGTTAAAGTACTTTATTATAAAATCCTCTACTAGAAGCAGAGGCAGATGCAACCTAGATGTAAATGGGAGGGTTCTCTGAGCTAAATGTCTTCTTTATGTGGTATCCATGTCTCAGAGGCAAGCTAGGCTTCTTTATACTTCACCTATGGTGTTTCCATATCACAGAATCACAGAACGTCAGGAGTTATAAGGGACTTTGAAAGATCATCCAGTCCAAGCCCCCTGCTCGAGCAGGATCACCTAGATTAAACCACACAGGAATGTGTCCAGATTGGTCTTGAATGTCTCCTCTTGCTTGCCTAGCTCATCTGCAGAGGAAAGGTGGCCAGGATGTTTCAGCACTTCTTTGTGCACCTAAAGTTCTTTGGAGCCATCGACTGCTGCCGTAAGTCCAGTCTTGGGACTGAAGTACAACAACAGAGGTCCCAAGTTACAGGGATTTAAGTGTTTGTTTATTCTCTGTGGCTCCCATTTCTAACAGCAACAATGCCTTGAATCATAATAACATGAGCAATAGAGCACATAATCAAAATTCCTCTGAATAAAACTTTGCCTCTTTGAATTCATAAAAAAAGATAGGGCTTCCCCCCAATTATTTCAAATAGATTTGAAAGGCAGAACTTCTATTTTTAAAGAAGCTCCAGCATGACTTAAAATTTGCTTTGTTAATTGCAGCTTTACTTTCATGTGGTGGTTGCAAAGGTAATACTTGTTTTCTGGAAGGACTTTTTTCTTCTTAAAAAAAGGAGATGAATACAGGCTTTTGACGCTAGTAACTAGTACAGAGAGAAGCATTTTTCTATGGTCTATTACTTTGGACTGAAATGTAGTTTTAAAGTTTCTCAGAGGATTCTGACAGGATAAGCATCTGCAGTCAGACCTAGCATTTATGCCTGTCAGCCTTTACTCTGACAAATTGTTAAATGTTAGTATATTGTATATATCAACATGGTTTCTTAAATGTAAGTATCTGCTGCTTTAAGAAACTTAAATTTAAGTTTCCTAAATTAAGTACCTGCTGGCCTCAAAAATTCCACTAACAGAGGTTTTGATATTGTAGCAGCAAACCAATCTTTTGTTTTACAGCTAAACCACAAATATAAATTTGGAGGAAGAATTTTGAAGAGAACTTAGGGTCAATAAAATTATGCTGCTACTGAAGTTAAGGTGAAGTTTGTCTTCTGTTTCAACTGAAACATAGCAGGTCCCTTGTCAACAGCTTTTGAAAATCTCTGTGAAAAGATGAAAAGTATTTAAAATAAATTGAATAATATGTTCTGTCAGCTCTTCATTGCTTCCTTTGCAACTTGAAAAACCTGACTAACAGCAGCAACAAAAAATTTGGCTCATTAGCTGCTGTCTTCTACTGACTCCTGACTCTCAGTAGGAGACTGATGCAGTCTCTGATGCAGTCTCCTAGTAATTAAGCATGTAAAGAACATGATCTGTGCTTAGAAAGGTTTTTTTTTAATAATTAATTACAGCAATGTAATAAAAGCATGTCATTTTTCTATCAGGAGATCTCACTTTTTGAAGTGCTAGGTAGCAAGGGAAGCAAGTCATGTTTGATACATTTTTTCATTTTTGCAAAACAAATGTGGAAAATGTAACCGTTTTTGCACTTCTCTTAAAACATGTGCTTTGCTAAGTCAGGTTTATGCCAAAGCAAGAGATGGTATCTGTTTTAAACTTTGTTTCTTGTAATGACGTTGTAGAAGAGTCTAAAAAATGAGTAATTACCTACCGCTTATGATGCTACCTATGGTAATCACTGTACCATGGGATAATCCAAACAAAGCCTTCCTCATCATTCCTGGAAACAGCTCCCATTGTTCTTGTTCTTGCTGTATCTGATGATGTCAGGTCACAATGGGCAGCAAGGCTTTTCATGGTTTGAGACAATTTTTGTTTGCCAGAGTGCCACGTTTGAGAAACAGGCTCAAAGTCAAGAGAAATTTTGAGTACTTTTTTTACCCAATCCCTGAGTATGCTGAGCACATCTCCTGTGCAATCCCCCTTAAAGTACTAAAATAATGTTTGATGTCTCCTGAAGACATAAATATCCAGCCTAAGAAGAATGGGGTGGACATTTACAACAGCAGCACCTGAGTAATTTCCTTTGAGTGGGCTGTATGAATATGATTTATTTATTCAGCTCATACACAGAATGATTTTTCTTCTTAACAGTCAATATGAATATGACATACTTTACTGAGCAACAAAAGAACAAATGAGCTAATTTATTTCTGTTCAAATCTGAATGTTTTGCCTCAATACTAGTTTCAACCAGCTGTAGTAAAAATGGAGTTGCTCAAAACCAAGCAGGCAGGAGTGTTTCTTTCTGTCTCCAACAGTGTAAATAAGCAGTGGGTAGTATGCTTGAGGCTCCTGAAAATCAGTGTCTGCATTAGAGCTCATGCTTTCATTCTTTCATGAAATGAATGCTTTTATATGTTATAAAAAATAAAGTAATATTGCAAGTGGGAGTTCTCATTTATAGGTACTGTAGTGTGTAAGAGTCTCCTATAGGAGTCCACAGAATAGAGGACCATTTGAAATATTTGTTCTGACTCATGCATAGATTTGTGTTGACCCTAATTCCCAAATATCACTGGCTGTGTTGTTTGAGCTCTGAATTATAAGGTGGAAAGTGAACAACAACACTTCACTTTCAGTGTTTTTAAACTCGTTTTGTGATTTAGTCCCTGACAATGAGAACCATTTCAACAATTTTCCCGCACTCATCCTCTCTTCACTTCTCCTTTTTCTTCCTTCTTTCATTCACTTTACATTGTTCTTTCTGTTTAGCAAGTACAGATTAAATCTAGGTCTATTTTCAGTGAAATATTTGACTTTACAACATTTGTACTCAGTTATCTTCAGAATATGGATATAAGCAACATTTGTGACTAGATTACATACACACGTCCAGTAGTTACATTGCTTTAATAAGAAAAGGGATTTTGAACTGCCCACTTCTTTTTTTACTTCACTTATGATTTTTCTTTATTATTGTATAGTCTATTTTCACCAATAAAAATGGCGACTGTTGTACAGATCAAATTGCCTGTTCAGATTTTACACTGTACAAGATTTGATTAATTGAAATGGATAAAACTAATAGCATAAAAACGTTGTTTGCTTTTCAGTATTAGATGCTGAATTACTAATTTGGCAAATATGACAAGCAGGGGAGGGTATTTCCTAATGGTTGACAATTCATTGAATTGAGTGCCAACAGCAAATATAAAAATCCCCTAACTGCCATTAATTAATTACCAGGAAATACCTGGCTCGGGTGGAGTGGATCGTTACGCTTCTATCCCATGTCAAAATGTGGGGGGTGAAAAAAATCAAAATAGTGTTCAAAGTGGATTGTCCAAAGCTAGTACAGAGCCCAAAGCCTGTATGTTCCAGGAGACAAATGGGCCATCACAGCTGTCCTGTTCACAGGCACAGCTCAGAGGTGTGAAACCAGGATTCCAGGGTGTCTTTAGGTTTAGAACTGCAGGGGGTGTAACCAGGACCTGTGTACAATAGGGTAGCGTTCTTGAAAACACACAAGCGAACAATGCAAGTGTCTCCTGAAGACTGTCTTTTTCTAAGCCATTTTCTTTAAGGATTTCATTTTATATTCACATTTGAGAATGGTTTTGGTTGTTAATACTGAAAGCAAGAGTACTTATTCACATAAGATAAACTTAGATTACAAAAAACTGCCGAGGCATATTGGGATTGCTAAAGTGTGTCTCTGAGTTTTCTTCTGTTATGGTTGGATTAAGGACTACAGTAGCCTATTTATTACTGTTAATTGCTTTACTAATAAACATGAAGGAAGAGATAGCCCTTGATAGCAAATAATGTGAGTTTCACTCAAATAATGCTATTATTTCCCAGTATTTCAAAGAAAACATGTATTTCTCTTCTTAACACACCCTCATCTGAGACCTCCATGTAATAGTTAACCAAGAGAAATCTTATTTTTAAGTAGAATCCTTATTCTAAGACATGAGGAAGCTGTTGTGTAGAGACTTTATGATCTAAGAGAGGGGAGATGTATTACTGTTGTTTCTGCTTTTACAGGTCCAAGTCAGATGAGGACCAAGCCCAGAGAGCTAGATATCATTTCCTCACAATGAGCATGACCGTTCTGATGATGGCAAGCACAGGTAAATAAAACAAAACAGGTACATTTCATATTATCTCAGACTGACAAAAGATTTTACTTCTGGTTCTGTGGATGGCTTTGTTGGCTACCTTAGCTTATAATAGTAGGTTATAATTTACCATTTTTTTAAAAAAAAATGGGTTTTATTGCTTTATGTTTTAACTTTCAGCTTTGCTTTCCCCTTCAACAGCAATATAGAGTTGTATTTGGAATGTACTTATACACACACAAAGTTCAGCATTTCTAATGCTTTGGGAGCCCACAGCTATATCAAATTAGAATGATAAGGATCATTGAAGGGAATAAACATAATTTTCCCCTGACATATCTCATAACAGCAGAGAGTATAAATGCAGCTATACAAGAATTCTATAATTTCTGGGATTTTTAACTTCCCATTAGTATGTACTAATCTTAAATTATACTTAATCTTAGCTATATACTCATCTTAAATACAAGAAGTCCAGTAGTGTAATTTCAGACAACAGGGACGTTCTAAATACTTAGGATATTCACTTATATTTTTATGAAATAAAATCAGAATTTGGAGATGGTTTTGTGAGATCTCTTTGTATACACAAACTCTCTTCATACTCTTCAGAATTAGATTTTTCAGAACATCTGAATTTGTATTAATTAATAAACAGTTTCTCTGCTGTTCCTTACCTGGATGCGCAGTATCTTTTTTTCTCTGTTGTGACAGCACCAGCACCTGGTGATTGTGCTTAGGTGCTCCAATTTCTCCAGAATTAGACTTTCAGCAGAATTCACCAGAATTCATAGGGAAGTTTTTTTAGGCATTGGTGGAGACACAAATAGGATGGAGAAAGGAAGGGTGAACTGTAGGAAAGTGTACAGCCAAATAGTTAATTTTCTTAATATTTATGAAATGAGCAAGTTCCCATATGTTATTTTTGACCAGAATTGTGTTAAATTTTTTAAGAACCCTTGAGATAACACACTGAGCCACTGGAACCTTGCCTTTTATTTAATAAAATAATTCAGATTTGTTTTTCCAAGGTGCCACATCTCAGAAAAATGTTTAGGAAGAAAAGGAATTCTAATGTATCTTAAAAAGCCTTAAAGAATACTACTGTTATTCAATGGCTGCCTGTTTAAATTCAAGCAGTGTTTCCATGGGACAGGAAAAAAACCTACTGATAAGAAACAATGTAGCCTAATGGTAAAGATCTTACCATTGTGTGCTTTTCAGTGATCATTCTAATAATTCACGTACTTTCCTAACAGAACAAGATATCTTGTACTTATAAATGGAGGGTGGATATTGCTGCATAAACTACATACAATGCATTTCGAGCTTTTTGTTTAGATGCTGTTTAAACATGCAGCTGAAATCTCACTATCACTGGAGTGAGTTAATCAACTTCAAAGAAAGCAAGAACACACCCGCTTTATCTGATCTAGTAGGGATACAGTGGGACAATGAATACAAGAACACATTTATTTTTTTCAGATATAAATTAAGGATAAGAGAGGAATGTATTGTGTTGTTCAGTTTTCCCTGGGGCACACACCTAATAAATGTTGTATATTTATTTCCTCANCTCCTCCTCCTCCCCTTTCCTCTCTTCTCCTCCCCTTTCCCCCTTTCCCCCTTTCCCTCTCTCTCATTCAGCAGACCCAGCCATATTTTTGTAGCTAGAGTACAGATTACAGTTCTGTTGAAAAAGATAATATTGTGACCTAAATCTCAGATCTACTGATGCCCTAGCCCTGTCCTAAATCTTAGTCACCAGTGGGATAAAGAGGGGATCGTTACTGTGTAACCTGTTAATTTATAGCAGCCACATTTAGAAGATCAGATGCACAGATAAAAAAAAATCTTGAATGGTTTGATTCTAATTGCAATACATTCTTAAAGAGGAAAATTGACTAAGTATTTGATATTTAATCTCCCTTTACCAACATAGTTATCTTTCTAGCTAATGTGGGGAAAGTCCATTTGAGTACCATTTGGAGATCAAAAATAATTGTTTATCTGAACTAAAGGCAAATAATTGATATTATGGTATACATAACAGAAACATGTTCTTCAAAATTCTTGTGGTCAGGTACTCTGATGATGTCCTAAAGAAAATTCTATTGGCTTTGTGTAGAATGTAATGAATTAAAAAAGACTAAATTTATTCAGTCAGTAAGATGCCCTTAGTCTTTTTGAAAAAGAAAAAAAAAAGTAACTGTGTGACCTCTTGATATGTGTGTTTGGGGGTAGATAAATAAGAACATGCATGTTTTACAAGTCTGACACGTGGCTGTTCTGCCAGACTATGCAGACATGCAGCAAAAAGTGAAGCACTGGCAAGTTTGCAAGTTGTACACTAATGACTTGATAAAACCCTTTTTGGGAACCCCATAAGGCTTTGAGGATGTCAATGGCATACAGAAATATATGCATTATAACTAATCTAGTGCAACAGTTAGAGCTACTGTTACAGGAATAATAGTTCTTGTAAAGATAAGGAACAGGAAACGGTTCTAAGATTGTTAATAGAAATTCTGGAATTGGATTTCTTATGTCTTAGTGTTTTATTTCATTATTGCACATTGAAGCTTATTAGAAAATTAGATAATATATTGATATTGATTTTATTTATTATACCCATTGTAATACAGTTAAGACTGTGATTCAATTTGCAAATATAGAATGTTTTTATGTTAGTTCAGAATGGTATTTAACTGCATGGGGTTGATTATGAGAATGTTACTTTTATTTTTTATATGTAAAAAATTGTCCAGTAACTTTCCGATCATGTTGATTTTTTTTAATGTTAAATTGTACAGTTAACTTGGAGCAATTACCCTAATTACCCTGACATTTAAAATAGTCTGTGGATATGAAGTTTTCAGGCTTTTTTTTCTAAACTTTTTTTTACTAAAAATCTTTACAAACATTTTTCCATTTTAACTTTGTTACTCTCTTCACCAGTGTCATATGTTCCCTTAGATGCTGCACAGTATTTATTCTCTAGCATAAATGATGATTAGATTTTTTCTAATAAAATAAATAAACACCAAAAGCAAGTCTTCACGTCTCTACATCAGTCTATACAACGCAAAGCAAAAATTTACACAGATCAATAAGAGAAGATATAAAGTATTTAATGTTTTTCCTTTTAATGTTAGTTCCATATGTAAGAGCTAGACTGAAAAAGGGATTAAATTTGCCTAGGAATTAGGTCCTTGAAGTAGACTCTAGGCATAAGGATAATTTAGCATAAAATACACACATCTGGAAGAAGGCTCAAATGAAAGGTTTATATAAGTGGGCTGTAACAACCAATTGGCTTCATCTTATTCCACCATGTGGAACATATTCTTTTTACTCAAAAAGAGGCCAGTGGGCCTCCACCACTGTAAATGCTGAAGCTGAAAGCAAAAGGTGCATTATATGAACTCCCGTGGTTGAAGGAGAGACTTGTTTGTCATACAAATTCTGTATTTGATCATCTCCATATTTACTTCATTGAAAATGAAAGTTGCAATAATCATATTTTGTAGGACTCAGACCTTGTTAGTGTCTTTTAGACAATATTCTGAATCAGATGGCTGAATCAAACATCAAAGGGTAGAGGACAAACATTTAATCTCTGATCCCTAATTGGGTTTAGGTAAGCGCTGCGTTGGGAGCGAACAGGAAGCTGATCTGGACTCCGTGTCTTCTGGAGACGGACAGACACAGAAATCTCACGTGCGTCACCGCATGAGCTGCTCTGCTCTCAGCACCAAAGGGAGTATTTGGTATGTCAGGGTGAAATGTTTCTGAGTATGGTTCATTCAGTTCTTTCACAGGGTTCAGAAGACCTTTGTGATCTTACCTTTAATTCTTTGTAAAACTAGAAAGTTCTAGTTAGTTATTAAATTTAGCTTTCCTTCCAAGTAACCACTCTCTGAAAAGACAAAGATGTTGTATGATTAGTAATGTATTCCAGGGATAGGTACAATTCAGGACAATGGAGAATCTCACTTATAAGTAATGCCTTGAAACAGATTCTCCTGCTTCCTCTCTCTCCTTCCACTTCAATCCTTTCATATGCTGATAAATATGAGGTTTTTTAAATGACAAAGAAAGTATAATGTTCTTGATCATTATTTGGTAGGTTCCCAGCTTTATAATATATTAACAGGACCTCTTCATCCCAAATCAGATACTAAAAATACTAAAAAATACTAAAATTTCCCTCTCCCTTACTTCTAATTCTTACTGACTCATTTATTCAGAATGCAGAGACTTCCATTAAGATGTTGCAATTGTCATGTAATGAAATATCATTGTTCAGATATTGTGTCAAATGAAGTGTGTGTGACTATATAGCTAACAGTTGCAAAGCAATGGGAGTGCTCCTTGCTTCTCATTGTAACATTTTGGCAGGTTCCTCATTGATATATAAAGGACCTGTAGCATTCACTGATGATCTCACAAGTGACATATGTCTCATCCTATTGTCTGTGTTTTCTTGTTTTACTTCATCAGTTATGCCATTCTTTGACGCTTTTCCTATTGCATTCTCATCACTTCTCTTATCTCTTTCCACATTTGTTTCCTTGTGGCATTGCCTCATTCAGTATATTAGACCCTCCAAGTTCCTTGACAGCTTCTGGATTTGTTTCTTTTTTGTTTTCTTTTATGTAAAGGTTTTGTTTAGCCTTTGATTTATTTTCCTCTTGTGCCAGTTCCTTTCCTGCCATTTCAGTCATACAGTGATCTTTCAGTGGTGTTAACAATTCCCTGTGTTTACTGAAACACACATCATCTGGGATTTTGCATTCCTCTGCTTCTAGGATTTGTTATTATATCTGGAGTTAAATTCTTGATAAACTCCACTGCATTTGACTCAGGACATGCATGAGTTTAAAATGTACTAAGTGAGTTCATCTAATCAAAATTTATTTTTCAAGTAATTTCTCCAGCAAGCTTCTTCCACACACTGTTCCACATTCTCTCTCTTTCTCCATCACCCCATATATGACTTGCCCATTTAAAAATTGCTTTTTATTATTTCTTTAATTCATACATAAAAAGAAGCATGCTTTTCCCAGCTGGTAGTACTTTTAGGATAAATTATTGTCAAGTAATAACTTCTGAGATTGCCCAAAGTAGGTAGAGAGTTTGTGCTAAAAGCAAGGGAAGAAATATCACCCCCATGAAACTCTGTTAATCTAAAGAGAATTACTTTGAATTCTTGTTTCAGAATACTCTTTATTTCCCCTGTTACAAGTTACATATAAGCAATGTAAATTTTACATTGGTTTACAGAAGTTCAGTTGAGTCTGTAATCATTTCATTGTAAAAGGTGATATTAAAGATTAGGAAAGACTTGGCTAACCAAGCATATTTATGGCAGCTAATCACGGGAAAATATAACAATATTTGACTCTTTGATACTCCTGAAAATACTACTATTTGAGGAAAATTTCCTGATATTAATGAACTTACTAAAATTAAATACAACTTTCAGAGGAATCAGGTTTAGTCTAACTTGTGGCTGAAACAAAGGGATGTGTATTTCTTCCAGAACTTTATATTACAGTGGTTTACTGTGTTAATTAAAAATGTTTGACGTTTCCTACAGCCTTAAAAATAACATGTTTCTTATTAATATATTTTAAATTTCCATTAACACATCATATGTATTGAAAATTGCATTTCCCTTCATTAAAAAGTCTGATAAAATTGATTAGGCTTTATGATCTAAGTTTGAATTCGAGTATATTGAAAAAAAAAAAAAGAGCTGAACTTTCCTGTGATAAGTATAAATTTATCCTTTTAAATTGGAATTACAATGAAATGTCACTGATGTGAATTGTTTGAAGTGAGTGATGCTTCACATTAAACCAATCTTTAGATACTGCCTGAAACCCTCTAAGTAGGTCACATCAAGTTCCATGAATAATTTCTCTTTTATTTCTTTAATTTTTAAAATACTCTATGCATTTTTGCGAAGATGGCATTTTTTCTCTTTTATTGTAATTGCAGAGCAGGTGAAATGGCAGTCCAATAGGTGGAGAGCCATAAATCTTTCAAACTGTAGGCACAGAATATGATCTGTTAGTGGAACAGTTCCACATTTTTATGTCTCCATTCCTCGCTCTGAAGGTGTACTAGACCTGACCAATGATGGCTAAAAATGATATTAAACTTGGAATCTCCACACAGGTTCACTGATGCTACCCTGAAATACATCCTTTCAGTAGAAAATGTGCAAGTTTCAAATTCTTTACTGCTTTAGGTAGAATTTATATTTTTTTCCAGAAATATATCTTTCTTCTGCAATGTTTATTTTACACTCTTCATAATTTTGTTTGTATATTAATTTTTTAAGTTTTGGAAGAGAATCTGATTTTTTTTATTGCTACACAAAACACTGCAACAACTTTTGTGCAACTTTCATGCTTGGTTTTGATGTGGCTGTTTTTAGCTTTTGTCATATTTTCCTTTGTCACTGAGTTTTCACAGTGGGAGGGGACAGGACTATACTGTAAGCTGTAAGTATGAATCCTATGGAAAGACAGGGGTAGTAAAAGAGATAAACACAGTATCCTGTTAGGAAACTGCTTTGTAGGAAAAAAAAATGTTCTCTTAGACCAATATTTGACAAAGCAAATTTATTGTGCATAGATTTAAAATAATTTTCTGGCAGCAGTAGCACAGTTCACTTGTTCCTGCGTTGGGCTGTGTCTTGTCATTTAACATGCTGATCTTGCATTAGTTTTGATTCAGTTTTTTATATATAGCAGTGATTATTGGTAGCACTTAATATTATTGGTGGTATTTAAATGTGCAGGAGAGGACATAGGTCAGATGTTCCCCACTCCAAGGCGTACTTTCTATAGAAACCTTGCAGAGGCAGGGAGGTCCGGTTGAGATGCAGCTGGCTCAGTGGGAGAGCAGAGAAAGCGGTAAGATGCATGCAGGATGAGAATGCCTGCTGTGAATGAGGACTGACCCTGTTTCCTCTGGCTCTGTGTCAGCACAAGAGAAAAACTCTTGTCTACATGGTCTTGCTGTGTAAGAAAACTGAGTTAATGTTCTGTCACTACAGAGGGACCAACATGAGCCAAGTTACCTTCCTGAAAGCCACAGTGCTCCTGAAGTAGAAGCGGCTTCGTGGTGAACCCCAGTAAGGCTGGTGCTTAATAGGAATGTCTGGCCTAGAGAAAATACTCGTTAACACTCCACTGCTTTGACATTTGTTGTGAATAGTATGTCAGTTGTCAGACAAGGTGTTGCTTATGCCTCTATTAATCCTCTGGCAAATATGTAGTGAAAAATTTTAATTGGATTGTCCATTAATTTTAGTAAGAATTCCCATCAGGAGTGTTAGCCTCAGTAGACACTATTATTTTAAATGTGCTCATTCTAATGAAATGTTAGTTCTAATGATTCTTAAGGATCTGTAATGAAAAAACATTAACTACGGTCAGGATTCCCATTTGTCTGTAGTAAGTCTGAGAGGTGTGTAAACCCTCAGAGGTTCTCAGTGTAGGCATGAAGATCTTGTCTAGGGTTTACATGAAGCGAAAGTAGACACGTTCTGAAGAGAACCAAGTAATGAAGACAATTCAGCGAATGTGTTTGTTGAGTGAATTAGATGCTGTTTGTAATCTGTGTAAACATGTAGGGATGAAAGGGAGTGCTTGAATGAGAACTATTGTTAGGAAAAGCAAAACTCACTGCAGAGTAGGAAGAAACAACTACAGAACTAAAACAAACCGAGAAACAAAGGATAAGCACGTGCAGAACGTGGAAAAACAAAAAAATGAAGTTTCTTTAAACCTTTAAATGTCTTTTTTTTAAAAAATAAATTTTAGAAGTAAATTTCTGTTTCCTTATTGTTGCGAAGAACCAAAATATAATTGACATTGATTTACTCCCCACCTCTTTGATGCTTTTAACTGCCAGGTTGCAACTGGCAGTGATTCATTTTGATGAAGGACAGGGTCATTTTCCTCTAATTTTTAATTGTCATCTTTTTCTTTGCTTGCCTCTTACATGGGTACCTACTTCTTTATTTAGGTGATTCAGTAAAGATTAAGGAACTTTATATATTGCAGGTTTTATCCTTAAAAAAATGGATACTCTGATGAATATTTCCATTATAAAGATTTTCCATTAGTACAACAAAAAATCATTTAGAAAACTCTAAAAAAATCAAAGCCACAGGGGGAGCAAGACATGTATAGTAAGAAGTTCTTTTGCCATGAAGAATTTATATTTTGAAGGTACCAAATAATAAGAGAAATGTTATAATCTCGTTTAAGTATGTAGGATAAAGGACAGAGCAATGAAGTGACTTGCCTAATGGCAAGGTAGGTCTGAGCTAGGAATAGAAACAGACTGCCTGACTCTCAGGTGTGCATTTAAACAGATTGCCCTTCTCTTCACCACAAGCAGTGTGTGAGGGCTACCTGTTCAACAGCCTAGATTTGATGGAATATACTCTGTGTATTTTGTTTAATGAGTTGTGTAACTCATTAATGGTGCATTATTTATGGGCTGAATGTGTCATTGCTGGAATAACTTTTTCCCAATCCAAGTCACTGTATCATGTCAAAAAACACTGATATTATTTTTCAGGGAGTAAGTAGCAGCAAATACTGCACAGGATCTTCTTTCCTATGCAGCTTTTGTTAACATTTACCTCTGAAACACATGGTCTGAGTCTGGAGGAGTGAAAATAAATCTTTACCTCTAATATGATTTAGAATACAGACGCAAAAGTCCACTTTCTTGGAGTTAGTATTGTCTAGTGTGTGCTGCAGAGAAGGGATGAGTTTCCTTTAAACCAGCCATGATGATATCGCAGTGTATGTCCTAAGGAAATATTCTTGCAGTTTACCTTTATAAAATGGATTTTTGAATGATGAACTATAACTAGAATTCCAGGCCTGCTGGAGGCTGAATTGGGTAGATTTTAGCTGGAGAGGGCTGGAGAGGGCTACATAAGTTTTTTGAGCTGACTGTAAGGAAATAGGCAGAAATAAAAAAACCCAAAACATAAAATTAAAAATTAAACTAAGAGATGTTTAGAAAATACTGGAACTCCCATAAGAGATTTGTTCCCTAAATCCACAGATAGTGTATATAAAGGTGAGGTGTAAGATATGTAGAGAGTTAAGGTAGAGTTTTAAGCAGTACTTTATGTAGTACAGCAACTATGATAAAAGTTGGAGTTTGCACGCTATGTATTCCCCGATGTGTCCTTAAGAGGTCTTTAATGAATGCCATTCTCATTAATTTAAATGTAACTTACATGCAGATAGCAATAAGCTAATTGAAGAAGTTCTTAATTTAGAAGCAGTTTATGTGGTTATTCTACATGAAGTAGCAGACCAGTAAATTGTTAAAATCAGGACCGAGATATGAATTTTCAGAGTCAGATTTAACAACAGTAGTGGCCTGTCTTCAGTGGTGGGTCATCCCTGTAATCCTGAGAGGGTTGGGGGGTAGGAGGGGAGTCCTCACTGTTCTTTAAAGGAGGAAAATGGCCCTGGTTCTGAGGGAAAACATATGTATGTCCTAAACCCTACTAACCTGCAGGCGGAGACTCCATCCATATGGTATCTATCATTTGGAGTAGGAGCTCTCCTTTTGTTGTATGCCTCTGTCACAAAGATGCTTTCTCTGTTGGTCAGTAATAGCTGTTACATGCTACATGTCCCCTAGTCGTGTCTGGAGTATTCCTTTTCTGAGTAGACAGTATTACCCTGCAAATTTTTCCCTCTCTCTTTTTTTTGGTTTTTTTTTTTTTTTTTTCCTTTTTAACTCAACCTATGGGTCCAGTCCAGGTGCTGTATTTCTTTCCTTATTAAAAATAGACTATATCTTTTTTTGGTTCTAGTTAAGTCTTATTAGAATTATTTTTTTTACAAGTAGTTCATACGTGGTTTCATTGCAACATAAAAACAGATAAATTTGCGGTACAGGAAGGGTAGGTAGAACCACTCTTTGTATTACAGTTTCTTCATAAGTCTTCTTACACAGTTGCATTTTCTGATGTTTATAACTTTATGAAGCTCTGATTTGGGGGATTTCTTTTCTTTTTTTAGATGTCTGCCTCAGTCTGAGGTTTCATTAATACCATCAAAATTTCTTAGATATTTCCATGGAGACAGAAAGATACATAGAATTTTAGAAGAATTTCAAAGGTCCTCACCGTCTCACCAAAGATGATTGCTAATATTGATGAAATGGTAGGTGGTTTTATTTTCCTTTTAACAATTTAATGAGATTTTAATCACAGTTCATTCCAGTAGAAGCCAAAGACTTGATTTTTACTGAAGTCGATATTTTGACAATTACCCTGTGTGGCTTCTTTGTATTGTATCCAACCTGAAAGGTATTATTGTAGTGTATCCAACCTGAAAGGTATTATTATTTCATATTTCCATTATAGCTGTGCACATAGTCCTCAGCCAATTTGTTGAGTGTGCTGTGCTGAATATAGTCAAGCACCAGCAATCAGTGTATGCCTCAAAGAAGCATGCAATTCTGAAAGGATGTCCTTAGCCCTCTTAAAAAGACAGGCCTCTTCACAGCACCTCAGAGAGCCCCTCCACTGTGATATGTAAAATTATTTCCAATGCCATTTAAAAAATCTAGAGTAGTTCAGCTATTCCTATTGATCTTTGAATTTTTTGGGGCTGTAATAAGAAACCTTATGGATTCTACTTTCATTCCTTTAATGTACTGTATTTGTGACAGTGGTGACCAATCATGTATATATTGCTAGCTAACAAGACCTGGAGGAGTTGCCTATGACTTTTTTAATTATCTCTTTCTTTTATTTCTCTTTAAAAATAACCCACAAAACAACAAAAAACCCCAGAAACATTTCTGTTGTTTTCAGCAGCAGCATATGAACTCCTGTGAGATTTGTGGTAATTTTAACTTTTCTTAACAGTGTTGTGAAGAAGTCTTCTGGGATTCACATAGCTCATGCAAGCTGCTGCTGGAAAAGTTAAAAAACTGAAGAAATAAAACCAGCCAGGTAAATGCCATCTCATATTGACAAAGATTGAATTACAGTACGTTGGTGTTTTTATCCATAAGCTTTATGATTTAAGTTATTTGTCTGATGTATACCAGTTAATTGCAAGCTTTAGAGCTTTAGGTGGTTTCCATAATTTACACCCTGTCTTCTGAACACTCCTGGGTTTAGTTTTAGAAATCAAAGCCCAATCTGGCTGTTCTGAGGTATGGCGACAAGTAACTGCTTGTCACTCTGAAAACATGTTGCACTGAAGGGAAGTGTATCGACTGAAGTCTGTAGAGCAGCTTACTACACATGTTGGACATGTAGGATCTGCTCTCTTCCATTATGAAATAGTTCTTAGTGATTTTATGGAATCTCTTTTCATGAAAAGTGGAACACTTTCAACAGATAAAATTTACACCTACTCAAGTGATAATGTTCTCAGAGCTCTGTGTTTGTTACAAGTGGAAAACACCCTGAGATCTAATCAAGGTATTATAGATTACAGCAGAATGAAACAGGGATTTGTTGGGTCATCTGTGATCAGAGATAGGCATTTCATTAGAGGGAAGAATTTATATGTCTGAGTTATTTTATCAAAATTCTGTTATGAGTCTGTTGTAACAGCTGCTGTAAGGACTAGAGGATTTCAAAGAAATGGTTTAAAAACATTAGTGAATTGTAAATTAAAAAATAAGAAAGAAGAATTAAGGTAACTGAGTGTGTTTGTATTGAAAAAACCCAAATAATTTTCTGTGCAAGTATTGTCAGTATTTTGTAAATACCCAAGTTAGATAACTATATGGTAGGAAGCATAAGCCTTAATTTGATTGACTTTAGCCTTTTACTGTTATCCTAGTAGTAATTCATATTTTTGTTGATCTTCAGCATTTTTTTACTCAATTTTATAGTCTTCCCCTCTAGTGACCCATAATTTTTTAGCAAACAGTTTTGTTGCTGGAGTCAATAGGATTAGTCATTTCAAGGATGCTCTCTATGGGGAGTTCCAAAATTGAGCTTGTCTTCCGTGTGACTAGGGAGCTCTCTTACCTTCCCTTTATAAACCACAGCAAGAGTTTACTCTTCTGTTGGGAAACACTGTTCAGAAACGTAATGTCTGTAATAAGTAAACAAGGAAATGTTAAGAAAACAGAAAAATGTTTGTAGAGCTGCCAAGTTATTTTAAGATTTGGAAATCATCTCATAATATGGAAAAATAGAACAGAATGTCAATGACTTCTTCAGCAAAAGGTGAAAAATTACAGAGGTTGACCCGAGAGAACTTTTCTTCCTGATAGATTTTTCTAATCTTTTGTATCAGGGATTCAAAAGAAATTGGTTTTGAGCATCCAAGAGCATTTCTTCTCTCCACTGTAAAAGCATGAAATCAGCTTTAACCACAATCTGTTTACAATTCAGCATTATCAAAAAACCTCATCTTATTTTCCTTCCAGTATTTGAAGACATTTTCATCAGCTACCCTGACAGACTACTCGTCTGAGTCCTATTCTAAGTACCTCTGTGGTAACTACTTGAAGTTAAATCATTTGTATCCTCATATATAACATGCCTTAGTAACAGTGCATAAGGTCCTGTAGTTCTTTTTTGTACTTCTCTCCTTCTTGTACTTACTTTTTATTAA
Organism: Heliornis fulica; assembly: GCA_013399135.1. Classification (NCBI taxonomy): domain Eukaryota; kingdom Metazoa; phylum Chordata; class Aves; order Gruiformes; family Heliornithidae; genus Heliornis; species Heliornis fulica. Next base: position 196,217 of record VXBZ01006770.1, read on the forward strand.
TTGGATCATTTATCAACTAAGATTGTATATTCTTCTTCGATTGTTGTCAAAAAATAAAAAATCAATCTGGGGAATTTTTTGCTTAATAAAAGCAGGAGAATGCTTAGAGGATTCAATGCAAAGAATCTCTTTATCCTGACAATGATATTGTTGGACAGCTTTGAATTTCCAAAAGCCAAAGTCCCTAGAAAATAATCTTGAAGCATTACAAGTTTCTTCTTCAGCAAAGTTTGAAAAAAATAAAAATACTTTTGACCAAAGGGAAGTGCTCCCCAACATTAAATTGTATGGTTTGAGAAATACATGTTATTAATATAATAATACTGCTTTTAAAGCTGATGGTGAAATGTCAGTTGTGAAATCATCTTTTTTCACAGCCTTCCTGACTTTCTAATTTTCTCTACAACTGGCTTCCAGTTGGCTTAATATTTGACATCAAGCACATTTCTAAATGAGTTCTGAAGAATGACTTAGGAGTTGATCTTCCATCATTTGTCAGCTCACCTAAAGTACTTGACCTTCAAAAATCTGTAATTCAGTTGGTAAAACGTCTATATCCATTTAGCAGCCTCTATGGCTTCTTGTCAAAGAATGGACTCAGAGTTTTTTCTGGCACATAAAGTTCTATTTTTACATTGGGTAACTTGGTGAGTTTCCCATAAAGTCAGTAAGAGCTGTCAACAGTCAGTAGTTCTTCCCACAGCAAGGTTACAGTTTCTAAACTGCTGCTCAGAATTATGTGTACAGTTCTTTGTCATTCTTTGACAGAAATATTCCATGCTTATTTGGGATCTCTTATGACATTTTGAGCACTACATATATGTAGAATCAAATCCTTTGGAATCAACAGGGTTGATGTAAAAGACAAACTTCAGCCTTTCACAACATGTCAGTGGGTAAAATCCAGCTGATGAGTAAATTTGATCCAAAGCTTTTAAAGACATTTTCCTGAACATTTCAAAGCAACCTATTTTTTGCACTGACATTGTATACTGAAGCAGCTATTTTGGTGTGATTCATATCCTGGTGTTTACAGACAATGCAATAATTTCTGCACCAAATTATGTTTCCACTAAATGTGGAAGAAACAAACAATATATGTTCTTAAATAACCTCATGCTAACATGTTCCATCTTGAAATTCAGTAACTGAAATCAGTCTTCTGTGGCTCTCTACTTAAAGTAACTGTCTTAGTGCTGCTGCTTTGTTCTGCTCTCTTGGTTTCGTAGGACTTGCAAGATCCTTTTCAGATCATTTGCTGTCCCATCAATCTGACAGTATTCTCCTCCTCACTTTTTCTTTCTAAGCTCTCAAATGACACTGGTTTTCCATATATTTAGCTGATATAGGAAAAAGGAAAAAGCTGATATAAAGGAAAAAAAAAGCTGCAGGCCTTTTCCCCTAAGGCAAGTTACTAACTAGTTGCTGTTAACTTGGATGCAGTGACAAAAATGAGTTACCTTATTCTTAGCTATAATTTTTTTTGGTTTTCCTGATCTTTTTTGAGTTTGGTTTGCAGTTTGTTGTTTTGGGGTTTTTTTGAGTTTTTTGGTGGGTATTTTTGTGGGGGGAGGGAGGCAGCAGGAGGTGAGTGTTTGGGATTTGCTTGGCTTGGTTTTTGATTTGTTTGTTTGTTTTGTGCTAAATGTGTAAAGGCAGTGTCTCTCCAGATTCCCATAGCATATAGGCCTGATTGTATATGGAGTTTTGAATATTACAGAATACAAATAAATGGTGTTGCTTAATAATAATTACTCATTTATGTATCAATTCTCACTACAGAGGTGGAGTAAATAAGTAAAGTAACAGTTTTGTCTGAGAGTTCATTCTGGATGAAAAAAACCCTAATGATAAAAAGCACATCATCTCTTTCTGCAGCCAAATATTTGTAAACTGAAGTTTCTGAGAGCCTAAGTGGTAACAGTCATCTTGCAAACAGATGGGACAGGCCTGTGTTTGTGAACTTTTGCCCTAGGAACCAAGAGGGTAAAGGAGAGCAGGGAGGAGAAACTAGAAACACTCAGCAATTGTTACTTATTGCACACTGTTACCTTGCAATTGCTGTTTCACTCAGTCATATGTGTATAATAAATCTCCAGAAACAGTCTCAGAGAAATTCAGATATGGCAGGTAGGTGTCACTTTGAAAATTGCCATTAGATGTTTGTAGAGCTGTTGTGTTGGTTCTTTTTCCTTAGCCACAGTAAAGAGTGACAGAGTGGTGCACTAGACTTCTAATGATGTCACAGATTAAATTATACTCTATAAAAAGGAATTGATGCCCTGTACTTTCAACTGAACTGAAAAATCATTTAAAACTGGAAATCAAGAACCAGTACCTTTTATCTCTTAAATCTGCTTTGAAGCCTAAAGGAATTCAGTTCATAGGTGAAAGTGTCTTAGTGTGGTCCAAACTTTAGGTGAGAAAGAAATGTATTTAAGGATGATCACTTTGCTGTGCAATAATGTTAAGTGCTCCTTTACTTTAAAGAGTGAATTTATTAGCAATAGATTTTCATTTTGGTGGTGTAGAATTCCCTGTACACCTTGGTTGGCTTTAAGGCAAGTTGTTAGTATTCACTGTAGGGTTTTTTATACCCAATTTTATAACTGTCAATGCCACACTGTTTCATACAAATTGAACTTGTTACCACTTTTGAACCTGGTTAGGTAGGGAATATTTTCCATAGAGATTCGTACATTAAGTCTGTCTGTTTTGTTCAATACACTGTGCTTTCTGGAATAGGCTTTATTATTGTGCAGCATCCTGACATGTTCATCTTATCTCTTAGGCTCCACTGGCACCAGAACCACCAAGACTCATCCAGTACAGGTCAGCTGGGAGCAGTCTGGAATTTGTGTCAACAGTGAAGATGCCTCTATATCCAGTACCTCCTGCTTCCCAGGTTCAGTGTACAGCCTGTGATGAAGCTGAAAACACAGACTTTTACTGGTTTAACATACTGTTCAAAAGTAAGTGCCATTTTAGAATAAGACTTAAAAAAAATCTGAACCTAGATTCTGCCACTTTTGTTATAGTTAATTTTTCAATCTCAAACTCTGTATTCATGTTTGCTTCCAAGTGCAGTTTGATATCAGTTCAACTATACCAAATAGCATGAATATCTTATCTATGGAGCATTATGTGCATGTGGTTAATCTCTTTAAGCTATTCATTACAAACTCTGGTCCCTCTTTCAACAAAACTAAGTTTTAAGGAGTTAAAGTTGTGTAGCCAGGCTCAGACTTTGGGCCATAGTGGCAGAGGTACACATATAGAGGCCATTATGCTTTTCCTCATCAGGAAGTTGTTATTTCCACAGGGGATGGAGAGGACTAAGAGAGTGGTAGATTTGGTAGAGCATTTATAAATGTATTACTTGTACTTCAGAGTCTCTCATCTCCAGTAACTTTTAAAATGAATTTAAAGGATTGATAGCTTCTAAGCATTACATTGATTATCAATCTTATTTGTGTAGCTAAGTACTATAATACACAGAGACAGAATGCTTTCTAGCCAGCAGAACTTTGATTATAATTGCTCTAAATCCAAAGAAAATTTTTAAAATGCAACCAAATGTTCTGAATTAAGATCATAACATTGAAAATGTAGTTACTGTAAAAGGGAAAAAAGTAAGCTGCTTCCTCTGGCTTGGTTTGTTGTGGAAGCCAAAGCATGACTACAAAGTTCATTGACATAATGGCATAACATGAAAGAAGTTCATGTTGTGGATGGGAACTACTTCCAATAAAACATCAGGAAGGGCTTTAATAGCACTTCCAAAAGTTTTTGATACAGTTTGTATGTTCTCTTTGATATCAGGTATATTAAAAAACCCTACACTCATATTTGGTACCAGTTAGCCTTATATTCTACACATACCGTTATTTAGATTGCTTTTTAACTTCTGTGTCTTATGCTTATTTCATTGTGAGTTTCAGATGGAAGTTGTGGATGTTGGAGGAGGAGGAGTGATAATTATATGTACACATATTTTAACCATGTTTTCTGAAAATACAATTTATGACCTGCTAAACCTGATCAGAACCTCACTTGAGGTCATTTAAAAACAAAGGTTAAGATTAACGTCTTTGAAAGTAGCTTGCTGTAAATGTTTTTACCTCTCTGAATGTAAAAATCAGAATCCTACAATAAATTAGTATGTTTTTAGTTGACTAGTACATATTGATTAGGACTAAAGTAGTAACATAGGTTGTCTTAGCCTGAATGATAGTGTACCAGTTATGACCAGCCAAGATGACTGGGTTATTCAAGTCCTCTCATTATTTGTTTTAGAAAATGAGTTTGGCTGTTTATCAGGAAGTGACTTCAGTAAGGAAGCACAGTAATTCAATTATCAAACACTCCTTTATCTAACTCTTCCAACAAAATGCATATGAACTCAATTGTTACGGCTTAACCCAGCCATCAGTGAAAATAACCACACAGCCATTCACTCACTCCCTGCCCCTTCTCCCCTCAGTGGGATAGGTGAGAGAATCAAGAAGGAAAGGTAAAACTCTTGGGTTGAGATAGACAGTTTAATAGGTCAGAAAATGAAGGTGATAATAATGACTATAAACAAGTGATGCACAGCTCAGTTTCTCATCACCCAGAGTTGATGAATAGCTAGTTCCCGAGCTGTGCCACCTCCAGTTATGTATGGAGCATGATGTCATATGGCATGGAATATCCTGGAGGTATGCAGAGTCGGGCTTGATGAAGCTCTGAGCAACCTGATGTTGGTATAGGTGTCCCTGCTTAATGAGCAGGGTTGGACTTGATAAAAATTGGAAAATGTTCAGAGCAATTCACAGTCACTATTCAAAATTCATGTTATCTTGCTACTAGTGGGAAGGAGAACAGCCATATAAGATTAAATAAAGAAAAATACATGACAGACAGCAGAAATTGTTTTTTTTAAGAGGAAATCTAGTTTGGAGAAAGCTTTTGATGTCTATGGGGAATTTTTTAAGTTTTGGGTTTTTTTTCCCAGTTTATACTTTCTTTGCATCACCAACAGAGATTCACAAAAAATAATTATCTGTACTATGGGTGGAGAAAAACAGAGTTAAATTCATCTGTATTGTAATTTCAGTAGACCGGTCATCTTCACTCCACTGTCAGCATTATGGTACACGGCTTCATCCCACCACTGCCGAGCCTGGAGTGTGACAGGTAAGGACACTGTATATTGACAGAGCTGAAAAGAACTCATCCTTTTGATACTGGATTGAAAATGAGGAACCATATGGGGGTTTTGGTTACTATGAGTAAATACCCTCTCTAATATGGTTTTCATGTGTAGCCAGTGAGATTTGTTAAGTACCCTGGCACCTGCCCTGCAGGTAAGATGGAGAAAGCCATACGCGTTTCTTAGCACTCTGGTGACCACAGTGGGAATTATCATTTTGAAGAGAAACACAGCAAAACAATAACATGTGCTTTGTTCCAAGAGAAGACAAAAGCATCCAAATGACCTTGTTGTATGGACAGACTCAGAATAATTGAAGAAATATATAACAAAAAATGTAAAATATAGCTATGTCAGATCCTTTCTGAACAGTTGGACCTTATCTGTACAACTTGAAAGGAGCAGGCAGAACACAGTTTTGCGGCCTTTTGGACTCTCCATTGCAGCAGGCTGCAGTTTTACTACTTCTCAGCACTCCAGATGTGTTGCTGAACAGAAGGTCAATATAGTATAGGGATTTAGTGAGAAAGCTAAAACAGGAGATCATCTCAGAGGCTCAGAACAACATCCGAGAGACACAGGGATTGCAGCCTACAGCTAAACAATTACCTAGTTGGTGATACTGAACATAATAATCTTGGGAAAGAGGTGAATGCACAAAGATTTAGAAGTAGGTCAAAGGAAATGTCCTGCCTGCCTCAGCCAACAGTGCATCAGTTCCTTTGAAGGGTGCCGTTTTGGAGACATCTTTCCCAACCTAGCTGCATGAATCAGCAACCTGACACTGCTGCTATGCAAGGGGATAAGAGCTGGACCGAGGTCTTAGTGACTAGTCTGTGTGGTTGTGTTACTGGGACAACAAGTGTAAACTCCAGCTGTTTGGAGACCTTTCCAAGAAGAATACTGGCACAGCCCTGCTCTAAGCAAAACTAGAGATGTGCAGCTTGTGCATCACAGACATGAAAAAATCTTAGTGCTTTTGTGATCAGATAAAGAAAAAGAATTGTAATCAAGTGGGCTGGCAATAAGAAGTCAGGAGTCGTGGAAGGGCCATGCTGTTTGAAACTGTCTGAAAGGGAAAAATAATATTGTAAAAATTATTCTGTCAATTTCTTCTCCTTTCCAAGAGTAGACAGATGAGTTGTTTAGATACCACCAAAGCAGGATTTGCAAATTGAACAGAAACCTGAAACGGTTTAAGTGTCTAAAGTTGTTAAAAAGGTTTATTATTTCTTCAGGGTGTTGTGTGCATATCATATATGTTTACTGTTATTAGCTTAAGAGTACTGTATAAACTGGGGGAGGTGTTTGTTTAAAGGCATTGAGGACGTATGTATCTTTCAGAATACCAGAAATTAGATACATTTAGATCTCTTGCTTAGCTGCAAGTCTGTGCAGCGCATAATGCTGAAATACACGAGAAACCATGAAGTAGTCATTAGCTGTTTTGAAGCCGAGAAGGGGCAGGGTGCCCACTAGAAGGGTTAACTGGGACGGTAGATCTGTCTTTTTAAACCCATTGTGTAAGTGGAATAGTACAGAAACACGGGTAATTTGGTTAAACTGCTGAGAAACCTGTGTTGTGGGATGAGAGTGGATTTTGTGAGGGCAGCTGGGGCTGGAGTTGTGAGTAGTAACATGAACTGCCAAGGCTTCATTCTTCAGAGCTATTCATCCTGCTCTTGCAGACATAAATTCCTAAAGCTTAAATAAGGAGTTAAAAAAAAAAAAAAAGGATTAAATGGATTAATTTCTTAGAGGGGACTTCAGTTACTGTATTTCTTCTGAAGTGATAAAAATGGAATTGGTAAAATTTGATTTATTGTCATTTGATTTAGAACCTGATGTTTCATGCACTAAAAAGCCATCTCTGATACAGTAATTCTGCATCCTATTCCAGATGGAGGGCACTGATTTCCACTGAGGAGTGCAGGTCTGGCATGTTCATTTCTCTCCTTTCATGTAGCCTGGCAAACAACAAGGCAACGTGTACCAGAAGTTTGCCCAGTTAAGAAGTCTTGAAAATTTCAATCGATTTGGTTGATTAGAGCTTCTCATTGCTTTAATGCTTGCTGATTTAAGCATTCAGTTGCTGTAATAGAAACTCATATTGACTGAATATGACCTAAACTAAGAAAAGAATGGGTTTGTTTCTTTGTCTCCAAGTAGGCTGCCTCTTGGGTGAAGATTCTGATGTCAGATAGACTGAAGTCTGTGGAGTTCAGAAGGGTTATGCAGGACTGAAGCCAACGTTACTGAGCTGTTGGCTCGAGTATATAGCCTTCTTTAATGGTCTCGCACACGCTGGTTGCGATTCCTGGGCCTTTGGGCATTTGTAAGATACACACAAACCCTCCCACAGATTTTTAGATACAGTTCTTGAAGCATCTTTCAGCAAACCCACCCATCTTCACTGGTTTTGTCTCTGCTGAATGGTGGGCCATGCCAGGTATGGGCACCTGTGCAAGAACAATAGTTTTTAGTACAAAATTATTAAACAAGGATTCTTTAAGCATCTAAAACAAGGGATGCTGATTTATAGATCTAGAGTATGCCCTGGAGCCTTGGAGAGCCTTATGTTTTGCTTCCCCATTAGCTACTGATGGGAGTGCTTGGAAATTTACCAAAGTAGATATTCCAGAAAAATTATTTATGGTTAAAATGTTTTATTCCAAACTTTAAGAAAACAAATTGAGAATAAAACCACATAGCCTTCTTTTATAGTGGAGGAACAGTGTCCACGAGGGGAGTTCTGGCATAGCAGTTGAGGTGAAATGCCAGTGTATGAGCCTCTTGCTGATGGGTACTGTAGCAGCTTTTTAAAAGAGACATTTAGGTGTTGAAAAGAACATCTTAGACTCTTAGAATACAGCCAAGATGACTCAAATGAAGTGAGAAAACTAAATAAATATTTAAATGAAAGAGGACCAGAATGTGTTTGGCCCTGTTTAAATTCACACAAGAGGAGGAAATGTCAAGGCGCTTTACTCTTGCAGATGTTCCTATATGGCTTACAGGAGAGAATAAGAAAATAATCCAGCACCAGACAGCATCAGCTAAAAAGGAGACCTGGACTGGCTTCCTGTCAAGATGGATGAGTGGTCACAGACCTTCTCTGAACTGACAGGTAAAAACAGATCTTGTCATAAGTATTGAACTCTCAGAGTTCAATACTTATGACAAGAGAGACCTGAACTCTCAGAGTTCAATACTTATGACCCTACGGACTCGCGCAGGGCGGGTGCAGCTCTGTGGCGCTCTGTCCCACTGCAGGCTGCAGGAGGTCTGAGGCTCACATCTTCCCGAGAGAGAAGGCTTCAGAGACACTTCAGCTAAGCTGCAGTTGCATTAACTTTGGGTCTCAGAGTGAAACAGAATAATTTTAATGACACATAGTTGGCGGGGATATAGTATTGTAATTCCCTATCACATGGCCCTGCTAAGTATTTACAGATGATGAGGAGAGCTTGTAAAAATAAAATGACAAGTTCAAAGCAAGGGGGAAGAAGCAAGATCTTTTTTTGCTGAATTGAGCTTTCTGTCATCACTGAAACGGCAGTACGCTGCTCACACCGTCTGTTTGGTACAGAGGGCACCTCGTGCTGTCAGGCCTTAAACAGCTATTTATACTGTACAGCAGAAAAAATCTGTTTGGCCTTTCTCTGCATTCAAAAGAACATACTGGATCATGTTTCATGTATCTGTACTATATCCTTTGAGCTGCATTGTTTCAAAAATAAGAGTATGAAGATGATGACAGATCAGTATCTGCCAGGCTTGTCCTTTAAATTTAAACATCACACATCTGCAACAAAGTTTTATCTTAAACCCATAATTATCCAGCAGCAAGCAGTGCATTATCTGGACCATTCAAAGTCACACTGGGTCCTGAAAAGGAGATTCCCTACACTATGTGAGGATGACTGCAATGAGGCAGCAGTGATTAAACCCCCTCTAGTTTTAGCAACAGTGGAACCACTGCTAGACTATTCATGCTCGTTATATTCATGTACTGGGTTTTTTTTTCAGGTGTAGCCAAATGAGACATTAAAAAAAAACAAGTTTTCAACCTTTAAAAAGATCATGCTTTCTTCTAGACATTGAGCTTAGTCAGGACTGGTGTAGAAATCTTATTGCAATGCTTTGCTTAAGTCTATGGGAACTTTCTTGTCTAGTCTAGAAATAGGAGATAATATTTAAACTATACAGTAAGTACCTGCAACAGTAAATACAGTGTTAGAGAAGTAGGAGTGATTTCTTTATCTTGGCAGCCATTGTAGGAGACTGAGCTGATGGCTGAGGAGTTCATGTGCAGCCACTGTAGTTAAAGCCAGGTGATACTGTGTTGTGAATAAAAGAGGCCAAGGGAGTTCAGGAAAGGAGAAGGAAAAAGAGACTGTGTAAAGTTGCTGCCCTGTCCTTTCTCTTAAGCATATGCCCACTGGTGCCTCAGGCTCCCTTTTAACTTTGGCATGTGTGTGCCTGGAAGGCAAGTGCAGACTGTACCTAGAGGATATGTGTTTTTCCTTTGTTCTGAAGTACAGTTCTGCAGTGAGAGAAGAGAGACTCTTTTGTTCAAGTTCTTAAATCGCTGACAGTCCATAACTGTGCGAGTGTCTTTGCTAACACTGCTCCCTCCATAGGCTGTGCATGCTAACAGTGGAGCTGCAGTACTGCCATTGGCTCACAGAGTGCTCCTACTCTCTGGGTATGTTTAGTAATTTTATGATTTACTTATTTGATGCTTCTGCTGGATTAGAAATATGATGAATTCTTAGATTTGCCTGGCTTGCAACTTGCAGCTGCCTCTGTAGAAACTGATGAGGATTCCTTCTCCCTTTGGTTGTTTCAGCGGCATTAAAAAGGCATAAACAGGGTGTGATTGAGGGGAAGGCCAGAGATTCCACGGCACATCAAGAAGAGTGCAGCCAGAAAACCAGCTCAGTGCATTCTTCCTTGCAGGGAGGCACAATGCCAGTTACTCCCCAGTGCCAGAACAACTTCACTGAGGAAATGGGTGTGAGTTAAAGACTCTCCGAGGCTTCACTTCCTTCGTTCCTGTGCCAAATGTACCTCTACTGAAACGGAAAGTGAGTGCTAATGCCTGGCCTACTGTGCTCCTCCTGTGCTCCCAGTGCAGCTGGCAGCCTTGAGAAGAAGATTCTAGGCTGGAGAAATATTACCTCCAGTTCCTGAGGCCTTTGGAGATAGCTGGTGGAGTGTTGCAGGGATGTGGGGACCTGCTGGGTGCTGGTCTTTGGTGAATAATAAGAAATGGGGGAGGATTTTATTGGGAAGAATAAACCAAAATCATGTGAAGGCCAGTGAAGAAGAGAGGTCTGGGATGGTGGGAGGGTTGCAGAAGTATAAACCCAAAATATTTTGCTCAAACTTAGAGAAAAAGTGTATTTTTCCATTTTAAGTGCTCTTTTTTTTTTAATATATTACTTAAAGAAGACCCATAAACTTTTCCCATTATATAATGAAATAAGCTAACTACATGAAGTGCCAGTATTGTCTACAAAAAACCCCACAAAAACGCATTTGCAGAAATCTGGTGCTAACATGTTTCCTTTTTCACTTTCAATGTTTATCTTGTTTCTGTGAAAGCATCCTAATTCAACTTTGTTCATTAAGACTTTCTTATATTTCCATTACAGATCATTCTAATCAGCTATATAATTACAGCTTGATCAGGCTATTTACAGCATTCCTGTATGATATAAACAAGTCCCTGGGGGAAAAAATAAGACAAAAATGAGGTGATTAGCTTGAAATGAAATGAAAAATAGCTGTTGTCCTTTTCCACTATCAAAAAGAAAGGGAACCATTTTCTACACCTCATCGCAAGGACAAACGTCGGCTGGGAAGGACTGCTTGGGTCAGAGTCCAAACTTTGAACTTCTCTGAGTTGAATTAATTTTACCACAAGTATTTGCTGTGAAGATTTCGATGGAATTTCTCCTGTAACTTCCTGAATTCTGGTAGTTAGTCCCTTTTATTATCTGGATAAGGTCTAACAATCACAATACTGTGAAACTGAGAGGTGTTTTGGGAGAGCATTGCAAATATGAAAAACAAGGCAGTATCACTGCACGGTGTTACAAACCACAGACCGGTGTTACAACTCTGTTATGCTTTTCAAGTCATCTACATCAGAGATCTCTTGCCATAACTGTGGGCTTGTTGGAGCTACTGAAGTGTCCATGGTACCTGCCTGACCACAGGGTATTGACAGACCCTGGAACAAGGAAACTCCAACAGTCATCACCTGTCTGAAACGTGATGGAAGGAGCCAGTGCTTGGAGACAGGAGTCCATCGGGGCTCGGGACGTGAGGATGGAGTCCATCAGATTCCTGGAGTCCTTCGGGAGGCACAAGAAGGGAATCCTTTGTGAGTAGCAGAACAAATTGGGCTATGGATGCTGTACTGTGGAATATTTGGGCACATAGCCAAATGTGCTTTAAAGCTCCCTGTTAAATGTATGTATTTGGCTCATGCTCAAGGTTAGCTAAGTGAAACGTGATGACGTATTTGTGTTCCAAGCTATTCACTGATCTTTAAGGTCATACGACCGGTGGAACTTGGTCAGTATCATTTGTCTCCAACTAGCTTGGTATGAAAGGTAAAAAAGCTCGATTTTAAGCCCTTCTGTAGCACATGTATGAAAATATCCACAAAATAGTTGGAAAAAAAAAAGTTCAAAATAGTTCTGTTTCTCTTCTTTCACTTTAAGTCCAGTATACCCAGCAGTGTTTCTGTCATCGTGTTTATCATTGTGTTTAAAATAAATCTCTTTGATAGGTGTTTCTGTTCACTGCAATATACTTACTGCTATTCACTGACTAACTCAGTATTCTGTTTTCAGATATATTTCTAAGCAAAGCTATTGCACATGAAGCAAGTGTTTGTGCCTACCCTTCCACAGAAAGGGATAAGACCTGTTGCTTGTGGACTTCACTGCACCGTGTCAGGGACACAGCCAGTTCCACAGGGATGGATCACAACCCAATGTACGGGCTTTCAGAAGCACTTTCTCTGCTACAGACACACTTTGGAGATATCAAGGTAAAGAACTAAGCAAATATGCATTTGCGTTCAGGCTTCTTTCCTGCTTGGAGTATGTGTGCAGGTGATATTTCCTTCTCTATGTCTGCTGTAGAACTTTAGTAGGAGCCATTCCTAAACTCTGCTCATGGCTCACCAGCAACTTCAAACCATTTATCTATATACAAGGGAATGCTTTTCTAGGGCAGAGCGAAGGGACCACTGGTACCTTACCTGAGCAGCCAGGAGCCTTGTGTTCTTGGTGAACTCTTAGCTCAGCAGGGTGAAAAACGCAGTTGAGAGTCACTGCACTTACTTCCTTATCATTAAAACTTGGTCTGACCAGGCAGCACCAGTGTATCTCTCTTATTGCTTTGTGTCCTTTTTTGGTTTGCCAGTTTTTGTGCAGGCTGAATTGCCAGAAAAGCTTGATCATCTTAAATCAGGAATTAACATTTATGTGTAAGCCCTTTTTCAGAAAACAGGCTTTGGAGGCCTTGATTTTTTGCGTTTATATTCTGCTACACTCACATTAAAAATGTATTAGGCTTGATGTCAGCACTTACCCAAAGATATTTTCCCTTTGTAACAGCTTTAGTTTAGAAAGTGTTGAGTTTTGGTGAGAAGAAAAATTTGAAGCACTTCTTAGGAACTATACCACAAATAGCTTTACAATTGAGTTTACAACTTCTTATTTTGGGTAGTGATAAAAGTGAGTTTAAAAAGCAATCATGCATGTCATTTGTCTCAAATGAAGCATGAACTCCACGGCAGTGAATCTAAATTCTTCGTTCAGGCAGTGTGTTTTAAAAGCTATTAAAAATATGCATCTGTGGGATGATAGATAATCATTCTAATTATAATCGGGGCTGTCAGCTCTGAACTTCCAGTCAAGCTCTTGTTACAGTTTAGAGACAGGCTCCTGAAATAGAGAAGGATCATGGTATAAGGATGAAGCGACACAGAAAAAGCTTTTGCTTTGTTCATTGATTATTATTTATAGGAGTAGCATATGCAAAGATAGACCTTACACAGGCTTTTCTGTGTGATTGGAAGGTTAGGGGCTTATCATCAGGTTTGTTATGTGTTAAATGCATTGTGTGTGGTATTGCTGCTTCAGTACAAGGAGGAATTACCCTTGAGGGTTCTTCCTGACTCTGCAGTCCCATGTGGCTTCTCTCCCAGTGTAGCTATCGTGGGAGCTCTACACAACCGTCCTCGCAGCCTCACGCCTGAGCCTAGGGAATGCACGTGTGGGCACACCCACCCGCTTCCCCCCCACCCCGTTCTCTGCCTGCCTGTTCTAGCTTCCAGGATTAGCATGCCAGACTGCCCCATGGTGCACAGTACTGTATTCAGGTTGTTGGTCCTTGCTCCAGAGCTAATAGTGAGCCCAGACTGCAGTCCATTACTAGCTCACTCCTGTTCACTAGGATTCTAATTTCAGTTCTGATCTTTCAATTCTGTTCATTTACTCCCCGTTTCAGCGTGCAGTAGGTCAGTCTGCAGGCTTAGTGATACCAGGGGGAACACTCTGGCCTGTAGTTACTATATACTAGTTCAAAGTGAAGTTTGTGTTTTCTTTACATGTACTTTTTTTTTTTAAAAACGGATAACCAAACAAAGCTAAAATTTTGGTTTAGATCTATTACTTTGATGGTGACTGCCATGACAAGACCATGCAGGAGAGAGCATTTGGGGTATTTTAGAAATAATCTTTCTGTCTTGCAGAGTGGAGTGATTATACTTGAATGGTATTCTGTGGCAAGGGATGATATGAAATTGGCTGCAGTTTTTATGTTTGTTTTGTAGTGTAGTAGTTGGCATTTCTAAATATTACAAGGCTACTTGTGCTGTAAGAGTGTTTCCTGTTTGAAAATCCTGTATAAAATGTATGAATCGCTGTGTACTCTTAGCCAAGGAGGCTAAGATGCTTTTAGCTTTTTCAGGTGCGAAGCAGTGTGTGGACAGCTTTCCTGTACCTGTACTCCAGCAGCAAATGCTACTGTGGCTACAAGTTGTGCTACTGCCCGCTAGGAAAAAAATGTTGGGGGCAGAAACATTTGAATTTGGGAGTTTTTTATTTTTCTGTATAGTTACATTGAAAAACTATTTAATAATTTTTATGAGTAAGAGTTTGGAGTTTGTACATGCAGATACTGTGTGAGTGTGTATTTTTTTTTACTTAACTTGCCATTCTGGCATGTAGGTATCTTCCCTTCTATATGGTAATGCGACACGCGCTCTGCTGTGTCTGGAGTGCTTACAGCTCTGTGTGCAATGTAAACATTCTCCCTTCTGTTGTCGCCCAATCCCACCACCCTTTAAATCCCTTAGGCTCTGTAGTCTTTAAATGTCTTTAAAAAAAAGGGTAAAAACCTCTTCTTTCTTATTCTCCTTGAGTACTTATTCACTCTAATACTTTCATTTTCCCCAGAGAGTAAATATAGGAAACAAGTAGCTGCTTTTTAATATTAATTTTATTTTTTTCCAGAGCTGCCCAAGGTCCTCAGGTCCTCCCAAGTCTGAAGCACAACCGTTCACTGGACACAGGGTAAGATCACACCTTTTTGCTTTCTCACACGGACAATGAGGTATGAATTTTTACCACAACATATAAAAAATTTAAAATGCTTTACATTAGATTAAAAACAAAAGGTCAGTGTACTTACTAGCACTTATTTGCTGTACAAGATATACAGTTCTATATGTTTCGATATACAGTGTATACTGAAATGATTTGTGCACCGTAGAAGTATATAAAAATAATGGAACTAGACAAACCTCATTCCAGTTATAATGGTTGTATCACAGTTCAGCAGCGCTGAAATCTATTTGTGAACTAAGGTTCTAACCCTGGTTCTGTCTGTTCTGGGTTATAGACCCTTCCACATGGAAACAAGGGTGTAGAGCCACAGCAGTGCTTACTGTAGTGAGGCCTTTCATAGCAAATACATTATTGTGGGGGTTTTGTGCTGTCTTTGGCTTTTAAACTTTATAGCAAGGAGACTGCAGAGCTACTGCTGAGCCCATTTGTAAACCAGGTGTCCGAATGGACGGAATTCCAGCTCAGTGCAGCTCTGAAACTGCTTTTCATTGCTATAAACTACCCAATGGCAGCACTCTGCTTAACTAAGGCTTAACAATTCTAGATGGTGATTTCCTGTGTGCCTCCTGTGAGAACACTGAAGGAGAGGAGCTTGCAGGCGTTTCTTGAGCTGTGACCCGTACCTCTGGTTCACCCAGACACAAGTCTGAGACACAAACCAATGCAGACAGGTTATGGGTAACTCTAAAGGGTTTTTTGCCAGGTGTTTTATCAGCTATGTTAGAAACTCATTCAAATGAGTTAGTTAAAAAGTTTGAAGAGGCATGTTTTGCTCTGGCAGCAGATAAGCAATCCAGCTCTCAATTTCATGGGATCTGCAGAAGAGCAGACTAAAAGAACACCTTCCCTGTTTCAGGTGATGGAGCAAATTAAACACAATTCCTGCTAACTGCACTAAAACAGATTCCTAAATTTCATGTGTCATCACTGGGGGCGGCAGCACACGTAATCTGGCTAACTGTCTTGTAAACCCAGCCTGCAGCTCTGTGGGGAGCCTGATTTGGCTAAAGTTGCCATGCTGCTCCAGTCGTACACTGCTGCAGCTGGTGCCCACGCTGAAGTGTGAGCTGGGCGAGCGGTAACTCCAGCTGCAGATTGCGTGCCCAGGTACTCTGGTATCTCCTGGTCTCTATTAGAGTGTTTGATCATCAGATGATACTATTCAAAAGTTTAGCAATTACATGCTGCAGACATCATCTCTGAAGTCAGACAGACTCAAGGATTCAAGCTACAGTCTCGGTTGTACAGATTTAAAACATACCTGTCAGTCATAGCTTGGGGCAGGGAGGGGAATCTCACTCATTCTTCTGTGGCTTTCCTTCCTGTAGGCCTTACGGAACAAACCTGCTTCTGCACCGATGGCTCCTCTTGGGCTCGGCACCAGGAACACTGTCTGGACTGACGGAACGCAGGTATAGACACACTTACTTGAGTCTCATCTATGCTGCCAGCGCATGATGGAACAGAAAACTGGGCTCCTTACCGTGAGTAGCAGTAACTTTTAATACAAAGGCAGATTCAGGAGCCAGGAAAGAGGAATATGGAGCTTTTGAGTAAAGAACTGAAAGTCCAGCCATCTTGTATCAAGTCACAATGCAAGCCTCCTCCAGACATGCAACACTCTACTATGCATTAACAATGTAAGTATTAAATAAACACTTAAACACTGAGAGATAGTTACTAACAATCAATCTCCCTAATTACTTTCTCCCTGTTTAAATATTAAACACCCCACGAAAGCCTAGTTTGGATCAGCTCTGATATTTCCATATTACAGCACAAGAGATCTGAATAACTGTAATAGTATTTTATTGATCACAGACATAATACTTCGTTCGGCAATTAAAATGCTGATGATTCATATGAATCAGGTGAAAATAAAGCACAAACAAAAAATAACTTCACATTTTTTTCCATTTCATTCTTAGTGTAAGCAATAAATACAGTGCTATAGCCTCTATTAATCTTATTTACATAGTACAATATGTGAATGTTCCCTAGTTTCCAGCCCAGATGTTTCATGACATGACAAGGAGTACGTGTTGCAGCATTTCTACAGCCAAATACTCTAGTAGATCATCACAATGAAAAAATTACATAGCAAAAATGCTAACATGGGACAAGCAAACATTGGAGGGCACCCCTGCAATGCAGCATGTTGTTAAGTGAAGACAGTAGTGTTAAAATAGACATTCCCTCTCGTAGAAAATCTCCATGTTGGTAGTACAGCTACCCAAGTCTAAGACAAGTATTTCTGTAGCCCCTGTAAATTGATGCAATAAATCCTCACTAGATAACGAAGAAATAAAGAGCAACTAGCAGCTAGCTGTTTGCATGTTCAATGGAATCTCACAGATTTCCCACCAAAGCAGAGGTTACTTCCATCCCAGAGAATACAGCTCAGGGCTACAACATTCTGACAAGTGGAACACAAGCCATAAGAAATCAGCATAAGGATTTGTTCTGCATTTACTGTGAGACCAAAAAACCGTTTCCAGAAGCAGAGCCTTTGCCTACTTGTGTCGGAACTGGAAAAGGTGAGGTAGGAAGACAAAACAGGGAGTATGTATTTTCCAAGGCAAAATAGTAAGTAGGTTTGCTAACCTCCCGGGGAGGTGGGAAATGCAGCTCTCCTCTGCCATGTAACTCCACAGCTTCAACCTTTTCTTGCACATCCAGCCTGATGCATGTTTCTTTTCCAGAGAATGCTGTTGTGTGCCTAGCAGCACACTGCAACTCTCTGCCTAAAACCAGGACAATTTTTATGGAAAAACTATTTTCCCTCCAAAATTACCATTACAAGCTCCTCTAGCAGAGAGAACAGAGAACAATCAACAACTTGTGCTTTGCACAAAACAATAAAAAAATCATAGGCCATTAAATGTGCACTGCTGACCTGAGAAGGGAAGCTTAATTCAGAATCTAATACTGTATCACACTCTAAACCGTCACCTATCTCGTAATTAAAACAACCCACCAGGTACCAGTGACACAGCTGACCAAAATGTGCACTAGAGGATGTCCAAGCACTTGTGAAGGGCCAGGTCTCTGCCTGGGTTTGATCCCCAGCTGGTACCCACCATTCTGAAAAGGGAGCTCAAGCCCCAGCTGGCAGTACGGTCCCCCACGTATAAATGATGTCAGGCTGCTAGACCAGAACGGGCGTTTTCAGAACACTTGCAAGGAACACTACACAGCTCAGCAAGCAGAGGGGGAAGTAGCCTCTGAGCATGTTGCAGCACATACTGTCTCTGTATTCCTACAGTTTGAGTGTGACACCGGACAGGCAGACTTCACCCTCTGCTGAAGTACGGAATCCCACCGATTTTCATCCCCATCAGCCTTGCAGGACACGGCAGCCGAGATCTGGGCACGCTAGCTGAGGTGCTGTGTTATGAAACTAAACCATTAGTAAAACACTTTCTAAATGCAAACTCCACCCATAACAGCTGTAAAAAACTACAGAAAGGTCTAAGTGGGGTGAACTTATCGCATGCTCCTACTGTTTCCCTTCTAAATACAAAGCATTTAAAGCCTTATGAAATCACAGAGCAACAAACAGGATGACAACAAATTAACTAGATGCTAATGAAGCTTACAGAGGACTACTGACAAAAATGTATACATGTTAAAAGTCAAGTTGTTGATAATACAAAATTAAGTAAGTATTTATAACTAAAGTGGTCACAGAAAGAACTTTGTCGTTTATTTGACTGGCTTACACACACCAGATACACATTAATTAGCTTAAGAGTCTATGAACTCCAGCATCTACTTTTCTTCTACTTTCTTTTGGTTTTGTTTCTCCCACTTGAAGCAGACTTGCAAAGTAAACCAATAGAACACGTTTCAATTTGGGGATTCAGTAAGACTTTTCTAAACTATCCTGAAGCTGTGTCATTCTTGACCATTTCTGTCAATTCACCTAAGAAACCGGTGCTTTCTCTAAAGCATAAAGGTCCACTAAACCACAGACTGCTCTAAGGACGCATTTCCTCAGACATTCCCTTTCAGCAAGACCTTTATTCACCAGTAGAACCACCCAAACACTGACTTCAGTACTGTTCTAAGACAAGTGACTGAGACAGAGATTCAGACTCAAGCTTTCAATAATAATACTAGAATTCTCAATCCATAATGATTTGAACTTCTGGATTTCCTGAACAATTACTAACCTTAGTTCACTGGCTTAGCCTGAATCTCACACTCGAGCTTTAAAGGTAGTAAGTATCTCATTTACCCTGCATTCAGTCTTGCATGCTCTTCTCAGACCAAAAAAAAAAGCCCCACAATTAATCAATCAAAGCTTTGCCCCAAAGACAAACCAATAAGTTATCAAGCATATGGCTAGGGAAATACTTTAAAAACCCCAACAAAACAACACCATGACTACAACACGTTCTGTACATGACCTTTTCCCAGTTGAGTGAATTCCTGAAGCACACAGCAAAGTTCCATCAGCTTCAGTGTTGTATTAGCCTCTGGAAGGGGTTGCGGTTATTCAGGAACCTGCTTGTCTTTCTGGTGGTAAGGCCTCATTCATCTTCTCTGTGTTAAAGCCAATAGGAAACTTCCATGAACTTGAGGAGGAGACACTCCTATATATGCAAAAATAGTTTAAATAACATTGCTCAGAGCTTGCTGTAAAATATTACACTGCAGTACAGAAGTAACTGGAGTCTCAGACTTACACCGCGGTCTCTGTGCTTGAATTAAAACCAGAGAAAAAGCAAACTGGCCAAACCCAACCATCGACATCTTTGAGCCTGGTATCTCACACTACCTGTTGGGCTTTTCTGACAGTCCAATGTGGAAGCAGAATTAACCTGGACAATCTGCTCTTGTTATTGCACCTACTTTAACACTTCTGTTAAGTTGAATTATTAAGACAATACAGTTTGGTATTTACACCCTAAGAGTCTATAGGCAAATGAAGTGGCTTCAACACAACACAGTCTTATATAACCTGCCAATAAGAAATCCTACATTGATTCCCTTTGTACAAAAAACCTGCCAACTTCGTCTACACAGTAGAAACTGAAGAGGCGAAGTTTGTATCCTCATATAAATGCACATACGTGTATAGAGGCGTGTATGCGCAGGTGTCCATGCTATACAGACACACACAAACACAAACATATGTATATATGCATACATATGTGAAATGTGTGGTGTAGTTTGCATCACTGAGGAGAAAACCACATCCCAAGTAAGGTCAAATCTTCTGGCCGGGAAGTCATTGGGTCAAACTCGGTGTTGAGGAGGGCAGGCGTGCGGCAGAGGCTCAGCCTTCGGCACTCAGCCGTACAGCTTCTCCGTCTTGAGCACAACGCTCTCCATGTCGTGGTAGCCCTTCCCATTTAAATGTTCGCTGGTGCAGTCGTGGTTGTAGCTGTAGCCTTGGACGTCGCTGATGGATGAGACGGTGTAGGAAGCGGTGCGTATAGCGTCCGAGTGGCTGAAGCTGTGCTCAAACTGGATTTTGTACTGGTTCCAGTGCCTTCGCAAAACAGCTTGGACCTGTGCCACGAAACAGACAGAGCAGCACATGAACCACTTGGGAAGATGTGATGTGTCTAAGCCGAGGCTCAGTAATCCTGGGAAACATTTGATGTGTCCCAGGACATGTTCTGAAAGATGTGCAAATTCTACTCAAAGTCAGTGTGATGTGAGGACATTTTGCCATTGTACGAGTGGCTCAGGAGAAGCACCCATTACAGGAGGAGCAGCAGCAACACAAGGTACAAGGTGGACAGATCAGACTTGCAGGCACAAAAGGCAATTTCTATTCACATTTATATTCAAAAGGCAACTACATCAGCAGCACTCAGTGCCTCTCACCAAACCACATTTATATTGGCCATGGTACTGGCCCAAGAAAGCTTTTCTTAACTTCTGACCTTACCTAAAATCAAACGAACAGAAGGACATTTTCCCAAACTCCACATTTCTCCCAGGGTTAAAAATAAAGCTGAGAGATCAGCTGAAGGCCCAGCTGGCTTACATGTCTCCACTGAAAGGATGTTATATTTGTCAAAGCCTTCTGTCCTGGGCTTCTGGTCCTGGTTCCTTCCTCTCCTATGGTACAGTTAGACAGACACCTGTGCGTATTGGACTGATGAAGCGTCGGAATCATGAAATTCCCACGGAATTCGTTTTTCCCTGAGGCTGCCAAGTGTGGAACGCTAAGAATGGGAAGAGCTGGTGTTCTTCCTTTTTCAGAGGATGAATATTTAATTTCCCCTTCAGCCAAAGTTTGTACACAAAATATTCCTGCACCAACTGGCCAGACTGTAACTTGCAGGAACTGCTGGGGGGACACTGACACACAGGTCTGTCTAGTGGAGCACCCCAAAGAACAGGCCTCCTTCACAAGCATGACCTCCATTTCACTTTGCTATCTACTAAAGAACTAAACAGGGATTCCCCATTCACCAGCAATACTGTGGGCAAGTATTTTTAGGATTTTCCTATGTCTTCAGCATTTCTTTTGTGTTTGCATTAAATTTCCCTACCACAATAGCTTCTTTTGTCTAATTTTTCTCTGGCTTTATTATGAAAAATAAATAGAAGGGATGTATTTTAGACTTCCTGCAGACTGGTGTCGGAATCCTCTGTTTGAAGAGCTTCATAAAATCCTTACAAAGAACACATAAAAGGCTGCAAGAAGACATATCAAGTGGGTAATGTAAGAAATTGCTATTTTAGGGATAAGGAGAGTCTCTTTTACTGCTCATAAACAGCACTGCAAACCATTTCAATCCACTCAAAACATCTAAACATACCTCTACAAACACTGAAGGGAAATCAAATGTCTTAAAACGTATGAGCATCTGATCTTATTGCACTTTATAACAAAATTCTGAATTTCTTTCAAGCATAACTGGGGAGTTCTTATCGTGGGAAGTTTTAGATGAATTCATTTGCATTGCATACAAATATACCTAGCCTTAAATCCTCACACAGGTTGGATCCATTTCCTGTAATCTCTCATAAAGCCCAGAGAAGAGATAGCATCAAAATACCATTTTTTTTCCAAAGGGAACCTTGGAATTGTTTTAAATGGTATCAGTCTCTCAGTGCATATCACTAAGTTATGCTCCACTTGTTCTCCCTTCCACAATCCACTACCTTAGTACATGTTTGTGTTGTTTTGTGGCCACACACACAGTTACCTGTTACACAGCTTTTCACTTCAGACAAGATGGGCTTGAGACGGGAAAGCAGCAGCAGCAGCAGCAGCAGCAGCAGCAGCTACGTGGCTTAACCAAGGCCAAAGAAGTCTACTGGCAGAGCCAGGACATGAACTGGACATGCCCAGGTGCCAGTGAGCCTTACAGCAGGTCCTCTCCCACACTTGCTCCTGGCTGCATACTCCTCTGTTGTCAACAGTTGTTGCAGACAGCCCTAAACAGTATCAGTCCCCACAGCTCCAGGGAGCCAGCAGCATTCCCCAAGGCTACTTGGGCTACCTCAAGGGAGATAAGAGTCTGTTGAGCTTGCTCTCTGGCCAGCAACAGATGCTATGAATAGTGTTTCCTGTCTGGGCAAACCCTGTTTCCTCGATGCCCGACCCAGTGCCCATCACGTGCAGCTCTAACTCAGCACGTATTTCTGGCATTCTTCCCAAGCCTCTCTGACTGCTGAATCAGTATTCACCTCTGTCCTGCTGCACAGCTGTTCCTGCAGGGTGTGACATCCTTTCATCTACTGTTACTGCCTTTCAGCCTTCACTCAACTGTCCAGTCAATTATACAGAAGAAGGTGGGGAAAACCAGGGAGACACCTCACTTTGACCACTCAGTATACTCTGTTCAACAATGCACATGTCTACCCATGAAGTGAAACCAGAACTTGTCTCACTCCTCACCTTTCAGCAGTTGCACAGAGCTCTAAGTTCAGCTCAGGAGGGGGTAAGTGCTTTGTAATAAAGATATGAAGCAATTCATTCAATGAAAAAGCTAATAATTAGGGTTGTATTTCTTAGTCATTAATGGTGATGCCAGTTCCAGCTGGAAGATTCTTGCTTGCTCACCTTAGCAGCTGGGAATGGCTCATTTTGATGGCTTGTCATGAAGGGCTCCCTCCACTCAGCTCTTACCACACTAGTGCTCTGACAGTCAGCACAGCACAAAGGAACAGCAACAGAACACACCAGTGCTGCAGGCTGGTGGGACAGAGGCAGAATCTCTCACTACACAAGGCAGTTGAGTACAAAGCACTACAGCCCTTCTTGAAGAAGGTGTCGGAGGAAAAAGAAAGAATAGTGGTCACTGAAGCACCGAACACAGGGGAACAGCGTAAATTTCCACTCTATGGAGAGCAAGACCAGGCATTTATGTTTAACTGACAAAGTCAAGGCACAGGGGCTGAATATCAGATGCCTAAGTTAGTCACGGTTACAATGCCTGTGTCCCCCTTGTGACAGCATCCTGCCTGCAGATGTTCGGGCAGTGATGTGTCCGTCACCATCTGTGGAACTGCTCAGCCCACGGTGAACTCGGGATACGGTTTAGTGGGATGACTTGGGTCTGCTTGTCTTGCGCTGAACAGGAGTGCAGCATGCGAGGCTGTAACAACGGGGTACTGACACAAGCAACTCTTACCGATTCTGCTGTATTTCACAATCAGGGTTTCCACTTGTTTAAGTAACAAAGCAGCCTCAGAAGACCCTCGTGGGTCAGAAGGCAGAGCTGAGCAGTGGACAACAGTTTCATAGAAACTGCAGCAATTTCAACTTCCATCCCCAAAGGGTGATGAGGCAGAAAAATTCTCTGGGAGATTTTTGCCAGACACCTGGTTTTAGAAGGCACTCTGAGCTATAAAATTTAGAAGTGAAAGTATATGAATGTTAATTCATATTCATTCTCTACTGTATGTTAAAAACCTGACCAAAGCCACTGTCCCATCTCCCCTAACCTGTGAGAAACCCTCTCTGTGTCCTTTCTGTGCCCCTGACAAAAAGAAAAATCACTGAGACTCAGACATTTCTGAGGGGAGGGGAGATCAACCCAAACCTTGATCCCCTGGGGAAGTTTCATTGCAATGTAGTCAGCTTCAGCATTGGGGGGAGGGGGCGATCTCCATGCCTCAATTCTAGCCCAGATTCACCTGTAACTCCAGGTGTGATGCCCAGTAACATCATACAAGCACACTGATACAATCTTACAACATCTGAGAAAAGACACTAAGGGTTCAGTCACATGGAAACATCTGCTTACTCCCACATACTGCAGCTGCACCAAACGTGGAACAAACAGATGTGTAGGAATGAGTGTGGGATTGTCACTGTTCCTCTGCCAAAAGGGTTGGGAAAGGACAAGCTGGTTTTTTGGGGGGTGTTTCTGCTTCTTTGTGTTGGGGGTACTGAGGTTTTTCAAGCCAAAGCTGTATCAACTACTCTGTAAATGCATTTTTTAGCCTTTCTACCCACTTTGCTCTCTGACACTAAGGCCCTGCAAGTGTACTCCACAGCAGGGGCCAGGGTTTCTAGCTGCCAGTCACTGTGTGCACCTCAGTGTTCCTACTCAAGGTAACAGTAAAGCACCAGGATCCCTACCCCGTGTCACTGAAACACAGCACACTCCTCCAACATAAAGAGGTTAGTTCTCAGAATTCACTGGTGATGGTCCTTACAAGTGCAGTTCGTATTCAACACAAATTTCTGACCCAAGCACCATGAGCTCTTAGGTTCTCATTGTTGGAATGATATTTTTCAGCAGTGCTGAACTTCAAAGTTCAGCCTAAATGTTTTCCTAAAGACCTGTCATAACACGACAGCACAGCAGCCCGGACACAACCTCCTGCAGGGCAGCCATTCTGCACAGTCACACACCTTGTGCAGCTTCTCAGAGACACAAATACACCTTCTACATACTGAGTTACATTTGCCTTTATACAATATTTACTGAGAATTCATATCGAAGAGACAAGTGTCTTCAATCCCTTATATAATCAAGAAACACATAGACTGCTCAGCACAAGAATCATTCCTGAAGAACTCAATGATGCCATGAAGGATGGTGTAAGTCTTTCTTTTCCCAAGCTCTGCTCGCAACAGCCAGATTGTTTTCATTTTCTACCTGACGGATTTAACAAGTCTGCAAAAATAATCCTAAAAAATGACCATCTTCTTAACTGCTGAAACAAAATCAGGAATACATAAAAAGTATATTAAAAGTTGTTACTGTACCTCTCCATTAAAAAAGCAGAAAATGGTAGCCACCAGTAGTCCCTGCAAGATAAGAATAAAAACAGTGCTTTATTTCACATGCATGTGGATTTTTTTCATGTTTGAGATGACTGAAGTTTCCGACAAAATTCATCTACAGTTAGCAAAGAAAACAGAGTACAAATGTAAACTCAGGGAATTATCTCTAAAAATACACTGCTAAATATTGAGCCAGCTACCTACCATAGCACTTGTCTGTCCTTTAAGAAATGAAACTCAGTATAATGAGCAAGTTAAAGTTATGAGAATATTGCAGAAAAGTCTTTAAAAATTAAAAGTATAGGATCATATCTCTTTTATCTGCTTCACCTGCCAACTGCTATCTAGCTCAAGTGAGCAAAACCTGCCTAATGTTTCCTACCTGGTAGTGCATGAGGATGTGCATCACGTAGTCGTACACTTCCTCAGCAATCCGACCTTCTGGTCGCCATGGAAACAGCACAAACTCAATGCCGAGGAGCGGCACAAGAATCAGGGTAGCTCTCACTGCCTTCATGTACAGGTTGGATTCCGCCTTGTGGGTGTCCTTCAGCTTGGTTATCAGGACGCGGACAATATTTAGCAGGAAGAAAAGATTCACCTGTCAGAAAGAGAATGCCAGTGAGGCCAGTGTGGAAAGGAAGCCCACCCACTGCTTTGTGAGGCTAAAATCCTGCCCAGAAGCACACAGAATTCATTCCACAGGGACAGCATTGTGACTGTACAGTTACCATGAGTTAAAGCTCTTTGAAGACACCTTTTGGTAACCGCGTGGGCTGAAGCATCTCTTACCACATCCACTGCTCTCGCTCGCAGCTGTCCGTCCCCACACTTGCCATGTGAACAACCCCACCCCTGTCGCTCTGCTACCACAGCAACGCTGCACAGGCCAGTGGTTACCTTCTCTTAACTGGTTGTGTCTCTTCAGGTTTGAAAACCCCTTCTTTGTATTTAAACATGGCTCTTTAAAACCTACATTTCATTTCTCAAGTATCAGTTTGACAAATGTATAAAGTAGAAAATATCACATTTTAGACAAAAATAAAGCTGCAGGCGAAGTGCTGCTAAGAAGGAACCGTATACAGTCCCACAGACAAACAGCAGCTTGAACATTCCCACAGCAGCCAGCAGCTGGATTTGGGAATCATTCAGCAGAACAGCAAGCAGGGCAAGCACTGAGGAGACACAACATCCTTCTCACGTGCTATTGGACTTGGTTATTTCCACAGCTCTTCAGGCTTTTCTTGTTCCCAGGGGCACGTTCCTGTTCATCCACAAAAGGATCCCCAAGTGAAAACTCTCACCCTGTGAGCACTCATTGTGAGCAACCACAACACAAACACATGTATGTGCACTTGTGTGTGACACAGGGCCCCAACAGTCTGCAGCCGTGAGCAACCAGCCCCATGGCAAAGGTCAGGGCCACTGCACTGCATTTTCATCTCTCCTGCAATCTTCCCCTGGGGGGGGGAAGGGAGGAGCCACTGGACAGACACACAGCTCCCTCCTAAACAAATTAGGAACCTCCTGGTCATGGGGGAGGTCTCTGTCTTCCTGTAGGACAAGTGCAATCAGGGAAGCCATTTGAGACCCCTGTGTGTCACCATGTCCTCCCCAGCCTGTCAGAATTCCTGCATGTCGGTTAAGGTTTTCACGATAAACAGCTGTGTATTGTTATAGCAACACGGCCTGTGACAGATATGTGATGCTATTTATATTCTACTGACATGCTATTTAAATCATTTTAACAGGAAATTGTTTTACATAGGAAACTACTGCATGGATTTCTCCTGGAAGTCTCCAGATACCTTTAAGCTTTGTTTAAGCAACCAAGGTCTTCTGATTCTTTCTCAGGGATTTATTTAGACTTTATGCAAGCCCACAATCCTCATCCAACTTCCTATAGTACACATAGACAGTAAGTCCTTCCTCCATTTCTATATTTAATCCTTCTCACTTCAATCTATTAGTTCAGCATTAATACCCCTCAAACCCAGAGTTTCCAGCCTTCCTGTGCTTTGGTAGCATGGCCAGTTCCTGTGTGACAGTCCTAAATACTAACTGAAGATGAAAGTTTCATCGCCAGGAGTAAAATACCATCCATTTCATTTATAATGTGCTAAAACACATGGAATTTTCCTGATCCTTCCACTTATGCACCAAAACCAACAAGCCTGACCATAAGCACACACAGAGTTTGTGAACAGGTATTAGGGAAGAAGGAAAGATGAATGAGGCAAAGGAGAGGACAGAGAGGAACAGCATGAATGTCAGTACAAGTATACAGCAGTGATTTCTGCGAGTATCTTCTCTGCCATGAGTGCAGTCAGATCAGAGTGAACTCAATTCTGGTCCATGTGATGGAAACAGGTCTTGACTCGAGTGAGCTGGTGTCTAGTTATTCACATGTAAGCAAAAGTAGGGCAGTGGGACTCCTCACACGCATCCTATCATAAGCCTGACTGTGATGGTCTGTAAGGCCCCGGAGGAGCCCTGTTGTGCAAGATGCACATACAAACATGTAGCAAGATACCGGTAGCTCCACAGTGATGTGAATTGGGCAGGTGAACAATGGGAACAAAGGCAAAGGCAATCCCAGATGAAAAGAAATGGTGTTGCCTACACTGGGAATGTAGCAGAACTTAAGTTCAGCCTTAAGAGTGGCTGTGAATTTACCTGAGCTTCTAAGTCACTGTTGAACGCAAACCTCCTTGAGTCCTTGATACTTCTCCTTCTCTCCACGCTGAGTTTGTGCTAAGCATTACCATCATCCTTATTTACTGGTATGCTTGGATTCCTCTTTGGGATGCACAGACTATTCCTGGCTCAAGAAACTCAGACATTCTTAGATACTAGCTGGCAGCCATTGCTTGGCTTTTGAGAGCACTATACAGCTTCAGATCTTGGTCTGCTCGGGCAGAACACCTGTGTGTACTCGGGAAGACAGACATCCCTGGCCTGCGGACCTCTCCAAGGCTGGGTGTATGATGCCCAGCAGTCAACCTCTGAACTCCCAACTCCTGTTTGTAGTGAGTCCAGCCTGAAATCATTAAATAGGTCACTGAAAAACCTAGGAGTTCCTGAACTTCTTCCAGTGCACCTTCACTGAGTACTCCTTCTGCTAAAGGAGTACTTCTCTGAGTACTTCACTTACTCCTTCTGCTAAAAGAATGCACATCCATAAAATGCTGTCAGTGTAAGGCACCAATGCATAATGCCACTACAGGGCAAACTAAATGTCCCTGTAATATTATTTATACAAACAGTGGCTCAGCTAAATAGAGCTCTGCTCTTTCAGTGGCACCAATGCTGTCTAAGTTGCCAGTGCACCAGCAAATCTGAAATCTACGCTGCAGTAACTGTGGCTGTCACTAAAGCTCAAACCTGGTGCTTTTTCACACACCCCCACCATTTTGATCAATATTTGGCTGATGTAAAAGCTAACATCACCCTGTGTCATTCCCACACTATTTCTATAATTGTGGTTGCTTAGGCAAACAGTTGTAATTAAATGGTCAACGGAAGACAATCCCAACGAAAATGCACCCTATGTCTGCTCCCAGTTCCAGTTTCTTTGGCAGGGACCTCACCACAGTTATGTAATAACAGGGACCATAAAAGCAGCGTTATTGTTAACTTTATGTAATTGTAGGATTTTCAGAGATGTACAAGAGTTAAATTCCCACTGCCTTCTGCCAACTCTCCCTGGCACCCACTTGATGGTCCACTTCGTGTTCTTTGAGATCTTGCTCCTGCAAGTAGAAACAGTGTCTTCTCTCTTGTTATCTAATTTGCAGTTTAATATTGTTGCTTAAATGTCTACTAAAGCAGGTCATGCTTAGTAAAGTGTGAAAATTGTATCTGGCAAGCAAGCTGCTTAAGCAAATGAGGGTTCTGTTCACAAAGCCTAAACACATGCGTTTCGTCTGATGTCTTTATCCCTGGCTTGTCTCTGCCCAATTGACATACTGCATTTTGTTCGTTACCAGGAAGGAAGGCAACTCTTTCAAGGTACTTACTCAACACAGGCAAGATGTGTGGTTGTGTTTAATTGGTGGTTTCCTACGTGGTTTTCAAATAGATTTACTGATTATACTGAGGCAAGAAAAATGCAAGAAAAATGCCTTCAGTCACCTCTTGAAAAAATACAGGAGCGTCAAAGGCTCTTACACATTGCAGTCTGTAAACTGCAAAGAGAATGGGCATGGATTCTGCCCAAGCCAGCCCCAGGGAGGTGATCATTATGCCTCCAGGAAAATCCAAGGACATTCTTAGTGCTGCCTTGAGCAAAAAGCACATTTGACAATTTGGGACCCATCCAGTACATTTGAAACCAGCAGGAGCCTTCCTGCTGTTTCAAGCGTGACTTTGTGGAGGCCACTGCTGGGAAGGAGAAAATTATTTTACATCCTAAAATGAGGTCACTTCATGGAAGATGGTATAGTCTCATAACATATTCACTATTTTTTCTGTTGTAATTTAAGCAAGCTCTGATCAATATACATTCTATCTCAGCTTTAAAGAGCTTTACCTACATGATATATCTGTGAAGAGACACCTGGACAAAGCAAGTAACACATCACAAGGCAGTGAGGAAGAGCACACAGTTTCATTGTCAAATGCAGCACCACTGACTGAAGTAAGTAAAAAATCCTATCCCTTTCTGTGAAATCCGGATTTTACCTCCTGTGTAAATTCCAAGAAAAATGGAAAGGATTTATAATTGGTTTTAAGTTTACAGATTACATCACTAGTTAAAGTGCCTTTACACAAAAAAATATGTCAGGCACGACTAGGACAGGGGATCTTCAGTAGTAATTCACAACCCAAGAGCCACGGATCTTAATAATTCCATGGGGGCTGCCTCAGGTGTCTCACAGGACCAACACAACCTTCGAAATGGAAGTCCATCAGCTGAGTTCACTGTGAGTGAAAACGGGAGGCAGGACCATGGGGTTTATGCAAGGGTTTTCCGGGATACCTCGCTACGCACAGAATGCCCTCCGCAAATGCTCTTTAACAATTTTAGTGGAAGAGGAAGTTCATTCAGATCAGAAACTGAAATGATTTCCAAAAACATTACTTAATGTTTTCATTCTTAATTAATTTCCTTGCATGTAGTGAAATTGCTGTAAGAAAAGTCAGCAGACATTTTTAGAATACCTTTGTGAGATGAGCTTTCTGTCTGTGTCACAGTAAGAGATGACTGCAGTATCTCAGGTCACACTGCAGCATCCTCAGCATTACACATCCATCGATACTAATTATGTAGGTAGCTGTTTAAGTAGGGATATATGAGCAGTTTATTATGTACCTATTTCAATTAAGCAATAATCTGTTGACTGAAATTCATCAGTTAAATTGAGTCCTAGAGTACCCGAAGTACCAATTAATTTTGAGCCAGCGGAGTCTTGAGTTACTGGCCAGAGTTTAGTGCCTTGAGGAGCGAGCATTCACGTAATATGGGTGGCACTGGCTCGGCACGTAAGGCAGAGCACTGTGCTCTGAGAGCTCACGGTGACTAATGAAGCAGAGGAGTCACTGTACCCCCTGGCCAATGCCCACATCACTGGGGTAGCATCAGAGCAGGGGCAGAAACAGACACTCGCAGAACTATTTCCACTGGTTCTTTCCCAGGGGCCTGCTCTATCTTCTCCATTCTTGTCAGTCATCCTGGTCTGAGCCCTGGTGAGGTCCACTTGGGCAGCTGTTTGCCCACATTAGCACAGTGACACAACTATGCTCATAGTAGGGTCAGCCTGGAAAATGCCCTGGGCAGTGAGAAAGCATTCTCAGCTAGAGGAAGGATTTGAACATGGCCCTCCAGTACTTCAGGTAACTGCTTGTGTTTCCTTGTCACTAGCATTTAAGTGGAGTGATAATCAATACTGCAAGACCTGAGTTACTCGAGGGACCGGGCTACAGCTCTGCTCAAGCAATAAGGCCAGGACTTGTGTGTCTGGTACACTTAAGGCACCTACTGGACTAAGCGAGTGTCCTACGAATGACACCGATCAGATTCTTAGCTTTGGGCTCAGAACTGTGTAAGGCCACGAAGAACATCCAGAAAACAAATTAAAAGAGCAAATCGTAATGTGAAGAACGCTTACCAACAGAGCAGCACAAATAGGGCCATGGATGATGTACAGCAGATGAGTATCAGAGCTGATCCAACAACTAGAAAAAACAAACAGCGAAAGAAAAAATAATTAAAAATTGGCATTTTATTATCTGTTATATTCCTTCTTCCCCCCCTTAAAGAGAACACAGCAGTTTTACACAGAAAGCTGAGATGCTACTTACTTGTCATTATAATATAAACTTCTAGCAACGGCATGTATGCAGGCAGGGATCAGGGGAAAACCTGTGGAGAAAAACCAGTTTTTTCTTCATATATAAACCTGGCTGATATCAAAGTAAACTTGCATCTCTCACAGGAAACTTCTGGTTTCACCTCATCTTTTGCAGAGCAAATAAAGTAATAGGAACCAATTGGGTTTCTGTTTTCTCAGATTTATTTCACAGGAGTGTATGAAAACTTATCCCTGCTGTCTTGCCAGAAAATCCATACCACCATGCAGAAAGAAAAGGCAAATCAAAGCACAACTTTTTAGAATGTAATCATGAATTTGCATTAACACAGATGTTTTTCAGACTACAATCTGCAGTAAGTAAGTAGGTAGCATTATACCATAACCACACACCATAACTTTAACAGTATGATTATCCATGCTACTTGCTGGATATTTAGAAAACAAGGTCACCTGCAATAAAAAAAAAAACCAAAAAAAAAACCACAACAGGTTCTGGAAATCAGGCCAAATTCAGAATTTGAAAAGACTAAGCAAATTTGTTACCTGGACTCCTCGATACTCCAGTGACACCTAATTATCAGAAACTGCTTTTAATCTTTATAAAATCTTTTAGGCATGCCTGTCTGAGATGTGTCTGTAGCGGGTCAGCTGGAGAACCAGGCACCCAGTCACGTTCTAGCTGGAAGTGCCAGTGCCCTGGAGCTGAGGAGAAGGTCCTCGCTTGCACTTTGTGAACACGCTCTCGCGCATTATCTGAACCCACCAGGTCTGGCTGCTCAGTTCTCACACCGATAGTATCCCAGACCTTGGGCTACAGCTATTCTGTATTTGCTTAGTGAACAATACAGGTCAAATGGAACTGCTGGAAAAATAAATCCTCATCCATCTAAACTCCGTTCTGACCCTCCACCCCAGACATGGCGAGACTTCTCTGAAAACAAACATTCATTCCTGAATAAACATCTTTGAGATGAGGAACAATGAATAATCACTTCTTAATGTCTTTTTTATAATAGGAGACTATTTTCTCTATACAAAGGAGGAGTCGCTTCCTGACTCCAGAAACACATAATCTCTCTTTCAGCGAAGACAGAGGTGCATACAACTTCCTACATTAACCTTTCGAAGCCTGTTCAAACACTACAGACAAAGAGGGGTGTGTCACCGTGCTCAAAGCTGCCAGCCCAGGGAAGCAAAGGTACAGATGTGTGAATTCCCACGAAAGGGAGGAGGGGATGGCACTGGCCTCCAAGTACAGAGCGTGAAGTCGCGTACCCCAGCCAAGAAGGTAATACCACATCAAGTGTTGTTTCTCAGCAAAAACCGCCACCACGATGAGTGTATGCAGGTAAATGCCTTCACACAGCATCCAGAAGTAGTTGCAACCCATTAGGTACAGGTACATGAACTGGGACACTTTGCAACTAACCTGTAGAAAAAGGCAGAGTACAAATAAATTTTAAGTTGCAAAAACCTCAGGGCTTTATTTGCAAAATGGAAAAGATACTGCTTGAGTCAAAGGGGCCTGTTTGTTCAGGTGTAGAATCTGGTAAGCGAGTCTGGGTTCAGTATTTGAAGATGAGGACCCTGAGATCCTCAAGCACTGTGGCAGAAAGCTGCAAAAATATTTTGCGTTACTGCAAACATTGCTGCGTTTGATGACTCCAATCAACAGGGACTCAGAAAATTATCTGATTAGACCTGCACAAGAAAATATATTTTGATGAGGGCAATTCCCTCTCAGATTTACCAATCACAACACAGAACTGCTCCAGGGAATGAATTCTATTTTTAAAATGCTACATGACTTCCCATTTTACCTAGTCATAACTGCACTTGGGCCCAGATGAGAACTTGGACAGTAGGTTCTGGAAGGAAGTGCTCTTGTTGGCATATATTTGTAGTCACCTTCCTCCAAAAGATATTCTTCAACTGAGATGTTCTAACTTACTCTGAAGTCTGCAACGTGCGGTTGTGAAGAAGGAGCAGTAGTTATACTTGCAGATTTGAACAATGTAGATATTTCTTTTTCTTCCTTTTGAAATCACTGTTTGATTGATCTATTTCTGGCACTAAACAGTGCCTGAAACTGGCTTGAAACAAAAAACTCAATATTGTTTTACTGTGCTCTGCTACCTAACTCACTTGATGATGATTAGTAGCTCTCTCAAGCCAGCTTTCCAGCACCTTGATGAACTCTGAGAGGAGAAAAAGAAATTATCTTTTTACTTGATTCAGCTTCTGGAGTTTTGCCCTAACTTTCACAGAATTTAAATTTATTTTCCAGGTCTAGATAAAAACAAAGCCATAGTTAGGGATTTGCTTGTTTATCCATTCAGTTTTCAGGCTCTTCCATTGCTGTAACTCCTAGCCTTCTGGGAGAGGTGACTGACTCACGCTCACCCCAGTATTTTCAGGAAATGAAACAGAGAAAAGTCAGACCTGAATGGATGACTTTTTAATTTTGCTTTTTACTTTCAGAATAAAAGGGTCAGCTTTATCTCTTTTCACAAAAAATTCATAATTTTGAAAAAATATTCTCATTTCAACTGAAGGTGGCAAAGTTGAAGCCACAGGAAAGTAGCTGACAGATCCAAAGAACACTGCAAAGGGGTGGGTTTTTGTTTTTATTGCCTGCTCTTGGTAAATTCAACTGTCATAACCTCACTGACATCATCTAGCAGAGGCTACTTACTTGCAGTTGTTTCAGGGTGAAAGTGATTAACAGAAATTCAGGACAGCAATTCAGTGTGCTCTGTCTCTGAGTGTTTTAATATTTCAGAACCTCAAACATGGAATACCCAAATAATTTTTAGACATCTGTTGTACTACGTAACATGGATACGTCACCACCAAATGTTTTAACCTTGCTACATACATACAAATCAACAAAGCTGCCAAGTATACTTTCACTTACTGGATTAGTTGCAACTAACTCCTGATTGTTGGCAACTGCAGTCAGTGAAATTATTGTTACAACAGAGTTGCAAACAAAAGAGAAAAACAGATTTTTATGCAGGGTAATCCTTTGGCAACTCAAGCTCCTGGAAAAGAGAAACAAGAACAAATGAATACATGGGGGGAGAGCTATGTGTACTTGGGGACAGCTCTGAAATTTTGAAATACTGGAGCTGTTGGGTTTGTTTTGTTTTTTTTTTGTATTACAAAGTCTTACATCAATTCTTTCTCTGGCTCCCATCCAAATTCAATAGAATGATGTGAAAGGTAATACCTTCCCTTAAACACCAACAGGAGGCAAAGCAAGTATGTACAGTTCCACTAAGCATTCTGGGAAGGAACTGCTTTGTAGTGGCTATCTGAAAAAAGCTTTGAATACTGCTAACGTAACACTTTTCACAGGTTTTATACCTTTTCTTGTACCTGAATAATTTCCCAATTAACTATCATACCTGAACTTGAAGAAGCTGTCTTACCCTACATTGCCATTTACCCAAACCTATGAACATTTTTTGAGGATAATTATGTTTTACTCACATTATTTTAATTTTTCTTCCTTAATCCTACAGCTAGAAAAAACCTCAAATAATTAAAATAATGCAAATCTTATCTTCTGTGTATCACTGAGTTATAAGCAGTACATAAGGTACGTTGGATACAGTTACAAAATGCAATATATAACTCATATAATAGTGTTAATTTTCCAGGTTTGCTTTTAATCCTGCAATAAATAAAAGAGGAAACGGTGTTTGGTTGGGAAGGCAGAAGATGAGTGTACAAAGCTGCGTGGAAACGGTCCTGTTAGGCTCAAGATAGGGGCTGCACAGCAGCTCTAAGCGACCGACTCGTTCAGAGTCACCAGTACCAGCAGCCCGGGACGGAGCCTGCTTCTGCACTGCTCAGAGAAAGCTCTCCCGTGGGGGAGCGACCGCCACTGCGGTGCTGTGGCCACTCTCAGGAAATGCTCTTTGGTTACTCCATAGAAAGGCTCTACCGAAGCGTCTGCTGTAAAGAGTCGGTGCTTTACAACCGCATCCACCCTCCTCCTTTTCACAGCCAGCACAATGGAGTGCAGTCCATAGACAAAAGGAACCAGCTAAGTGGAGGAGAAAAATCTATCCCTCACACAAGCACACTTACACATCACTTACACATCACTCCTATATGGAGAAGTCAGAAATGCACTGACAAGGTCAGAGGGGGACAAGTCTAAATTGGCACACAGGGGCTGGGGTGGGGGAAATCAAGGTTTCTAGAATGTTCCAATAGCATATATCTCGGGGAAAAAAAAAGTAGGGTCATTTTTAAGGGAGGGCAAGAGGAGAAAGAACTTTGTGTTTGAGCAGAGGGATGCAGATTATACAACAGTCACCAGAGCTGATGGATTATATTAAAATCTGCTGAGAATGTGATAGGTGAAACAAGAAATGAAATGACCCTACTGAAGAAGGGAGACCATCACAAAAGACTGGCCTTACAGGAGACTGTAGCTCTTGGCTTCATTCTTTGCAGCTACGACAAGAGGTGTGTAACAAGCCCCCCACTGATAGGTGGGGTGGGTTAAGAGGTTCAGACAGGCAGGGTGCAGTACCAGGAGCCAGGCAGGCAGTCTGTGTCTCTGGACAGCAGCGCAGCCATGCGGCACAAGGAGCTGCCCCACATCATCCTCTGTTTGACAAGGGCTATTTGAATGAGGAAATAAAGTGTCAAAATGCAGAATACAGCCCTGCATATGAATTCACTTATAAGGTATACTCCATTAGGGGTTATTTTTAAAGTTTTATCATGTCTTTGGTTTTAATGCCTAAAAGACAGAAAGCTTTGATTATTACAATATGCCATTTTAATGTTCTTTGAATATGTTCTTTCCCCCCCCCTATATGTTTTATACATGAAAAGAGAGACAACACTAGACTCCAGCTAAGGGCTTTGTGTAAACAAGTCCCGAAGAACTCTGGAATTCTGTCTGCTTATTGTTAAGATTCAAGGCAGAGGCAAGGAAAAGCACGTAGGACTAATGGGGCCATCTCTCAGGGTCATCCAGCAGCTGTTCCTGTTGAATATTCAAACCCACCCATCCACACCCACCTCCACCCAAGCATAAAAGGATTGAAAGGATCACCGGACAAGAAACAAGAAAGCAAGACCGATGACATTTAAAAAATGAAGACTCTTTTTCATAATAAAAGGATTTTTTTCCTAAGCCTCCCCTCCCTCTTCTGTTACCCTTCCTATACTCCTTTTTCTGACTGTTTTTCTTAATGACATAATATCCTTTAATCACTTAATTCTCATAATTACGATATAAGAACATTCAAGTGACCCACCCTAGATTAAACCATCTGCAATAAAATAAAAGCTTTAACTGCTAAATTACCCATTTCTGTTCCCATCTTGCTTCCTGTACATCTAGGGAATTAGGGAAAAAATAATTTCTCCTAGAGACAAAAGGTACCATGTTCAGAAGCCCCAGATGTGTTCTGGATCTCTGAGGTATTCAAGAACTCCAAATTCCACCCCCGAGACTCACATACGGACCCACAGGGGAATTATCCCTCCAGCCAGGATTAACGCTAATGGGGCACCTCCTGGCTCTCTATCATTTCTTTTGCCCACTCTTTAGGCTTAGTGTTGCTAATCTCTGTGATCTGACATGATGCTTGATCACCAACTTCTCTATTTCAGGGGGTGTGGGGGTTGTCTGGTTATTATTTCAGGTTGGGGGGCGTTTTTCAAAATATAACTCCCCTTTCTCTGAATTCACTGTTCTTTTAGGATTTCTCTTGCCTTGTTTGTCTTTATGAAAACCATACAACCATTTGAACAGAAGAGTTTTAATAAGCACATGTGCAACTGAGAGTGTGTAACAGAATGAGGAAGCACTGCCACTGCAGAAGTTACTTTAATCTTTCAATAAATGAATTTTGAGAGAGAAAGGTCTGAGTTCCAAGTTTATAGCCCATTTTATGCTATTATACCAAGAACTCCAATCCACTCGGCAAATGTAAGTCACGAACTGGACAAGCATTACCAGTAAGACAATTTTCTAAAAGAGAATTTCAAATACAAAACCAAAATGCACAAAAATATTGTAATCTTAAAAAGTTGAAAATAATTGCAACAAATGGGTTATTTTGCCTATGGAGAAAAGTACCACCTTTCTTGTCAAACCCAAAGTGATCTTTAACGATCAGCTATCTGGAACATGGCAGCTGAATTCCAGAATAAATTTTTTGGAAACAGGACAAATTCAAAGGCACCACCACAGAATAACAAAAGAAAAAAAAAGCCCACCTGTTGAAGCTATGAATAATTATACAAGCTTCAGCTGATACATTATACATCCTGGTATTAATCTAGATCCTTAAATACCCTTCTGGTACTAAAAATACTTTAGAGGAACTGTACATCCCAAAAGAACAGCTTGTAAGGGACTTTCTTTAGCTTCCTTGAAATTTTGTAATTTCCTTTTATATCCCAACATAACCACAGTCTAGAATTTGTGGTCTGGGGTCTGGATAAATTCCACATGGTACTCTGAGGAGAGCTGATCCTTCTGGAAGAGGGAGGAAAGAAAAATCCCTGGAGGCTTAGACAAACTTGACATAGCTATGATGATGGTGAAGCAGATCACCTGCTTTTGCTCCAAATGCCACAAACCAAGATGAATTTCACTTGGTTTTCATAATATAGTACAGAAAGGTCATGTTTTACTCCCTCTGAACTTTTAAAGCTGTAGCATACTCCAAAACATTCTGTTTTCTCCCAAGAAGGCCACATCAAGGCCTTATTCCTGCCACATTAGGCATTTAGTCTGTTAAACTGTTTATGGCAGCTATAGCAACAGTACAGCCCTTTTAATGCAAAATCAAGGTTACTATAAGGAATCACAGCCATTTCCTATGTTGATTTTGTGGAGGGAAACTGAATTTGGAAAGCACTGGTTTTACAGGTCATGTGCAAATGGTCTGAAAAATACACAACTGTTTGTGCTCATGGAAAGAAGTCAGAAAAAGCTGAAAAGTCATCTTGAATATTGGATTTCACAAAGAGAGGCTACAGAGTTGAAGAACTGTGGTTTGTTGGGGATTTGTGCAAACGTTGTCCCAGAACCTAGAGAAACAGTGCTTATCTAAACTGGAAACACTGTATTCAGCCAGGAGTGACTAAAAAGGACATTTTTAAAATCAGATCTCTGCTACTCCTGTCTACTTACAGTCCAGGGCATGAGAAAAGCAACATCTGAGCTAGTCCCACAGTTGCTGGTGTTTGTATTATTCATATTTAAATGCTAGGGAAAAGGAAAAAAGAGACAGTAGGATACAGTGGTAAGAAACAGATAAAAGAGTAGAGCAGATCTATATCATCTGATGAAAACAACCCCAACATTTTAGAAATGATTAAACTAGTGCCAGTTAACAAGGAAATCCTACACTACGCGGTGCAGCATTTGGCAAAGAACTTGTCTCTCTCAGCACTGCAACACTCTTGGTTTCACCCTCCTACTACACCTCACCCAATTCTTAAAAAAACCCACAACCCCCCACCCAAGAAATAAAGTTTTTTTTTGCTGCAAAGTACACAAAAGGTGAGGTACTATGCCTAATTTTAGGTCCTGTGCATTAGAAGGTATTGTGACAGTGGTCACAACACACTGCTGGAACTTTCTTTCAATAAGGTAACGTAGTAACTGTTGGTGGATAAGGTGTAACTGTCATAGACATAATAGGGTGCATAAAAAACAAGAATGTTTTTTATTATTCCCATTCCTACTGTGCTCTTAGCCTTACTTTGTTGTTTGTCTCATTTTGTGGCCACCTACTTTGGAATGTTACTGTACCTATCCCATATCATCAGTATTTTGCTTTCCATTTGCTGTTTTGGTTGACACTTGGCATATTCACGCAGTAACTAGTAATTAAAACAAACCACACCAAACTGAAACCACAACACAAACCCAAACCAACCAAACATTCTTCCATTTCCTATTTTCAGTATATTCTAGTTTCTTCTTTTCATATCTGGAATTTTAGGTTCCTGAGAAAAGAAACCCTACAGTTTAGTACATTATAATATTACCATACTGTGTCATGTTCAATGCCAAACCAATATACTGACTTGGCTCACCTTCTCGCTCCAGCTAAATTCATTGAATGGCTGTTGTTTCAAAGCATTGAAATTAGGACTGTTATAACCGCCGATATTTGGTAAAAGATCTCAACTATACTTACTTAAAATAGAAGAATATGCCAAGAGAAATGAGAAGAGATGCAATCGAAAGACCATGTCCGATGATGGCCAAGTAGTACAAATTCAGAGCAGTCTGCAATAAAGAACAAAACCAAGCACCCTTAATGCACACAGAGCTACTGGTGATAAAGCACGTGCTTACACGTCTCTTCCACATGTAAAATGACTATAGTAGGATTAAGAAAATAAAAATATTAAACCTAATGATGTGTCAAGTCCAGACTTCTGCAAATCAGCACCTTACTAATATCTCTTTCTGTAAGGCACTCGACAAAAACATTGAGCTCATCACTAAACTTACCTCTTAGCAGTTAAAACATCAGGTTTTTAATACATTACTGTTATGGTTTTCCTGACTCTGCTACTGCTCTGATGCATTCCTGTCTGAGGCTTGATGCAACTGTTACCACCACTCAAGTAAAACAGGTGTTTCTCATATGAATCGGTGTATTTTTTCCTCATGGAAGGCTTTTGCTTATAATTTAACGATCCTACTTTCAAAAGCAGGCATGATTTTGATATTGGAAATATGTTTTTTGTTTGACTTTTAAGGAAGGGTGTGAAAAAAATTAACAAATGGCTCAAAAATAGTGGAGGATGGAGCAGTTAAACAAGCCTACAGCCAAATTACAGAATTATGAAAATATGGGTAGAGGCAGAAGGTAAAAATAAGGAAGTAGTAAATTAATACTGCACTTATAGAATCTGCCTCAAAATTTCCCTTGTTGCATTAAATGTAAGATTCTTATGTTCCGTATAAGAAAATTAAGATTTGCAGGTTGAACCATATACTATCACAGTAAAACATAAGTATCTGGATTCAATAAGAACAATCAGAGCATACAAACAAAAGCTCATGTACTCCAAACTGTATGTATTCTCCAAACTTATTATTCTAATTTAACATAGACTAACTGCAGCCTACTATTTATAGTGACTTTTAGAAATAAGATCTGAAGATCCCAGGCAAAGCTTTAAGAAGGTTAAAAGACAAGGGTACATCTTTGAGTACACTAGAATTTTTCAAATTAATATTCTCTTAAAAAATTAGATAGCTTTTTTGCAACAGGTTTAAGTGAAAATGAACTGCTCCTCGGGGCAATAACGATAAGAACTGAACAATGGACAACAGTCGTATGTGATGTCCGTTACCCAAGGCACCTTCTGAGCAAACTGAAAAGGTATTGGTCAATGGAACAACACACAGAGCTGCAGAATGGCTTCTGATGCATGACAGAGCTGAAATGTGCTGGCAAAACAGCCTGAGAGACATTATTAGGTCATTATTCAAAAAGAAGGACCTGCATGGATCTGCTCCTGTCTGAATAATATTCTCAGTTTCCAGCCAAATATCATCAAGAAGGAATGAACTCCAGCATCTCTGCTAGAATGGAACAGCTGTTAATGTACTGAACATCTCATGATGTCTGAAAAGGAAATACAGAAGTGCCTTATTATCCTCTATTAGCACTTTTTCTCAATGTGGTCTCTAGGTAAATGCCCTAAAGCACTCTTGACAACAATGATGCAGGCAGTTAGGATCTCTACTAGGTGTCAGTTTAGTGGACACAATCTGCTGCTATCGAGCTCTTTTCCATGAGGTCCCAAATCAATTTACAGTCTATTCTGACCTGCATTTTATATTCCAAGTTCTTGGGCATTTACAGTTTCAATTTACTGCTCCTCCCAAAGACTGAATGCTAGTGTTGTTTGACACTGTCGATGTATAGAAAACAAATCTCACAAAGCATCCTGCTGCCTGCCCTGAGATAATTTTGAATATTGACAAAATTTCACTTAAATGAACTCATAAGTATAGATCTTCCATTTGAGTGAACAGCTTAGTATCTCAGACACTGAAAAAAAATGGCACTTGGGAGTCAAAACTCAAGACATTCACAAGTAAAGGATCACAAGGAAAAACAAACCCAACTAAGACTTCTCATCTTTTACCTCCCTTTGGCCTCCCAAAGATCTTGAGGTGAATCCACTGATCTACAGCAACCACTTGGCTTATAATTAGATAGATGACTCTGAATAACTTACACATATACCTGCATCTACACTTTTACAATACCTATAAACAAAAACATGATTATATTCTTCAAGAAGTTGAAATAGCTGTAAAGACAAACCAGATGGGTTCCTGAGTCTCAAAAAGATTTTTGAGTCTGTTTTGCACCATTAATCCTTTTTATTCAACATGATTTCATCCTTCTCCATTCTGATAGTGCAAGAACTCTGGAGACACTCTGGTTTGAAACTAGACAATTTTCCAGGTCAGTTTCTTGACACTGGAAACATGTATTAATTTTTTACCTACCTTCACATTTTCACGTGTGTAGATGTTGCACTGGGTGTAGTTTGTCCATGTCCTGTTGCTTTCTGGGTGCCTAAACCAGTTCCCGCTTGGATCACAGATCTTTGTAACTTTTTCTAAAGTCAAAGTAGTTGGGGAGAAAAAAAAAAAAAGAAAAAGAAAAAAATCCACAACAGTCAACACTGAAGTTTTATTTCCTGGTGCCTAGAGTTTTATGAAGACAGATTGCCAAACAACTGACAGCTTTATTAATATGACTAGAGAGAGACTGCTTGTTACTATGAATTCTGAGAAACTATGGGCTATTGCTTGGCAAGGGCAGACGATGATGTTTTTTTCTTAAGAAAACAAATAGATTTCCCTCTTCCAATCCAGTAAGTATCAAAATAAACCAAACTGATAGAGAGATGAAGTGACAAGAACAGTTAAATGGCTTGTTTCACATCCAAGGTCTCGGCACAAGTCTGACATCCTACCACGTTAAAGTGGATTGGACAGGCAGGAAAACATCAATAGAGCAAATGCTCAAGAACTAAACTGGAAAATTTCTGGAACCATGTAATGATTTCTATCTTCAAGCAGACAGAGACAAGAAAGAACCCTGTGAAATACCAAATGTAGAAAAAGTCAAGAGTGGAACTCTACATTTTCCACATGTTCACAGCTGCAAATTTTAACCTACAGAAACAGGAAAAGATTCACTTGTGTGAGAAGCTCCTGTCGACCTCAACTGCTAAACTAACTGTTTAACTAACTAACTAACAACTAAACTGTTAACTTGTCAGTTTTCTATATGATAAAGGGTAAATCCAAATAATGTTGACTCAAACGGGGCAAGCAGGACTATTCAGCACCCACAGCTCTGTTTTGCTTAGAAGTTTGTTGCTGTAGAAGCTCACACACACTTACCTGATGGGTTGAAATCCTGGAAGTAGTCAGGACAACGCTGTACTGACACAGTTCCAGCTGCAACATCACTCCAGCACAGCCAGCCATCCCATGTCCTGTTGCAGTACGGACCTGCAAACAAGTAACAATAAAATAACCCTTCTTTCATGACAGGCTTTGAAGAGCAAGATGTAAGGCTGCATAAGGTTTCTCACTTGCAGCAACGAGAAAAAAGGAAAGTAAAAATATAAGATTTAGCAATCATTTATTAAAACTACAACTTAATAGAAATAGTGCCTTTCTTTGTATATTTCTCTGAACACATTTTAAAATCTGACATCATTCACCTTAAAATGACCTATGTCTACAATTCACAAATAGTAGATTTAGAGCACAGTAGGCAAAACAAACAACAAATTCAGATCAAATAATGCACGTTAGCAAAGAGCCTCAAACTCTCAAAGATCGCTGTACTGAATTTGTTTACATTTTGGATGCATACCAAGACTATACATGTAAATATACACATATATATATAGTAATGCACTGGAAGCAGTGGTGCCCTGGAAGTCACCAGAAAGCCTGGCTTAGAGTAAGTAAGAGTTCCACTGTCTCAGGCAGAGCTGAGTCTGCAGCAGTCATAGGGGCAGACACTTCCCTAAGTCCTCCAGGGACAGGGAACCCACAGTGTCCCTCAAGAGCCTGTTCGAAGCCTCACTGCACTCACACAGATTTTAACATCTAAAATAAACCTCCCTTGAGGAAGAGCTGGGGGTTTATTGACAACTCCTTTCCCAAAAGGCACAGAAAATGACTGCAAATTTTATTATGTTTTCAGTATCTTCCTTCAGATCTCTTTTTAAGACTTAATAATGCTCCCCTGTCTCAAAAGCTGCATTTTTCAAGCATCCTCTTCTCATTTGAAGATTTTCCAATTTGTCCAGATCCTTCCAAAGCTGTGATGCCTCAGGCTGGACACAAGATTACACTGCCATATACATACCCATTTCTGACTTCCAGACTTTCAGTTCCTCCACAGAATCATTCAAGGGGGAAAAAAGCCTCATTGTAAAAGAATCCAATTACCCCTTCTTGCCTCAAAAGCTGCTCAATGTTTCCAGAAGTTATAAAGTCAGAATGAGTGAATGCAGTGACAGGTAAAGTTAGTGAGGTTAGTTCTGAATGAGTTACCAGAAAAAGCATTAATGACACTAATACAATCCTCAGAGCTGGAAAATTCTGTGTATCAAGATACTCACAAATTTTAAAAGTAGATGTGACCAGGGAGTCAGAGGTGTTATGAGAGCATAGCATGAAATAAAGTGGCAAGATTAATCACTCATATCTTTTTAATCTGGATATCTATTTAAATTAACATTGTCTTATCAAAAGGAAAAGCTTTATTTTATACACAAAGTGGTGCTACAGGCAGGTGTTATATTACTTTTATTTTCATGAATCCCAAAGTGACACTTCTAAAACATTACACAAATACAGTCACAGGCTGAAATTTCTACTAAGACAAGAATTCAATATAACTAAAGGATCCCGAATTACCATAACTGTATCTGTTGCCTTTGTAAAACTCTGTAAGAAAATAGTCTCTACCTTCTTTCCTATGAATAGGGTCTTGCATAATTTTCTGGTAGCATTCATATTGTGCTGTCATAATTTTATTCCGTGTGACACTCAGTTGAGCATAGTCCTCTGTCAAGTTCTGATGCCCCTCAGATGGTATTGCAGTGGCCAAAAACTAAAAGAAGAGAAGATCTTTTTTGTCAAGTCATGTACAAACTCCAATGTAAACTTCTAAAAC
Source organism: Heliornis fulica (assembly GCA_013399135.1). Taxonomy (NCBI): domain Eukaryota; kingdom Metazoa; phylum Chordata; class Aves; order Gruiformes; family Heliornithidae; genus Heliornis; species Heliornis fulica. The sequence goes on from VXBZ01006770.1 coordinate 240,823, forward strand.
TTCAATCTTTTTAAATATCGTGCTTTAAATAGTATTGCACTGAAGTAAAATGATCTTCAAATCTTATTACTGACAATATAATTTTGTGTTTTTCTGGTTAATTTAGCAATTCTTCTTTTACTACTGAATCTTGACAAGTATCTCCTGAATGAGCACGGGGGAGAAACAATCTGTAAGATTGTAAACAACAATGGAAAAATGCACAGAAAGCACCGAGACAGTCAGAAGCATGTAAACAGCTTTTGCAAAATCCAGTAAAATATACTGAAGCTGCATTAGTCTAAAAGGTATTTGAATGGGGCCCAAACTGATCCTGTATGAAAAGAGACTTTCCATATCCTGTATGCACAGCAGCTTTTAGCTTGTTTAGAGCTATTTGGTTTCTCTATAGTCTCGTAAAGTGTGAAGTCCACCCTCAGAAAACAAAAAGGTATTCTAATGACATCCACTTTTGTAGTTATTAAAAATTTTTTTTTAAATTGTATCTTGATCAACATATGAAACTTTTGATGGCATTTTAAAAAGAAGTTAAATATTTTACGGGAAATTAACAGAAAAACAAAGCTGCAGATTGAAATACCGCACCAAGATCAGTTGTTTCCTTTTCCTATATTAATAATTTCTGTGGCATTCTGTACACAGTTGTTAAAACTGGAAGTGATTTTAAAACTTATTAAGACTCACCATTGTAACCAATAAGAAGAAGAGCAGAAACATGATCCAGATTTTTGTCATCTTTATATCTGGTGCAGTGAACTTTATAATTGAATGAACTCAAACTGCAATAGAAAAAGGAAAAAAAGTAGGAAGAAATTCAGTAATTCATGAAAACCAAAGCTGAAACAAAGACTTCCTATTTTCTTTTTGAATTGAAACAAATCAATAGAGGTCATCTCAGGTCTTGTTCACATATAGTGATACCATGTAATATACGTGGAGATGCACAATGTGATGTGAAAACAAGGCACTCAACTCACTGGCAGTGAAGCCCATCAGCAGGGTTTTCCTGCACTGCTGCCTCCAGTGCTTCAACTAACACCAGTTCTCCACAGGACTTGTCTCGGTCAGGTCATTGGTATCAACTCTAATGGACAGGTAGCAATTAGCCCCGAGACAGGAGTTGACTCCTTGACAACTCTGCCTTTGGGCAACCATAGCAAACTGCAGTTCCATTTCCTCTAAAGTAGAACGACTTTCACAAACATGCACAAATACACACACACATACACACAATTACTTCTGGCTGATACTTAATTTTCCCACTTCTGGAAGAACCAATCTAGAAAGTAGCCACTTTTTCTTGAAGTTACAACTCTGCAAGGATGACAATAGCAATGCAGGAATGAATAGTGAGCTGCAAACTGGACAAAGAAAACAGAACTACCCCAAACATCTATCACTGCCTTACAGTGCAGACTATTACTGGAACCTATTCTTGAAGCGTAAAATGCACTTAAATATACAAAATTACTTATTAAACACCTAGACCACGTATTAAGCATAACCCTGCTGTGACAACCCCCTCAAAACAAAGGGGGTTGCTCACTGGAAATAGCACACGGCTACTTGAGATCCTAAGCTGCCTCACCTGAAGGTCCCTCACAGAGCCAGCTCTAAATCTCACTGCTAGTGACTCCAGCCCACCTGCCCACCAACCTGGCTCCTGATCCAAGCCACGCTCTCCTCTGCACTGCACTTGCTCTCCTCTTCGGAAGTTTTTCTTACCCAGCAACCCAGTCCTGCAAGGGACTGCAGGACTGCATGCAGGGCAGCAGAGGTGCTTTTACAAAAGCGCTGTCCTACTCACAAAAAGCAATTGCTCTGCACCTACTTCTCCTTCCCCAGCGAGACCGGGTCCTCGGAACACAACCCTAACACAATAAACAGCCGTCTGAAGGATGGGCCGGCTATAAAAGATGGTATCACTGCTGCTCCTTGTACGGCTTGATGCTAACACAAGAAATGCATTGTAAAACCAGCTACTGGTGTGCCCAGTTGACCCAGTAATCCTCCCTCTGTTTTACTGCTGGCATGTGGTCCTCTAATGCTGATTGCTGGAAATCGCACAGGTAATTCTGGGAGACGCTGACATTCCAATAGGCTGTTCTGGAGGCTCTTAAAGCAGGAATAGGAAGATCAGGCAGCAGGAAAACATCTCTGCAGCTTGAGCTAATACTCTGTGATGAGAGTGACTGATCATATAATTGTAAAAAGTCACTATCTGTTAACTACAGTGTAGGTATCTGTACTGACTAAAGTCTGACTGAAAACCAAATTTAAATGGAGTTATCTAAATGAGCAAAGAGATAATATCATTTACATTTTTGATGAAAACTAGGAAGAAGGGAGAGTGATTCAAACCCTTTAAAAGCCTTCGGTCATTTATAGCTGTGCCTGTCTATCTATGAAGGGGAAAAAAACCACTGGCCTTCAAATGAAATGGAGACTTAACTACTTGCGTGTAAAGTAACTGAGTAATCTGCTCTCTCCAAAGTACACCAAAGCACATCTACACAGGGCTAAAAGCCATACATGATGGGCATAGGACAAACACAGAGACCAGTCACATAGAAGGTAGCAACCATAATTTAGTGTATGCTTTTCTATCTATGTATACATGAGTTCAAGATTATTTTCTCTAGAACAGTTCCAGAAAACCTTTTGCTAAGACAAATGTTGGATGGCGAAGTTAAAACATATATTAACTATTGCCCTCATTTATCTAGCAGATACCATATCATATAAAAAAAGACAGAACTGATCTCTGATTCACAGTCTGTGATTATTTCTGTTTCACAGTATCAAAAGTCATCCCTTCGTTTGGTTCCTCTAATGGTCCAAATGTTTTCATGTCTAGCGGCTTTGTAGACATTTCCTACCGGCTATTCCAGTATCCAGTGCGAAATTATTAATTCTTCCCAGGAGAGAAGAGATTAAGCCTATAATTCACTCTGTGCTTTTCACTCATTTCTCACAGTTGCTAACTGCAAAACATGTATATATGGAAGGGAAAAAAAATCTTTTTTGAAAACTTCTCTGCTTTTGGACTTAACTACAAAGTGCAGGATGAAGTCCATTTGGACTTCAGCAAAGCATTTATTGCATTACTACAAAACTTCATTCAACATTTCTTTGCTTTTATTCAACTTTATTTATGAATTAATTCATCATTTATTCCTGCTAGTCTGGACAAGAGATTTCACAAGATTATTAAAAACTTTCATAAGAACGAACAGCAACACAGTCCACTGACTGAGGTAGCAAGCCAGTACTGCTGAGAGAGTCATGCTGCTTTTATGAATCATGTTCTGAGGAGATGCAAAACAAACATATTTCCCAAAAAGTTCTCTCAGAGCTGGTAGGTACCAGATGCAAAAGGAAATGAATAATAACAGACCCATGCTTAGACTTCTTTAAATAATAATGCTTCCCAAGTTGGAGTTGTGTTATTAAACATCTTTGAGAATTTTACCATGGGGAAGAGAGGACAACTGTCGTGCACTCAGATTAATTTGAGTGCATTGAATGAGCTTGAGAGAAAAGATGATGGAGGCTGAACAGAACCCCTGCCTCTGCTCAGTGACTGTGGGATCTGAACAAAAGCTGCAAGACCGTGATTTACACAGTATCAAGTGAATGAAATTATAAGTCAGTGGGCACAACACTACAACTAGCAGTTGTCTTAAACATTTTCCCAGAAAAAGGAAATATCAGTGGGAAGAGAATGGGGAACCACAACAGCAAATTAGATCTTCAAAATCCATTTTTACTTTTAGTGTATGTTATACTCAATGCTGGGAAAACTTCAGAAAAAAATTTTAACTGCCTGCTTGTCCTCTTCATTACATTCTCTGTTACCCAAATCATGACTTTTTAAAGGCCATCATGTTTGTCACTGATAGCAACGACATGTACCGAAGGAGGAGGAATTCAAAAGGAACTGCGAGCTGAACTTCGCCAAAATAGTCGCTGGTATAGCTTTAACAGATGTTCAAATTTCTCTTCCTCCTGCTTTCTCTGCAGAGCCATCTTGCCTCATCAGCTGTTTCTACTTTTAACCTTTTCCCATCCTCCCAAGAATAAAGTTCATGTTTGCTGAGCTCCAGACACTTCCCATTTCAATGACACAGCAAAAGGGTTAAAAAAGTAGTTGGCAGGAAAAATAACTTTGTGAACTTCAATCACCTGACCACATTTAGTACAGAATAAAAACCACAGGTAGGTTCTACCCCAAGTAGTTGCCCTTAAGTGTGGCTAAGTCAGAATGCAACTTAGCAGGAGTGGGATAGGAGGCCTATTCACGTCATTGCATGCACATTCGAACCCATGCACAAACGTTTTGTATTAATTGATGACTTTTTATTTGCTCAAAGAAAATAAAGAAGTGGTCACCACAAAACCAAAAAGTATTTTCAGTATAAATTACCAACCTTGCAGTGTGCTCTGGTCTTGCAAATCTCAAGCTGAACATGTGCAAATACAGAGGTGTATATATCCCTTCTCTCTGACTGAAATTGGGGGTCAGACCAGCTACATTCTTGATCAAAAATAAACTCTCTTGCTGTTGTTTGAGCACTCCCCGATTTTGTTTCATTGCAGTATATCTCAGAAACAGTTGCACGTGCTACTTTGCTATTTCTGGTTCTTTTTAGTGGGAGGCATGCAACTCAAAGCATTTCAAACCCCAGGCAATGTCTGATATTTTCAGCCCAAGACACGGACAAAATACAAGTTGAAAAATGCCAAACCCTTTTCAAGCATCCATGATTTGAATGGCAGTAGTAAGCTGTTAGAAAAAACCCAGCAGTCTCAAATGGCTCTACAGATAGGGCATCCACTTGCATATCCCCTCACATAAGCTTTGAGAGAAATATTCATCCCACTGAGGGGCAGACGTTCATCTAACTAAAAGGGCTTTGCAAGTGCACAGTACAGGCCAAACATTAATACACACCAGGTTCACAGTCCTGAAAGTGGTCTACAAAGTCACCACACTTATCCTGGAGAGCAGTGCATGGTAATATGGAAACCTTCCTAATTTGGGAAAATGCCCTCATTTCCAAGGGAACCTCTTCTGCTGGTATTTGGACCAAGCTGCTCTGACGGTAGCACACAACAGCCCACAGCTGTAAGTGTGATAATTAGTCCAACCTCTTAATAACTGTGGTGTTTAGAAGGCTCAAAAATAATAGTTTTGAAACAAATCTAATGAACTCTGCATAGTTTAATGACACTAAAATTCCCTACTCACCTCCCAGGCATCAGCAGTTGTCCTAAAATACGTGAGACAGGAGATGAAGAGAGGTTGATCCTCCCTGAGACAATTTTTACAGTACAGAAGTACAAGCTCTCCATAGCTTCCAACAGATTTCACCACACTATTCTCTTCATCCACTTAGTGACAGGGCTTGGTTTTTTTTTCCTTTTTTTTTTTCTCAAATAAATTCTCCTTTCATATACACTTGAATGAATTGCTAAATTACCCAAATATGTCAAATGCTTATGTTGCTGAGCTATGCAATGATCAAAATTTAACTTAGTCTACCAGTTTAAAACACCTGTACAACTAATTCTGACACCCGTGGAACTGATACAAGAGGGCACTCGTGTCCTCACTGCAGTTATTCTGTCAAACACCCAGTGTGACTTCCTTCCCTCAAATCAGATGGGCACACATCAGGAAAAATGGAATAAAAAATCTGAATAACCAATGCTTCTGGTTCTATTTTGAACTCATTAGTGCTAGAACAGACCGTTGTGTGTACCACCGACGGGTGGTGAGCAGCATCACAAAGACAGAACACCTCAAAGAACCCGTCCGAGACATGCGGTGGCAGACGGAGGGACAAACTGAGATCCCTTCTTGCACTGCGAAGAGGATTATAAGGTGCATAAAGACCTCCACAAGTGAATCACTGATGAGGAAAAGATTTGCAATATTCATATAACCACCATGAAAGTACTATAGGAAATAAACCCAAAGTTTACATCAAGACAGATTTCTTTAGGCACCTTATTCTCTGAGCCCACAGCGTTGCTCACAGGCACAGACGTGCCCACTGAGACACTGCTACCTCCTTCGACCTTTCTTTCCAGTTTTCCCAAGGGGCACTTGTGGCACAAAGGCTTTTCTCTCTTCTTGAGGATTAAACCAAGTAAAGCAGAGACAGTGACATATCTCAGCTTCACTGTTTTATTATCTTATAACATCTTTTTCATGTATTAGGTGGTAGCTCTGCTCAATATGATAAATTATTTGGTGTTTATTTCTTGGGGCAGGCGCTGTGCATGGCTCAAGGTGTCAGGCTCACTGTGCATAGAAAATTAGGTCTAGTTCACAAACATGTTTCAGATCTTCTATTCTTTCTTTTAGCATACAGATCTGTTTGGTTTTGCTATTGCATCACTCTAGCTGCTTGCCAGGGTCCTCGCAGAGATTGCAGAACCATCTGTAGATAAGATTACACAGATTAAATTACTCCTGTGTACTTTTCCCCATTAATAGCATTTGGCTACTGTTCAGCTAAGTTTTCCCTCCTGCGTCCAAGAGAAATTACTAGCAGTAACTGACAACACTCTTGGCCCATTCTAAGAATACCTAGAATTGTACGAACTCACCATACAGTGATGGTGGCGTTAATTTTTCCCAGGGAGGAGAAAACCCTCATTGTTTTGTAACACTTTTCTGCTGTTCAGTTCACAGATTTGGATAACGTTCTAAGTTATCTTGACAAGAAACAGAGGCTATAGGGGTCCAGTTAAAACTTAGGACAACCAAGCAAAACATACTACAGCAAAAACCATCCAAATGAGGTTTTGGAGGTGGAAACCTCAACAAGGTTCTTCCCCAGGAATATTCTGCAATTTCTTCTGCTAGGCAACATTCCTCCTCTCCACACAGCAGACCGCAGAGCTAAGATGGTTTTGTGTCTTTATCCACCACGCCAATTTTGGCTTTTCAAAACAGGATTTCCACTGGCAATAAAAGGCAGAGTATTTCCTCCTTGCTTTTACACAGACAGGTCTTCTCCCGGCCTCTGTGCTTTCAATGCTTTTCCCATAAACTATGAAGGCTCTAACCCTCCTTCTCAAGCACAAAGAACTTTCTACTGACTGAAGGACATACAAAGGCAGCTACAGCAAATGCTGTGCTTGCATGTGGAAGAGAGGCAAGGACTCAACTAGGGTTATAGTTAAAACTCACAGGATATCTAACTGTGCCAAATAAAGCCATTATAGAAATGTTAAAAAAATCGCAGAAAAGTAAACCTGTTTAGGATACACAAGAGTTACAATACTCTGTGCTTTCAAGAGAATTTCACAGGGTCATAATGGTTATACTGCTTCCTGCCGAGGTACTGGTGAGTCCACCTTCCCACTGGCAACTCTGGGAGAGTGCGGTAGTGCAGTACACTGTAACTCTCCTCTTTCTGGCCTGAAAGGCGAGAGTGAGAGCTGGCAGCTGACACCAAACAACCTTTACTACAGAAAGGAGCTCCCCAGAAACATCTTTAAGTATTTTATCAATATTTTATAACATCGCTTGTGTTTTTAAAGTAGTATTTTTTGAGCTGTCATCCACAGCGACAGGAACACCCAGAATGCTCCCCTCCCGACGAATTAGCTCAGGGAGACAACGGAGATTCTGGCAAAGCAAATCTCTACCAACAGACTGACACAGCTTATTCTCAGCGATGTAACTGTGATTTCCAACAGTTTAGAGCTATTAACGCCTCCAGATTTTTCAGTGAGTTCTAGCATCCTGTAAGCTCCAAGCACTTGTTATGCATACTTTAAAAGCTTAACCCTTTTCACCCCATAGCCCTAACCCAAATGATACCTTGATGCCTAAATCTATCAATGTAGCTACACGTTATTAGGTATAAATCACCAAGTTCAGCCTGATGTTAAGTCATGGCATTTAAATTTTGTGGCATTCATTCAAGCACAGAGAGATGTAGAAGGAAAGCTGCTCTGCTGAATAGTTATCTGTAAAAATGCTGGAGTTGTTACCATCAAATGCCCTACAAAAGATTATCAACAGAAATTAAGATGACAGCAGAATAATGAAAGATTAAATTCCAACAGATTGATTAAGATGATTTAGTGTTTGTACTCCTCTTTTTTTTCCACCATATTATTTTCCTGCTATATAGTAATTTTAAAAATGTAGCTAAAACCACATTCAGTAAACTTCCCTGAAATTTCTCTTCCTCCAAAGCAGCTGCTGTGCTCTCACAAGGATGTTCCAATTAACATGTTATTTTAAAAACAAGAGCATTGCTCATGACATTCTCTTTTCCATGCATTTCATGTGAAGAAAAAGTTGGAGAGCTAGAGCTCCCACACTCTTATTAGGTATAATTTAATGCCTCATTACCCGTTGCCAATCTGTATTCCTCATATGTTCAACATGAAAAAACAACCCTGTAATTGAAACCGGAGCAAGATATCCACAGACATACACAGCAAAACTTGAAGGGCCAAACCCCCAAATTCACAGGGATGTGCTACTCATGCATCCCCAAACCCAGTTACACGGTACAGAGAAGCAACACAAGGATGTCACTGGAGCTATGGAATCTTCCTGCCCAAGTCCACTTTCTGTTGCTTCATTCCAGACGCATATTAAAAACCAGTGAACGTCTTAAAGATTTTAGGAGGGGCCTTCAGAAGACACTGAAGGGTGTGGGGGTAGCTCTGAGCTGAGAGCAGACATTGACTGCTTTGTCATGGCTCTAAGGGACAGAACAGAGGATCCTAACCATACGCCCCAGCTTAGAGAAAGCAAATGTTTTCCATCTAGCTTTCCTTGGCATTCACTTGCTGACACTGCTAACAAAAGCGTAACCTAGGTGGGGGGGAAAGAAAAGGAAAGATTAAAAGAAAAAAGGGAGGTGATAAAAAGGAATATAGTTGTCTAGATAACATTATACACGGATGATACTCTTTCTCTTGTGATTTATTTGGGTAGTCCTTCAAGGAGCAGGGAGTAGGACTCAATGATCCTTAGGGGTCTCTTCCAACCTGAGATATTCTATACGTGAAAATACGGTATATTCCTCCAAAGATGCTACGCCCACCTCCAGTAAAATTATTACTGTTCTGAATTAAAACAATGGCAGAATGAGTTTATTAATTGATCAAACAGACGTTAACACTTGCAAAAAAACCCTTGCTATGAGGTCTGTGATTTTTTTTTTTTCTCCCAGACAGCTGCTTAAAGGCTGCACACAGTGAAGTGCTGCTCTGTGTATCCCTTTCAGCAGTGTTTTTATTTGAATGACTCTGTTTGATGCTGTTTACAAATAACGACCCAAAAAAGATCCAAAGGTTTCTTTGTGAAAATATTTACAGCATGAAGTCATTTTCTCAACTGTCCGAGTTTTAAAAGTCTTTTGTTGTTTCTTCATTGACACATGCTAATTTTACAAGAGCAGTACTTCCATGGTTCAAAGACTTTTCTCAAGGTCAGGACATGGTAACGGGAATGGGAGAACGGATTAACCAAAATGCATCAGAACTTTTGATTTTCCAGAGCTTACCACTCGGGCTTTTTCTCACTGGCCCCAAGCCAGTTCACTCAACAGTACAACAAATTCTATGGAACTCACAGGTCTTACATCAGTTTATTCTAGATTCACATTTTACAAACTTCAATAAAGTTAAGGATTTTTTTCTTATTAAGTTACTAATTTTTAAGTGGACCATGCCACACAAACAACTTGGAGCAGGATGAGAAGAGAGCAGGTGGCCAGGAAAGGGAACTGCTTATGACAGCATAAACACAGTGCTGCTTCAGCCACCACATCAGAACCAGTGTCCAAACTCTGGGTTTACCATTGGTCAATGACTTCAACAGAACTGATGAATAAAATATAGATAAACTTAAATAAATATATTTAAGAAGATGGCCTTTTGGATTTCTGACTACTTTTTTTTTTTTAAAGAACTAAATTATCCCCAAAGCAGTTTTATTTTACCAGTTCTGGTCTGGCTGAAGATGAAATTTCACATGGGAAGCTCATGCCAGTTAACAGTTTTCTCTCTGATGCATTTACCATTCCAAAAATGTTCAGGTAAACTTAAGTCAGCTTTAGAAAAATTCAGCTTACTATAGTTATTCAAACCAAAATAAGCCACTGCTACTTCAAAGCCTTTTCCAGATTAACCTAAGTCACCACAGTTCAGAATGTTTCCTCTTAAATTCAATATTTCACATGCCAGAAGTCAAAAGTGCAAAATCTGGAACATTTCACTCTTTGAATATAAAACAATACATGTAATACTGGGCTGAATTATCAAAACTACTAATCCACGCTGTAGCAAAAGCCAAGAAAAAGCAGCAGCCAAAACCAACCTTTTGAATTCTAGTGGTGTGAAGCTTGTCTCCTTTGCTTTTAATTAGCTACAGATATTTCCCATCTTTCCTATGCTTTTTCATCTGTTATATTCCTAAACACTCTCTGATATAATCCATTTTTAAACTCGGCTCACATAGAGCATGCCAGCCATAAAGGAGTTTGTGAGCTTCAAGACAGTTAAAAATCAGAAATACTTAATCCCTACAGTATGGAAATCATTTACTTTATACATACATACACTCATAGATATAAAATTGATTCCTAGCTGCATACCAGTCCATGCACATTTTCTTGAGACCCACAAAGACACAGCTCTTGACTTCCAAAATCAGGCCCTATACTCAGTACAGTGAGGAAGAGCAAAGACTCGTCGATGCTTTCTAATGACAGAAAAAAGATGCACATACTCAAAGGATGGATTAAGAACACAACACCAGAGTTTTTGTCTTTACATTTGTAACCTGAGTTTTTCTTTCTATACGTAACTCTTTCTCCTCACAAACTAGTTGCAGAAATCATCTTAAGGTAGCCATAAAGTAGGCAGTTGGATATAGTTTTTCTATCTCTACCAACATCTCCTTCAAATGAAGGCATGTACCAAGACACTGTTATGGCCCATGATATTTTATATTGCCATAACTTTCCATCTATATAGTTAACATCAGTGTTGACATGTTGAGGAAAATAGCATCCCATCAATGTCTCAAAGTCTTCTAGATGGGAATTTATCTTCATCCACATCCTACGTGTAAGCACAACTCTGACACACACTTAAGAACCCAGGAGCAAAGAAATGCTTGTTTTGCTAGGGTTGCTGTCAGTTTAAAAATTAATTACAGGATCATGGCAATTAAGAAATCTGCTTAACACAACGAGAGATGAGATCCTTTGAACAGGAAGTAAACTTCTACCAAGTGACTCTACGAACCTCTCCTGGGGTATGTGCCCCTCATTCTGATTTAAAAGTGCATGTGGAGCACACAAAAAACTAACACCAATATAAACATGAGAGTCTTAAATTTTTCTTGCGTTATATATAATCCCCCAGCAGGCACTAACAACCATTTGTTCGTTTTGCAAATCTTCATTCTTGCTGTGAAATATCAGAGATTAACATCTGCTGAAACTGGGTGGTAAAGTGGACAGGTCTGGCTCTATTATGACTCTGACTTTATATTTCAGTTGACATCCTATTACATTTTCCTGCTGTTAACAGAAAAGTGATTCTGTGCCATTGAACAATCCCGCTGGTGGAGACTATGCTGCTGGGAAAGATGTTACAAGTCTGAAATAGCGAAAGCAGTTGGTGGGTGACCTAAACATTTAGCTGGCATGCAAACTGTAAGCCACACACATGTTTGATGGTCAAGCACTGCGCTATTTCACCTCCTCTGAAGGAGGGCTGCAAAGGATGAGCATTACTGGGATTTCAATATTATTGCATAACTGTGTTGCATATTACAGCCTTTTTACAATGCATTCCATCTGTTTTGCATAGCTGTGTAGTAACACTGCAGCAGAATGAAATGTATCGTTGCACATTATCACATAAAATCCTCTCTCTTTGTGAAACAGAGATTTTATAGACAGTGCCAGCTGCAATCTGTAGGAAGCAGTGTGAATGTTTCCATGAATTCAGTTAAAAGATCATATGCTCAGGGTGTGGCCGTGGGAAAGACTAGTGTATCTTACACACAGTCCCTGAAGTCCAATTAGCGTTCCTTTAATTACAAACAGACTTTTCCATATCCTTTTGCAGGATTCCACCCTGATTTACCTGAATGCAAACCAAAATAAAATTAACTACGAACATAAAAAATATTACATAAACTGGACACAACACTCAGTACCTTGGTAAACTCGAGCGGCACTTGGATGAGGTTCTTAATGAAGATAAAAGATTACATACCAAATGTAATAAAACATTACAAGAACTACAGCTACAGCAGAGGAATGGGTATTCAAGCACAGCTATTCTGGTCATAAATTATGTGTAAGTTATTTATATCTCATTTACACACTTAAGCACATTATCTCCCCTCCAAATGTAAAAATAATAATAGTAATAATATAAAGGCAGAAACATGTAATGGAAAATCTCAGTTAAACCTTTTCAAAATTGCAAGCAACTGAAAATTTCCACTGAAAGTATGGAAAATATTAGGTAGGTTTAATATAGGTGTCCATATTTTCTGCATACTCAAATCCTGCACTTTTTTTTCCTGGAGAAAAAAAAAACCAAAAACACAGAATTCTTGTACTGATTTCACATTTCTCCTTTAAAAAAATATCCCTGAAGGAAACTAAATGTATGGAATTTGATGGAAAGCTTTGATAAGGATAACGTATACCAAAATCAAGTTAAAACCTATTCAATGGGTTTGTAATTCAGCAGACCAGTTCCTGCCATTGGTCTGAAGTGTCTCACACAACCAAAACTGGTTTTAATAAATAGCAAAGCTTGGACATCCAACCTTCAGGTATTCCTTACATTAGACTGGGGTACCAACAGTCCCTATGAAAAAATAACCTTTTCATGCATTTTTCAGTTTGTTCCTGAACCTTTTAACTGAACAAGACATCTTAGATGGCTCATCTGTTTCATGTACATGCACGTTACTCAGAGAGCCCGGACTTGCACCCCTCAACTGTTACCCTCCCAAAGCTGTATTTGTGTATCCTGTTCCACAGCACATGCAAAACTTCAAATTCATCTTGCTGAGAAATTTTGTTCACAGCTGCTTGCTTGGCACGGATTTGGCTGCGGGGAGGAGAGGGGGAGGAGGGGAGAGACAATTTTCCAAGCGTTGGGGAAAAACAGTACAAAACTTTCATCATCAATGGCCTTGACATTGCTGGAGCCAACGGAAACAACATCACCCAACTCATTCCATGCAAGGGAACCATTCAGAAACAAACAAACAAAAAATCTCCTGCATTTATTTCTATCAAGGTAGCTTATGCCAAGCTTCCTTTGGTGAAATGAATGCTGTTGATAGAGCAGGATATTTGCTGAAACACAGCATGCAATGAATGTGATATTCTGAATTAATCAGCACATACTGTGGAGGGAAAAGTCTGTTTTCTTCTGAAGCTGTAAGAACAGGGCTTTTTTTTTTTTTT